>PVIU01001959.1:0-188863 GCA_004026605.1 Ondatra zibethicus | reverse complement strand
TGCTGGGTCTTTAAGATTTCATTTCAAGATATCTCGAGAGCAAGCCACTGATATTGTTAAAAAATGTTCTCTGTGTACAGAACTTCTAACTGTTCCCCATTTGGGAGTTAATCCTCGTGGGCTTGCCCCTAATCATTTATGGCAAATGGATGTTACCCATGTTCCTTCTTTTGGGCATATGCAATATGTTCACGTAACCGTGGATACATACTCTCATCTTATTTTTGCCTCAGCCCGTACAGGGGAAAAGTTACGGCACGTCAGAAGTCACTGTCTCCAGGCTTTTGCCTACATGGGAGTCCCAAAAATTATAAAAACTGATAATGGGCCAGCCTACACCAGCACTGGCTTTGGCAAGCTTTGCTCTGAGTTCTCCATTTCCCATAAAACAGGAATACCCTATAATCCTCAAGGACAATCTATAGTGGAGCGAGCACATCGTACGCTCAAAGCCTATTTGCATAAAACAAAAAAGGGGGAATATGGCTCCACCCCCAGAGACCACTTATCCTTTATTTTATACATTTTAAATTTTTTGACTGTTGATGGTCAATCTCGTACTGCTGCTGACCGGCATTGGCGGCCAGTTACTTCTGGTATGCCTCATGTCAAATGGAAGAATCTAGCAGATGGCACCTGGTATGGTCCAGATCCTGTACTGGTGTGGGGAAGAGGGACTGTTTGTGTTTTCCCGCAGGATGCTGACACTCCAATATCTGGTAAGTGCTGTGGATTTTCCTGTTCAGAAGCCTGAAGACAGGACAGAGCCAGGAGATCAAATAGACTCTGGCTTGTCAACTGAAGAGTTGCTGGAATCCTGAGGAGCTGGCTATGGTGGTCCGAGTGCCAAGGATTGTTCCTCTACCTATCTACCCATCCCATGATGTTGGCAGCCATTGCTGTGGCTGCCAGAGCGGCTATGGCTGCTGGAGTTTCCCTTAGTCAGTCAGTTGCTTCTGCTAGCACAATGGATACCTTATCAGGGCAGGTTGCAAATGCCTTAACCATTCAAATTGAGCTAAATTTACAAATGAATATTGCAGTTAACTTTGCTATTGGTTTTGGTTTAAGACCACTGCTAGGTCATACAGTAGAAGGCTTACTGCTGTTATTTATGGACCCTGGAGTGCACAAGTTACAAATTGGCTCTTGAGTTTATTCTAGTTTACTATACCAGGGTTCCTCCCACCAGTGCTGAGACCTTACTTAAAGGGCTCCATTTTGGGCAGACTTATTAAGGATTAAGCAGGCACAGCCTCCTTAAGGAGTGCTTATATGTGCTGGAGCATCATCTTCATGGTTTCATGGTGCCAGAGCCAAAGGCAAGCTCAGGTCAATATCGCCACTTGGCAAGTCCTCTTAGCTATTGCCCCGGAGGATCTTTCAGCACAAATCTCGCTGAACTCGGTGATGGGTGACTAGTGAGCCAATGACGGGAAAGGTTTTTGGGGGGCTGCCCCAATCTAAGACAGGAAATGTGTTTTGACCTGGACTCTTTCCCATGACGGGTAAGGGGTATTGCCTGACGTCCAATGCCACCTAAGACAGGCTTAGTCATAATTTATATAAAAGGGCGACCTGTAGGGCCCGGGTCTGACCCCTGCTCCTGGGGTTACTTGAGGACAGTTTCTGGTCTTCCAGATAAAACATCTTGTTTGTTCCTGTGCTCCCTCTGCCCCACCTGGTGAGTAGCTACAGGGCATTGTTTACTCCATCTTGGGTGTGGCAATTTCCCACCTGCCCGGGGGGAATCCCTTGTGCAGCAGCTAGGTATATAAGGATTTCCCCAAAGTTGAATAAACGGCATTCGGCTGATCTCCTTTCGAATGACCCAGATCTCTTTGTGTGTTCTTTCAATCTCCAGGCCCTTGCCCGGCTCGCGTACAGTACAGTGGCGCGCGAATTGTACCGAGAGGGTAACACAGAATCGGGTGTTGCAATTGGAGGCTCCAGCTAGATGATCGGGAGTTACAAAAAGAACAAAGCTTCCTTGGAGAAATCGATGATGATAAGCCAGGACAGAAAATATGAGTCTGAAGCAAGTTATAATGGTAGATGGCAAAGAGAGAAGAGAAGAGAGGCAGAGGGCAGACTAAAGCTGTAAGTGCTGAACAGTGTTCTCGGAAACCCCACATCCTCATAAGTCAAGTCTAGGAATGCATAACAACTAGACATAAAATTATGATGGTATAAGGAGAATCTTGAAATAACAGAAAGTCTAGGAAAATAAAAACTGATATTAAAGCAATAAGAATATGAAGGTTTAAATAAGAATGGGCCCCATAGGCCAAGGCATTTGAATACTTGATTTCCAGTGGTTGGTACTGTTTTAGGAAACTTAGGTGTGGTCTTCCTGGAGAAAGTATGCCATTCAGGGGCAAACTTTGAGGTTCCAGAGTCTCACACCAGTCCCAGTTCATTCTCTGTATTTCCTGTTTGTGTTTCAGATGTGAACTCTGCGCTTGTTACTGCAGCCATCATACCTCCTTGCTCCCATGGCTTCTTGCAGTGATGGTGGTAGACTCATATCCCTCTGGAACCATAAACCCAACTAAATTCTTTTCTATAAGTTGACTTGGTCATGTTACTTTATCACAGAAATAGAGAGAAATCTAAAGCTCCAAATAAGGCATGGAGCTAGTTTAGTAATATAACAGCCAGTACTGGTTCACTATTTGGAATCCAAATACCATTTATGAAGTCTGCCCAGAAATGGCAATATGGATGTGGGATGTGTGAAAACTTCCTCTATAGTTATCATATTTCTACAAATATAAACCTAGATGAAAAATTAAAGTTTATTTAAAGTGAAAAAGAAAAGTAAAAGCCTACTTACTGAAGACTTTAGGAGAAAGGACAACAGATAATTATAAGAATTGAGAAATGTAAGTGGTCAGCTCACTTCCACCTAGAGAAGTGATGTACAACATAAAGTGATAATAAGAAAATACACATGCAGAAAGACAAAGATAAAGGTTTAGAAAGGAAATATGACTGCCATGTTTTTCCAGTAATACAGGGACAAATGTGAAGGCTTATCAGCACAAATATGACAAGATTCAGAATGTGAATCTCCCAAAATAGAAAGAACATCTAAGAGGGGAGAAAAACTACCCCATGTTTCCATACTGCACATTTTTATTTAATTAAATTGACGTATATATTCCCCTGAGAACACTTATTAATGAAAGCATTTAATTTGCATTGGAAGCAGTGTTCACATGTGTTGATGTCATTCCTTCACAGGCCTAATACACACTACTCATAATTATAAGACACAGGAAAATCAAGCTGGAATAAAACTGAAAACTTTATCCCAGATTGCTTGCTTTCATAGTACTGGAAGATTCTATACAGGCTGGTAGACAAGAATAGTACTACCTGATGTTGAACTCTGTCACCAAGATGTGCCTATGGGTGCTGTAATGCTAATAGTTTTTTAATTGAATTTGTGACCTTCTACACAGGAAGGAATTCATGCCTGATATTGTAAACCTGGTAAAAAGTCTATATCTCAGGAAGTCATAGGGCCTAGAGAAGAACATACTACTCTTACCTTGATAGATGTTGTTAAACTGACTTCTACATATTCACATTTAAACACATAAATTAATGTTGCCTCAACCTTAGCCAAAGAGCTTCACTCTGAAGTGGTCAGCAGTTAATTCAGACAATCATAACTGACCAGAATAATCAAGTGGGATATCTATATCAAACACTCCTGTCTAAGGCTGAAGGAACAGCACAGAAAACGTACAGAAAGAATAGCAAAGCTCAGAGATGGAGAGTGCTGTGAAATGCCATCGTCCAGACATGAAACAGCCATTTCAGTTATGAAGCCACTTTAGCTATGTTTACCTAGACAAGATCAAACCAATAATATCAGTCAAAAGTCCAAGAGTCAGTACTTTATGGACTCAATGGATTACAATTAAAAAAAAATAAATAAAGCACATGAAGTGGGGAGGAAAATGGGTTGGTGATGCCTGGAAGTAATGGGAAGGGGAAGTTGAGGGTGGATGTGATCAAGATACATTCTTTACATGTGTCAATTTGCCCTAGAATTAATAAAAAATATTCCTTTTGAGGAAAAAAAGAAACATAGTCTTATGCAATTTTTAAAAACCCAATAACATTTAACATACTAATCCATGTTTAACACAATAAGATCTACTTGAAAACTTCAGGCCAGAAGTTTTAGTACTGTGCTTACCACATCATAAGTGTGAAATCACATTTGTGTCATGAAGGCACACACTACCACCCTAAATTTGCATCTCTAGCACCTTAAAGCTAAAGAAAATTCACACTATTTCTAGACTGGAAATAATCCAAACCATACTAACTCTGAATAATCTTCAGTACTGATGACAAATATGTTAGACATCTTTGATATTACTTGCTACATACAACCAAGTATCTCATGTTCAATTTGAAAGAGCAGCAAAGCTGGACCATGAGTGCAAACCTATTTTCATAGCTACTTGGGATGTTTAATATAAGAAGATCACAATATTCAAAGCCTGATTTAGCTACACAATGACTTCAAGGCCTACTTGGGCAACTATTGAATTAAATAAAAATTAAATTAAGTTCTTGTCTGTGATGCATAATGCTTTTAGTTCAATCCAAAGTGTTGGAAAACAACAACAACAAAATGATAGATTAAGTAAAATGTTACATAGTAACAACTTTGGTCACTCACAGGACTAGGGAGCTGATATAAATTAGCATAATCAGCATTGGAGGGATTACATGAGACTTTCAGTCCAATAACTGAGAAAAAAGCAATGTAACAAATATGGTATCTGGAATCAGAATAACCCAGAAATAAACAGTGCCCTTGTAGCTTGTTTGCTCAGAGATAGACCAAAGATTAACAAGTGAACAAAAATGAGTTTCCTTACCTATAAACAAAATGAACAAAACTGACTTCCAAGATCTACTGAAAAGATCATTTTATAGGAATATTCAATAAGAATAACAACAAACATCAATACAGCATTGGTATGTTACATATCAGGTTATTGTTAAGTATTTTATATAAGTTAACCTATCTTAACCTTCCTAGCAACTTTAAGAAAGGAAATGTATAATTACATTTTGTCCAATTTATTAATGAGAGATCTAAGGCATGGATACATGAAATAAGTGACTCCATTCAGATAGCTAGTAAGTTGTTACGTTCTTCCTAGCCTATCTTAGCCCTAGCTAGTCCTTGCTTCAAAATCTTTACATTGAAATGCATTACAATAATACTATATGAGTTAATCATTTCTTGTCTTGGTCATTGTTCTATTGCTGTGAAGAGATGCTATGACCATGGCAACTCCTATAAAGAAAGAATTTAATCATAGCTCGGTTACAATTTCAGAGGGCTAATCCATTATCATCATGGCTAGAAGCATGTCAGCACATAGGCAGAAATGGTTCTGGAGAAGTATCAGAGAGTAACATCCTAATCTACTGGCTAGGAAACAGAATCAGGGGCTTGGCCTGGGCCTTTGAAATGTCAAAGTCCATGCCTAGATACATACTACCTCTAACAAGGCCATACCTCCTAATCATTTTAAATAGTGCTTCCCCCTGGTGATCAAGCATTCAAATCTGTGAGCCTGTGGGGGATACTTTCATTCAAACCATCATATCCTTCCAACAACTTTGATTCCAACTCATCTCATTAATACTCAAAATACTTTTAAGAAAGAAATCTAACAATTTATTTAGAGTGACAAAAACTACATGGATAGAATTTATTTGTGGCTATCAATTTTATTTCACCAGTGAAAATGGTGAGTAGTTATTTTACCAAGATGCTAAACATGTGAAATAATTCTAGTCTACTATATATTTCACCTATTAATTATATAGCAGTTATTCCAAGAAAAAGTTATAATAAAGGACTAATTTATCACTTTTATCAGCAATTAATGGTTCCATATATATATATATAATTGTACATACAGGTTGACATAAAAAATAACTGATTATTTTTTAAAGTCAACAACATAAAAGCATCATATCAAATAAAGATACTGAAGTCTGTAACCATTTCTAAAAGGCTCTGATTATACAGTATTTAATAATTTCTAATAACAAGATAATATTGTAAAGAATAAGCTCTGAGATCATTTCCTCCATCCTCCTCACTAGTAATTCCCAAATAAAACAATCCCTGGACAACAAGACTCTCAGTCTGATTTTAAATGTGTTAAACTATTAGAAGTATGCCGCTCTGACAGAGACCTTTAAAACTTCCTAATTATGTGAGAGAAGATTATTAACAAGGACAGTCTGAAGCTATTTTGTATGATATTTAGCCAATAATTGATACTTACTGAAGTAGCAAACTTTATATTGCTATAATTCATAAGCAAATGAGTTGATGTACAACATAATATTTGTCTGTTTATTGACCCACTGTGGATGTCCTTTCAGAAAGCATCTCTCAGACCCTATCACAATTATATTTTTGCAATTGAAATATTGACACACCCTTTAATAGCATCAAAACTGATTAAAAGATTAAAATGTCCTAACTATACTGATATTTAACTCCTTATAGCAAGGAGGACGACACAGTTTGTCATCTCTCTCCCTCAATTCTCTGTACTCATTCTGCCTACCACCTTAGAGCATTAGCTAAATCCAAGCTATAGTAACAAGTGACATGTTTAAAACAACACACAGTACAGGCCCTTATGATAAACATTTCACTACACCATTAAGCCAAAAAGTAAAATTTCCAACAAACACCAAAAATGTCCTCTTTTATAGGACTACACACATATTATTACCATTAATGCAAACTAAAAGGTGGCTTTGCATACCATTGCTTTAAAAGGTAGATCTTTTTCAGACAACTAAAATTAGACCATATCAGCATGCAACAGACATTATGATCCAAATAATTCAGTAATTTAACACTCAAAGACACAAGCAGGGAAGGCACAATTCACACCCATCTTCTCTTCAATAAGGGCCTCTTGAGGGGCCTCTACTGTGCTCACAAGACCCAAACATGAGGTGAAGAGAAACCAAGAAGCATGGTATAGTCAGTATTGCTACTTTGCAAACCATGTGACAGAAAGTAGACACAAGTGGTTACTAATGAGAAAAAAAAAATGTTATGTGCAAATATTTTTCCCATTCAGAGAGGGTCAAGAACCAGAATTTGGTAAACAACTATTTTCAAGTCTTCAGTGTAGGAAGTGATGGAATCAACACATGGTGAAGGCATTGCTGGTCTTCTAATGTACCATCTATTTTTTTTTCTGGACATAAAAAAATGAGAACCCCAAAAAAGAACTGAAATAAATTCATTTCAAAAACAGTAAGCATAATAGAATTAGAAGATAAAATTAAATAACTTCTGTAAGAAATTAGGGTTAAACACATTGCTACTGTGACATCAGTTATAGAGTGCTCTTGTATACCCATACCTTTGTAGATTCTAGATGCCAGCTTAATTATAGAATGGAATTCTTATTTCCATGTAAAACAGTACATTTACCCACATTAGGAATATCCAAAATCCTGAATGTAAATACTTATATCTTCAAGGTGCACAGTCTCTGGGCTTAAGCCCAAACCCAGCACCCTTTATATGACTTCTTCACTGTTTTGTTGTAACAAGGGCATAACAGAAACAAGAAAATATAAGCTTGAGAAGAAGGAAAGATCTTAAAATTCAGGTGAAGGTAAGATGCTGAGAAATATGGATTATGTCAGACTAATACCAACATAGTATAAATATTTGAAAACATTTACCCAGAATGTAAGAATTTGATATAATACTTTTGAATTTATAAGTAAGTGACATCTTTATAATTACCATTTAAATATCTTCATGGGTGTAAAACTAAACTTAAATACAAGTTCTTGGTCTCCAAGTACCACATTCTCTAAATGAAAATGAAACACTAATACCTTTACTTCCCCTTCCACTTATAGACTGTCAATTATGTAAATGTATAATTAATATACCGAGTACATTAGCAGTACACTGAAGAATTCCTGAGACATCTTCAAGTTCTTCTTTGTTGAAATGGTCTGCATGGGAGCATCTGTTAGAGATATTGTGGAAATTCTTTTCTGCATCCCTATAACTAAGAAGAAAATAAAATTAGCATATAATGGAATGTTAAAAGCTTTTGCAAATGCACTCATATCTATACCAAGTACATACAGTCTATGCTTTCAGGATAACCACTTTTAAAATAATTTATTCTTTAAACATAATTCTGATATGTATAACTCACTATTCCCTTTACATTAACAGTACAGGACTAGATCTGCAGGCAACTATTAATTAGAAAGCTCTTAAGGCAGTAGTAAAATCCATATGATATGAAGAAGAAAAGGAAAATAATGGGGAGAGAGCTTTAAGTGGGGGGAAGGGTGTAGGGGTTGGGTGGAGAACAGGGTAGGGATAGAAATATTTGGGGGATGTTGAAAAAGCCAAATAAATACATATCTACTAGTTTGTAAGATTTCTAATAGCTTGGTGATAGAGTAAGATTAGAACAGTGATATGCAGTGTTAATGGAGGTTTAGGTGAGTAGAGGGATTGGAGCAGAGATGGGAGTTGGGGAAGGTATAACTAACACTAAGGATATCTGAAAACAACATATAGAAAACTACTATTTTATAAGATTTTAAAATATGTATAATTTCATATAAAAAATTATCTGAAGTTGTCCTATGTAGGAGACAATGCTCTTCCGGATAAAAACCCAATGCTTTTACATAAACTTCAAGGTTTATGTAAGAGGTGTTCTGGAGATCACTTAAAGAATACAGGTTATTCCAATTGTTACTGAGTAACCCACTATAAACTTATATTAAGACCCTATTGCTGAGTATGCCATATACATTGTTCATTAGACATGGTAAAATCAGGTGTGTACTGACCAGGAAGCTTCCTATCTTTTGGTTGGCTTTTATAGTACCAGAAGTTGCAATGCAGGCTGCTGGGAGGAAAATCCATTAAGAGTCTTACCCAGTTGTGAACTCTGTGATCTACCTATTTATGGCCCCTGTGGGCTACAGTGACAATCAGTATAGCAAGATGTGTCCATATCTGCAATAGTGGCTTGAATGTTATAGGGTAACAAACTGCTTTATTCTTGGATTTAAAGCATGCTCCTTGAGAGGAAAAGCATGGCTGGTAATATAAATCAGGGTAAGAACTCAGAGTTTGGGAGATCACAGACCCCAGACTTGAATCTACTACTATTAATTTGTTAAATGGAGGAATTATCAAACTGACCTCTAAGATTGTATTTGTACACCCAAAGAATAGTGAAACTTCCAAACCACATTAGAGAAGTTTCTTTGTTCAACGGAAACTCACAACGGGTCAAAATACAAAGAATAATTGTCATTTGAATAGTCAGCCACAAATGGGGCATCTATATCACCCCCACCCAAAGACATAAGGAGTCATTGCAGAAGAGGGGGAAGAAAAATAGTAAGAACCAGAGACTGGGAAAGACGGGATCATAACATTTCAGCATGGAAGGTGAGGGAGCTCAAAAGCCCCACTCCTAGCAGAGGAGTTATTGATAGCTGATGGCTTCTGAATATGGTCAGTTTTTTTAAAGGTATTAATTACTCTAGTAGGTTGACCATGCTCCAGTGGATGACCCTATGCCCATGAGCAAATGGGCTTCACAAATTAAAATCAGTAAATTACAACGAAGGACGGGAAGTTGGGAAGAAGTAGAGGTAGATCTGAAGGAATGAGAGGAAATAGTGGAGGGATGAATATGATCAAAATACCTTATGTACATATGTGAAATTCTCCAAAAATGAATTAAATATTTTTTTAAATATAAAGATAGATGCTCATAGAAAAAAATTGATGGTGAGAACCACAATGTATATTAGTTTTGTGTAACGAATATACTCCTATCTGAGGCTTGCATGACTGCTCTTTCTATAAGACAAGTGACTAGAAAAAAAAGAATATTAACAGAACTAGCTTGGTAGTCTGGCATTTTAGCATTAGAAATAAATATACCATAACTTCTGCCATAGTGGCCCAGATAGCAGTGTGGTATATAGAAGATTAAATAGAGCAATTGGAGTCTGGCAAGATTTAACATACCATTTTCTAATTCAGAGAACTTGTCCAAGTAACTTGGTTTATCAGAGTACCTTCTTGCAATATACAACAGTGGTCTCTCATGGAATGTCTGTGAGAATACATGACTCAAGGTCTTTATTAGCAAAGTTAAGCTGGCACTTTCCTAGTGACCTCTGAATGACAATAGAATTGGGGACAGTGACAGCCAAATGTTCCACTTTCTAAAGGGCTGGCTAAGGAGATCAGCATGCTTCTTCTGAAGGCATACTTCACTCCAACTCTGTTGACAATTATTTTTAAAATGAGGAAACTGAGGCTCAGAGATTTTAAAGAACTAACCACAATTAGTTGGTAATAGAATGTGGCTTGATGCCCAATAAGCCTTACTGGTCCAAATCTGAAGCACATAGCTCCACAACAAAGACAATAATAGAAGAAAAGGCATACAAACATGGCATGAACCATTAGAAAAGGAACTTCATATTAACCAGGCTTCTCTCAACCCTCAGTTTCCTTTAATTCCTTAATTGAACCCTGCATATCTCCTACTGACCATATCTGTTCCTCACTATCTGTGGTTGTTTCAACAAAATGGCCCTCATAGGCCTCTAGGAAATGGTATTATTAGGAGATATGGCCTTGTGGGAGGATATATGTCTCTAGAGATTGAGCTTTGAGGTTTCAGAAGCTCAAGCAAGGCCAAGTGGGACAGTCTCTTTCTGCTACCTGCTAGTAAACATATATCTCTTAGCTTCTTCAGTACCATGTCCATGTGCATGCTGCCATCTTCTTGACATGGACTAAACTTCAGAACTGTAAGCCAGCCCCAACTAATGTTTTTTCTTTATGAGAATTACCGTGATCATGATCACTCTTCATGGCACTAAAACAGTGACTAAGACACTACTTTTTCCATTGTACATCTCCAAATGGTTCATTCCCTTTTGGGGTCATATCACAAGCCCAGATACTTTTCCCTAGAAACTTTAGTTAGTCACTGACATAAGAAAATACATGCATGCTTGTGTGTGCTTGCACGCACACACACACACACACACACACACACACACACACACACAGAGTACCTTTACTCAGGTTAGGTTGAAGAAAGAAAAACTGCCATACAAATCAGACGATGTGCAAGTTATAAAATCAGAATGCTTCACAAAGTCCTAGGTCACAGAGGTAGAAAACTAATCATAAATGTGAGACTATTCAAGTAAATTGAGGTAATTTATGCTAAAGAGTATATCTGGACAGTAACACTGCAATGTTTACAATTATTATGAACGAAGATGCTAATCTAATTCCCCCAGGTTATTCCCTTCCCATACTCAATAACTAGTTTTCTATGTTCCTATTTCTCAAAAGTCTACTCACATATTTCTACACAATAATTTATTCATTTATACCTCTCTACCCATCTTTAAAAGTTAATGCCTCCAACATGCCAACCACTAACAAAAGCAAAGGAACAAGGAGGTAAGCAAGATAAATTTTTTAAAAAAGTAATACCAGGTAGTAATGCTCACAGTGAAATCACAGGTATCTAGAAATGACTGGGATGGAGACTGAGGTTAGAGATGGAGGGGGCTTCTTTAGGTTGGTTGCTCCAGAAAGACCTTTCAGAAGTGATGACATTCTACCAGAGACCTGCATATAAATAATGAGTAGCATGTGGAAGTCTGCATACAGAATATTCAAGAAAGGGATATAAACCCTGAGACAAATCTTGAGAAAACTGAGAACCCAACTGAAAGTCAGAGTGGAATAAAAAGATAAATGGTTGAAGAGAGTGGACCTATAGAAGTAGAGCCCAGATGTCAGAGAATGCAGATTTTAATCTACCAAGGTAGACAATAATAAGATCTGTAAAGACATTTCAAACTATGATCTCTGAAGCAGCAACATTAGAATGATCTGATGGCTTGTTACAAATGCTGATCTTGATCTCTCCTCAGAGATATAAAATTAGCTAGGGGTAAATATGAGGGTTAATTTTTGCTCTTACTTTGACTGGATTGAGATATTTCTACAATGTAGTAAAACACCTCCTGAGGGTTTCTATAAAGATCTTTCCAGAGGTTGTCAAGATGTGTGCCAGTAAACTGAATTGAAAACAGCCACCTTGAGCATTGGTGCCATTTTCTAACAGGCTGGGGAACTGGGGTGAATCAAAAGAAAAGAGGGAGGCTGGCAGACTCTTATATGCTCTATTCTTCTGAAGCCTATGAACTTTTGCTGTTATCAGTGCCTACAGACATTAGATTCTAGATTCATCAGCCTTTCTATTTAATTTATTTATTTTACATAACAACCTTAGTTTCCCCTCACTTTTCTCCTCCCACTACCTCCCTCAACCCCTCTATACCTCAATCCACTCCTCCTTTGTTTATATTCAGAAAGAAGTGGGCCTACCATGACATATCAAGGTGCAGTAGGGTTAACCACTTCCATTTGTATTAAGGCTGAACAAAGCTATCCAGTATGAGGGCTAGGTTGCCAAAAGCCAGCCAAACTTAGGAATAGCTATTGCTCCCATTGTTAGGAGTCTCATGGATTCATTAGCTTTTAAATTTATACTTACATTACAGACTTTCCAAGAGGGCTTCCAGATCTCTAGCATCACACTGGGGACTTTATTGGTTTTCTCTTTCTGTACCTTAGAGCTTCTTAGACTGGGCAGCTACTGGTTTTACTTCAGTGTTCAACCAACTACTGTGAGACTATTCAGCTTCTGATTATATAAGCCAATCTAATACATTTTCTTTTATAAGTGCGTGTTTGTGTGTGCATACATATATACTTACAAGGTGATTCCAATGCAGAGTAATGCTTAAGAACCACTGACTTCAAGTAATTTTTAAATCATTTTCTGTGATAAAAACTCAAGTCTAGGAGACTTTGAAAAGAAGCCAGAAAACCAAATCAAAATCTCTCAGTAAGAGATGATGGTGACAGTAGAGGAAGAGATTTATCACATAACATGAATAAATTATTTTACTATTCATTTTTTCCAACATAAATGATCTCTATGAATAAATATATGAACAAGGGAAGGGATAAATTGGACCATAGAATAAATATTTTAAAATGAAGCACCTGTGATGGAGTGGTTAATTTATTGTACAATAAGAAGCCCCATCTTCTTTGTGCTCCTTTGAACAGATGCTCCTCGAGTCTACTGCTAGGTTTTGGGAGTAAGGAAAAGACCTCCAGCAATTTCTATGGGCAACATGTATAAGAATTCAATGAAGGGTGTATAAAACTCCAGATGTTGATATAAAAAGCAGATAAAAGGGCAAAGTTTTAAAGAAAGACAAGGGAAAATAGAAAGATCAGTCATTGAGTCCATATTGAGAAATTAAAAAGAGCCCATACATACACTCTGTCATCTCTCCTGCTTTAGCATTTCTATATGTGGTATCTAAATGTTAAATTGTTTCAATACAAGACTATAGAAAGCAGAATTTTCAGAAAGTGGGAAAATAATTTTCTTCTTAGTCATCTCTCTCCAAAAATATGGAAAATAATGCTTGCTAGTACTTATTCTCCTTTGCCTGAGATTCCCTTGACTGTAACAAACACATCACTTCACAGTTAGAGATAAAAGGCCCTAAACTGTGCTTTGGGAAGAGCAACAACACATAGGTGTGAACACATTAGTCCCAGTGTTAATGATATTGACTCTTCTCCTTTTTCAGTTTTGTACAGAGAAATAGAGAACAGTCTTAAAGTCAAAAGAGAAAGTTGAAAAAGCAAGCAATATGATAAAGGAGATAGGAAGAAGGGAAGATAGAATCCAGAAAGGCAAGAAAAATGAGACTATAGCCAACTAGCTCTCTAGTCTTCATAGCCATCAAGGCAAATAAAGGTATTTGTGGTCCATGTCCTAGGACACAGGCAATAAAACATGTTGATAGTTCTCTTTAAATCAGATTTGACATAAAGACACCTTGTTACAGTCAAATTATCCATAGTCCTTATATTGTGTTGGACAAAATAAACAGAATTAAGAAAAGATCATTTAACAAAAAAAAAAAAAATAGAAGCACCCCAGGCAATGTCAACAGAGATAGATAGGAGTTAAGGCAGGTAGATAAAAGAGAACTCTATCCCACCAATTACCAAAGACTGTTCTATCATAAGATTAATTATATATTTCAATGATAATACAAGAGTCCAACTCCCAATTTGTCCCTGAGACAGCTCAGTTCACAAATGAGAGAATTTCAACAATTAGTTGATTCCAAAACAAAGACAGCATTCATAATTTCAAAAACAAAACTTTGAGTTTGATGACTGGTATTATCATAAAAATATAGTAATAATAATAACAATAATAGATATACATTTACCACAGTTAACAAGTTGTTTGAAGTATAAGAACTAAGTTGATACACATAGCATACTTTGAAGGTCACAAACTCAATAACAGTGATTAAGCTTTATTTTAGAAGGTACAAGGAAACATTAACTTAGCATTCTTTAGCTACATTAGGATAAATAATTTTAAATCTCTAATGGCATCAAATTAAAAGTCATTTCATACACTTAAATGTTTTCTCTAGCACTGCACTTCAGAAAATTAATGTGTCAAAGCAATTCCCACTGAGAAAACAACATAATAATCAAGTGATTAAAGATCATGGTATTATGCTAGGTATTGAAGTCACTTTCTATACTTCTATCCTTCTGGGTTTTTTAAATCACATTATATCCTAATGTCTCAAAATCTATTCCTGATCACCATAATATAAAAGGATAATATTTTGAATATTACCAGTATACAGAGAATACTAACAAGGTATAGTGACAATATCCATTGCTTCTAATGTTAATTGATTTAACATGAAATGTTAAATTACTTAAAAAAGTAAATTTAATTTTTTGGTATTTGCTAAGCTGTTGTCTACTATGGCCAATCAAAAATGTACTTAAGGCTTATTTGGAGTTCCTGTCTACAAAATACTTTCACTAAAATCATATTACTTAACCATGACATCTATCTTTGATTTTGTTCTTAATATAACCATCACTTATTAAAATTTCCTTGTACTGGTGAAGCCTTGATTTCTTACTTTTTGATGTAAGGCATTCTTGACACACACAATTATCAAAACTATTTGAAGAAATAGGAAATAACAGAGAAAACATACAGCATATGACCCTGGCCAAACCAAGACCTATCCTTAATGTGTGTTTTCAGCCAAATTCTATGTAAGGATTCAAAAGCCCATTCAAAGTCTTCCATTTGGTATCAGCAATCCTTCCCTTCTAATAAAGGAAAATTATGAGATTCAGTCTTACAAATGGAAGATAAAAACATTAGAAAGGGGATTTGGGGGAAAAGAATTTCATTTTCATTTTAAAAAATTAAATACAAATAAACCAAAGGAAATCACTACAATATGTAGTCAGTCCCAGACTATATGTTAAAAACCAGACACTATAAGGCTGACTTTAAGAGCACACTAACTTGCAAGCTCAACTGCTGCACTTGAATTTGTTCCATAGTCAAAATGCATTTCTACTTACCCGATAACTTGATGTTCATAATACTGCAATGTCCTCTTCAGAGTCAGCTGTATTGTCTGAGGCTGCATTGTGGTAACAAGAATGAAAACACATCATCAGCTCATCAGTGTGATTCCCAATCAATGAGAATAGTCAAATTTATATCATAAAAGTTGCTACTTTACAGTATTAATGCATTTTACATCTAGCCATGTGTTTCCCCCAGAGCAACTAAATGAGGCAGTCAGAAATTGCCGTATCTCCCAATGTTGAGTATAATGGCATTTTCTGCACCACTACTCCAAATTTTTTGTTCTTATTCAATAAAGAACTCAGTGAGTGCAATGTAGGATTTGGGAGCAATGGGGAAGGGCACTGCAGGAACATGGCTTGCAGTACTTCCTAGGTATTGTGCATAATCCCTGAAAAATAATGACCAGGTGAAAGGGCACAGCTTTATTTGTTCTTTCATGTTGTAATGAGACTTGCAATGGTTGTCTAGAAGGAACAGTAAGATGACTTAAAATTGTCATCTCTGTAATCATATATTTTAAGCTTAATGAACTTTTCTTTTCCCATGAGATTTATGTCTAATAGGACTCATAGTATGGGCAGGGTGAGATGGGAAGTAGTGACCCAGATCTCCATCAGCAATACTTCAAGTCAGCCTAACTTCCTATATGTCCCAAGAAGTACCAAGTAGAGGATTGTTCTTGTGTCTCATGGAGGGGCCACAACTGCTTTGGATTGTGCCCTCATTGATAAGAATACAGCGGCTCTGCCAGCACAAGAAATCCAATTAGGTCAAATCAAACCAAATCAAAATGCCCATTGTTTTATTAAGAATGATGCTTTTGGGTGGCCGAGCGCATGGTGGGGAGAAGGGACAGCAGGGAGCCCATGCAGATCCAAAAACCACATGTTTCTCCTCTAGGAGGCCACTTAAATACGTTGTGGGAGTGGTCCTGACCCCCACCAAGGGAGGGGTCAGGAACTGGCATGCTGAGATTTGGAGTCCAGAGCAACGCAACTCCCAGGCCAGGAGCTGGGAACTATGCTCCCAACTTAACACTGATGTCTTCAAAAGAGAAAGCCCAATGGCAGGCCAAGACAATTTAGTTTCAGATTTATCTAAACAGGGAACCCTGTTCAGAAAGCCCATACATACAAGAAAATGGGATGTAAATATCTCAGAACATTGGTTTTTTGGGGGGATGTTATGATAAGAACTAAATTCTCAATAGCAAAAGAGTGAATCTTTAAAACAAAGGATAACTATGTTACAATCCACAGACCCAGAAAGACTAGGTAACAACTAGGGTTCAAAGGGGGATACCTGGAACTCCCTGGAAAGGAAAAAGAGAAGAGATGTTTTAAGTGTCCTGAGGGAGCGTAGGGATGGGAACATAAGTGATCGGGTTGTGGGGGGACAAAGGGGGAGAATACTGAAATAGACTGTTGGAAAGAGGGTGACATTACAGGGTCAGGTAAAAATCTGGTGCAAGGAATCTCCCAGGAATCTACAAGGATGAAAGGATGATGTGAGCTAAGACTCCTGGCAAAAGCAAATAAGTAGCCTGAAATGACCATCTCCTGTAACCAGGTCAAAGAACAAAGAACACCTTTGCTAAAGCAAAGTGGAGAGACCCTTGCACTGGAATATGGAAAGGGTCAGACCCCATATTAATCTGGGGTCGAGGGCATGTTTGTTTTCTCCCAGGATGAATATCAAGCAAGATGGCTTCCAGAGCTACTGATTCGGTGCATTCAGCAGAAGGACACCAGTCCTGATGACAGTGTAGCTGGTAATGGCCCAGCAGAAGAAACGGAATAAGAAGAGCTTGAGGAGGAACCGGTGATCCAGCTTTCCCAGCCCCCACAGAGAAGAGCGCCTGATTCCAGACTTGCAGCTCTACACTGCAGGGGGCCATTCTGCCTCCAGAGACTTCTGACAAAGAGACCCTGCTGAGATGACCTGACTACAATGTCTGCAACTTGCTGTGGTTTGAACCTGTTGCTTTAGAACTATATTTGAGTGTTTTTAATTTCTGGAACACAATACTCATTTTGATTAAAATATTGAACCTAAGAACTAAGACCTAAGCTTTCCCCTCAGGGAAAGAAAGACTTAAAATAAGGCATGACTTAAACCCCTCTTCACTTAAGAAGGGGGCAGATTAAAGGCTTAACAGCTGCTCAGAGACTGAAAATGGTATTTAATAACAGCAAATGTTTATTGTACTCTTACCGGTAATGACCTGATATTTACAACTGCTTATAAGATGATGAGAGCTCTTTTCCTGCCCTGAGATTGGCGATCCAGCGGGGTGAATGTGTGCGCACCTGGCTGGAAGGTCCCCAGGAGGGAGTGCGGGCATCCCCAGCCTCTGCTGCAGGGGGCCTCTTCTTTCCATAAGACCCTGCCCTCCCCCCCCCTCAAGTTCGACCTTTCCTCGGCAGGGTCCTTGGCCTACCAGGACTCCCTCTTCCTGTGCTGAGATCAACAATCCAGAGGGGTGAGTGTGTGTGCACAGTGCCTTGACAGAAGGTCCTCAGCTGTCTAGACTCCCCTGAATGAAATCAAAGGAAAAGATGGGCAGGCACCAAAGAAAGAACTTCTCCAACAACCTGAAAAGCAACATGATAACAGGATCCAGCGAATATGCAACAGGGAGACCTGAACAACTTAATCCAGAAGAAGTAGAAGAAATCGACTTTAAATGTAACATTATGAAAGTGATAGAGACCAATAAAGAGGATGTGAAAAACTCCTTTAAAGAAATGGATGAGAAGACTAACAAAAAGTTAGGAGAAATGAATAAATCTTTCAAATCAAACAGGTAATGGAAACAGTTCAAGACTTGAAAACTGAAATGGAGGCAATGAAGAAAACACAAACCAAGGGAAGGCTGGAGATGGAAAATCTAGGTAAATGAGCAGGAACTACAGAGACAAGTATAACCAACAGAATATAAGAGATAGAAGAAAGAATCTTAGACGCTGAAGATACGATAGAGAAAATAAACTCAGTGATCAAAGAAAACAACAAATCCAACAAATTCTCATCACAAAACATCCAGGAAATCTGGGACACCATGAAAAGACCAAACCTAAGAATAATAGGGGTAGAAGAAGGTGAAGATGTACAGCTCAAAGGCCCCGAAAATATATTCAACAAAATTATAGGAGAAAACTTTCCCAACCTAAGAAAGATATCCCTATGAGGGTACAAGAAGCTTACAGAACACCAAATAGGAACTACAGAGACAAGTATAACCAACAGAATATAAGAGATAGAAGAAAGAATCTTAGACGCTGAAGATACGATAGAGAAAATAAACTCAGTGATCAAAGAAAACAACAAATCCAACAAATTCTCATCACAAAACATCCAGGAAATCTGGGACACCATGAAAAGACCAAACCTAAGAATAATAGGGGTAGATCAAAAAAAAATCCCCTAGCCATATAATAATCAAAACACTAAACATACAGAATAAAGAAAGAATACTAAGAGCTGCAAAGGAAAAAGGTCAAGTAACATATAAAGGGAAACCTATCAGAATTACACCTGACTTCTCTATGGAAACCATGAAAGCCAGAAGGTCTTGGATAGATGTGTTACATAAAATAAGGGACCATGGATGCAAGCCCAGACTACTATACCCAGCAAAGCTTTCTTTCACCATCAATGGAGAAAACAAGATATTTCAGGATAAAAACAAATTTAAGCAATACGTAGTCACAAACCCAGCCTTACAGAAAGTACTAGAAGGAAAACAACAACCCAAGGAAGCCAACAACACCCATAATAACACAATCATCTAACAACCCTCCACTGGCACAACTCAATGGAAACACACAATTCTACAACCCCCCCAAAAATAACCACAGTTAATAACCACTGGACATTAACATCACTTAATATCAATGGACTCAGTTCACCTATAAAAAAGCACAGGTTAAGAGAATGGATACAAAAACAGGATCCAGCATTCTGTTGTTTACAAGAAACACACCTCAACCACAAAGACAGACATTATCTCAAAGTAAAGGGTTGGGAAAAGGTTTTTCAATTACATGGCCTTAAAAAAACAAGCGGGTGTGTCTATACTAATATCGAACAAAATCGACTTCAAACTAAAATCAATCAGAAGAGATGGAGATGGGCATTTTATACTCATAACAGGAATATCAATAAGAATGAAGTCTCAATCCTGAATATATATGCCCCTAATATAAAAGCACCCACATATGTAAAAGAAACATTACTAGAAATCAAAGCACACATCAAACCCCAAAAACTAATAGTATGAGATTTCAACACTCCTCTCTCACCAATGGACAGGTCAACCAGACAGAAACTTAACAGAGAAATACAAGAACTAAAAGATGTAATGAATCAAATGGACTTAATAGACATCTATAGAACATTCCACACAAACAGGAAAGAATATACCTTCTTCTCAGCATCTCATGGAACCTTCTCGAAAATTGATCACATACTCAGTAGCAAAGCAAACATCCACAGATACAACAAAAATTGGAGTAACCCCCTGTGTCTTATCAGATCACCATGGAGTAAAGTTAGAATTTAACAACAATTCCACCCCCAGAAAGCCTACAAACTCATGGAAACTGAACAGCCAACTACTGAACCACTCTGGGTCAAGGAAGAAATAAAGAAAGAAATTAAAGTCTTCCTTGAATTCAACGAAAATAAAGATACAACATGCCCAAACCTATGCGACACTATAAAAGCAGTACAAAGAGGAAAGTTAATAGTGTTTAGTGCCCACATAAAGAAAACGGAGAAAGCACACATTAGTGACTTAAAAGCACACCTGAAAGCTCTAGAAAAAATAAAAGCAGACTCACACAGGAGGAGTAGAAGACTGGAATTAATCAAACTGAGGGCTGAAATCAACAAAATAGAGACACAGAAAATAATCCAAAGAATCAATGAAACAAAGAGCTGGTTCCTTGAGAAAATCAACAAGTTCGACAATCCTCTATCCAATCTAATCAAAAGGCAGAGAGAGAACACTCAAATTAACAAGATCAGAAATGAAAAGGGGGACATAACAACAGACACTGAGGAAATTCAGAGAATCATTAGGTCTTACTACAAAAGCCTGTATGCCACAAAATTGGAAAATGTAAAAGAAATGGACAGTTTTTTAGATAAATATCATATACCAAAATTAAATCAAGACCAGGTGGACAATTTAAATAGACCTATAAGTCGTGAGGAAATGGAAGCTGTCATCACAAACCTACCAACCAAAAAACTGCCCAGGACCAGATGGTTTTAATGCAGAATTCTACCAGAACTTCCAAGAAGAGATAATACCTGTACTCCTTAATGTGTTTCACATAATATAAACAGAAGAGTCATTGCCAAACTCTTTTTATGAAGCTACAGTTACCCTGATACCAAAACCGCACAAAGATGCAACCAAGAAAGAGAATTAGAGACCAATCTCACTCATGAACATTGATGCAAAAATTCTCAATAAAATACTGGCAAACCGAATCCAAGAATATATCAAAAAAAATCATCCATTATGGTCAAGTAGGCTTCATCCCAGAGATGCAGGGCTGATTCAACATATGAAAATCTATCAATGTAATCCATCATATAAATAAACTGAAAGAAAAAAAACCATATGATCATTTCATTAGATGCTGAGAAAGCATTTGACAAAATTCAACACCCCCTTATGATAAAGATCTTAGAGAGATTAGGGATAGAAGGTTCATATCTAAATATAATAAAAGCAATATATAGCAAGCCGACAGCTAACATCAAATTAAATGGAGTGAAACTCAAAGCGATTCCACTAAAATCAGGAACAAGACAAGGCTGTCCACTCTCTACATACCTCTTTAATACAGTGCTTGAAGTTCTAGCAATAGCTATAGGACAGAATAAGGAGATCATGATGATTCGAATTGGAAAGGAAGAAGTCAAACTTTCGTTATTTGCAGAGGATATGAGAGTGTACATATGTGACCCCAAAAACTCTACCAAAGTTTTTCTACAGATGATAATTACCTTCATTGATGTGGCAGGATACAAGATCAACTCAAAGAAAATCAGTAGCCATCCTATACACAAAGGATAAAGAAACAGAGAGGGAAATCAGAAAACATCACCTTTCATGATAGCCACAAATAGCATAAAGTATCTTGGGGTAACACTAACCAAGGAAGTAAAAGATCTATTTGACAAGAACTTTAAGACCTTGAAGAAAGAAAGTGAGGAGGATACCAGAAAATGGAAGGATCTCCCATGCTCCTGGATTGGTAGGATCAATATAGTAAAAATGGCAATTCTACCAAAGGCAATCTATAGATTAAATGCAACCCCTGACAGAGACCTTTAAAGAGGAAATTAAAAAACTCCCCTAAAAAATGGGGGAGAAGACAAACAAAAAGCTGGGAGAAATTAATAAATCCCTCAAAGAAACTCAAGAAAACCAAAAAGAACAATCAAGAAGGTTAAGGAAATAGTTCAAGACTTGAAGACTGAAATAGAGGTAATAAAGAAAACACAAACCAAGGGAACTCTGGAACTGGAAAATCTTGGTAAATGAATAGAAACTACGGAGACAAGTACAACCAACAGAATACAAGAGATAGAATAAAGAATCTCAGACACTAAAGATACTATTGAGGAAATAGATCTATTGGCCAAAGAAAACAGCAAATCCAACAAATTTTTAAAACAAAACGTTCAGGAAATCTGAGTCACCATATAAAGACCAAACCTAAGAATAATAGAGATAGAAGAAGAAGAACTTCAGCTAAAAGGCACAGAAAATATATTCAACAAAACTATAGAAGAAAACTTTACCAACCTAAAGAAAGATATCCCTATGAAGGTACAAGAAGCTTACAGAACACCAAATAGACTCGATCAAAAAAAAAATCCCCTTGCCATATAATAATCAAAACACAAAACATACAGAACAAAGAAAGAATATTAAGAGCTGCAAGGGAAAAAGGTCAAGTAACATATAAAGGTAAAGCTATAAGAATTACACCTGACTTCTCAATCAAAACCATGAAAGCCAGAAGGTCCTGGATAGATGTGCTGCAGACACTAAGAAACCATGGATGCAAGCCCAGACTACTATACCCAGCAAAGCTTTCATTTACCTTTGATGGAGAAAACAAGATATTCAATGATAAAAACAGATTTAAACAATATGTATCCACAAACCCAGCCTTACAGAAAGTACCAGAAGGAAAACCCATTTGTTGTTGGGGTTTCTGTCGTGCCTGGTTCCCACAATCATTAAGTCCCAAAGAAATCACACAGAGGCCTTTATTAGTTATAAACTGATTGGCCCATTAGCTCAGGCTTCTTATTAACTTTTATAACTTATAAAAACCCATTATTCTTATCTGTGTTAGCCATGTGGCTCAGTACCTTATTCAACGGGGCAGTCACATCTTGCTTCTTCTTTAGTCATGCGTCCTCTTCCCAGAATTCTCCTGTTCTCATTGACCCACCTCTACTTCCTTTCTGCTGGTCCCACCTATACTTCCTGCGTGGCTACTGGCCAATCAGCATTTATTTAAAATATAATTGACAGAATACAGACCATGGTACCACACCACATCTACACCCAAAATAACACAGACATCTGATAACCCCCCACCAGCATAACCCAAAGAATGGAAACATACAAAAATTACTACCAAAAGATAACTGGAGTTAAAAACAACTAGTCATTAATATCAATATCAATATCAATATCAATGGTCTCAAATCACCTATAAAAAGACACAGGCAAGGAGAATGGATATGAAAACAGTATCCAGCCTTCTGCTGTTTACAAGAAACACACCTAAACCTCAAAGACAGACACTACCTCGGAGTAAAGGGTTGGGAAAAGGTTTTCCAATCAAATGGACCTAAGAAACAAGTGGGTGTGGCTATCCTAATACCTAACAAAATTGATTTCAAACTAAAATCAATCAGAAGAGAAGGAGAAGGAAACTTTATACTCATAACAGGAACAATTCATCAAGATGAAGTCTTAACCATGAAAATCTATGCCCCTAGTACAAGAGCACCCACATTTGTAAAAGAAACATTACTAAAACTTAAACCCCACACACTAATAGTAGGAAATTTCAACACTCCTCTCTCAACAATGGACAGGTCAAACAGACAGAAACTTAACAGAGAAATAAGAGAACTAACAGATGTAATGAATCAAATGGACTTAACAGACATCTATAGAACATTCCACCCAAATAGAAAAGAATATAACTTCTTCTTAGCACCTCATAGAACCTTCTCTAAAATTGATCACATACTCAGTAATTAAGCAAACATCCACAGATACAAAAAAGAAAAATTGGAGTAATTCACTGTGTCTTATCATATCACCATGGAGTAAAGTTAGAATTCAACAAAAATACTACTCCCAGAAAACTGAACAATCAACTATTAAACCACCCCTGGGTCAAGGAAGAATTAAAGAAAGAAATTAAAACTTTCCTTGAATTCAATGAAAATGAAGACGCAACATATCCAAACCTATAGGACACTATGTAAGCAGTGCTAAAAGGAAAGGTCATAGCACTAAGTGCCCACATAAAGAAAACAGAGAAAGCTCACATCAGCAATATAACAGCATGCCTGAAAGCTAGAAAAAAAGAAGCAGACTCACCCAGGAGGAGTAGGAGACAGGAAATAATCAAATTGAAGGCTGAAATCAACAAAATAGAAACACAGAAAACCATACAAAGAATCAAGGAAACAAAGAGCTGGTTCTTTGAGAAAATCAATAAGACTGACAAACCCCTCTCCAAACTAATCAGAAATGCAAAGGGGGACATAACAACGGACACTGAGGAAATTCAGAGAATCATTAGGTCCTACGGCAAAAACCTGTCCTCCACAAAATTGGAAAATGTAAAAGAAATTGACAATTTTTAGATAGAAACCATCTACCAAAATTAAACCAAGACCAGGTGAGCAATTTAAATAGACCTATAAGTCATGAGGAGATTGAAGCTGTATCAAGAACCTGCCAAACAAAAAAAGCCCAGGGCCCATGGCTTTAATACAGAATTCTTCCAGAACTTTCAAGATGAGCAAATACCTATATTCCTCAAAGTATTCCACATAATAGAAAGTGAAGGGTCATTGCCAAACTCCTTTTATGATGCTATAGCTACCCTGATACCAAAACCGCACAAAGACTCAACCAAGAAAGAGAATTACAGACCAATCTCACTCATGAACATCTATGCAAAGATTCACAATAAAATACTGGCAAACCGAATCCAAGAACACATCAAAGAAATCATCCATTATGGTCAAGCAGGCTTCATCCCAGAGATGCAGGGCTTGTTGAACATATGAAAATCTATCAATTAATTTATCATATAAATAAACTGAAAGAAACAAAACATATGATCATTTCATTAGATGCTGAAAAAGCATTTGAAAAATTCAACATTCCTTCATGATAAAGGTCTTGGAGAGATTAGGGATACAAGGATCATATCTAAATATAATAAAAGCAGTCAATAAGACAAAAAGGTAGCCTACTAATTGGTAAAAAAATCTTCACCAACCCCTCATCAGACAAAGGACTGATCTCTAAAACATAAAACGAACTCAAGAAATTAAACATTAAAATTCTAAATAACCCAATTAAAAAGTGCTGTACTGAACTAAACAGAGAATTCTCAACAGAAGAATTTCAAATGGCCAAAAAATACTTAAGGACATGTTCAACTTCCTTAGCTATCAGGGAAATACAACTCCTTACCAAATACCACCTTACACCTGTCAGAATGGCTACTATCAAAAACACTAATGATAACTTATGCTGTAGAGGATGTGGAGCAAAGGGAACACTCATCCATTGCTTGTGGAAATGCAAACTTGTGCAACCACTTTGGAAATCAGTGTGGCGGTTTCTCAGAAAACTGGGAATCAACCTACCTCAGGATCCAGCAATACCACTCTTGGGAATATACCCAAAAGATGTTCAATAATACTACAAAAGCATTTATTCCACAATGTTCATAGCAGCATTATTTGTAATAGCCAGAATCTGGAACCACCCAGGTGTCCCTCAATGGAAAAATGGATAAAGAAAGTGTGGTACATCTACACATTAGAGTACTACTCAGCAGTAAAAAAAAAAACAATGACATCTTGAATTTTGCATGCAAATGGATGGAATTAGAAAACACTATCCTGAGTAAGGTAACCCAGACCCAAAAAAACCCAAATATGGTATGTACTCACTCATAAGTGGATAATAGTCATAAACAAAGGACATCGAGCCTATAGTTCATGATCCTTGAGAAGCTAATAAGGTGAACCCAAAGAAAAACATATATAGACCCACCTGGAAATTGGGAACAGACAAAAACTTTAGGAGCATGGGGGCAAGGGGCAGAAGGAAGGTTGAGGAGAAGTTGAGGGAATGAGGTAGTCGAGATGGAAAAAGGACAGATATGAGAGCAAGGAAAGAGATATATTAATTGAAGGAGCCATTATGGGGTTAGCAAGAAACCTGGCTCTAGCAATTCCCATGAATCCACAAGGATGACCCCAGCTAAGACCCTGAGCAATAGAGGAGAGGGTATCTGAACTGGCCTTATCCTGTAGTCAGACTGATGATTATATGAAATATCACCATAGAACCTTCGTCCAACAACAGATGGAAACAGAGACAGAGACCCATATCAGAGCACTAATATGCTCTGAAGGTCCAGTTGAAGAGTAAAAGGAGTGAGAATATGAGCAAGGAGATCAAGACCATGAGGAGGTTCACCCACTGCGACAGTTTGCCTGAACTAATGGCAACTCACCAACTCCAACTGAACTGGGAGTGAATGAGCATGGGAACAAACAAGTCCCTCTGTAGGCGGTTGACAGTTAGGGCAGACTGAGGTGGCATTGATAGTGACACTGGGATTTGTCTCTCCTGCATGTACTGGCTTCTTGGGATCCTATTTTCTTGCTCGATCTAGATGTAGTAGAGAGGGCCTTGGACTTCCCACAGGGTGGGTGCATTGCCCTCTCTTAGGATTGGAGGGGAGTGAGATGGGAGGGTCTGCAGAGGAAGGAGGGGAGAGAGTGGAAATTTGGATTGGTATTTTTTAAGTAATAAAAAAATTTTTAAAAAGAAAAGTTACTATCAAGTAAATAGATGAATATACAAATAAACAGAGTTACCACTGATTCTAATCACGAAAAGCTAGTACAAAGGAAAAAATGAGAGCCTAAGTTATAAATATTTCAAATTGATCATAGAAATGGTGATTCAAGGAGTTCTCAACATTAAAACTGAAGAAGCTATGGCTAAATCCAGGCCTACAAACAGGTAGCACTTGAAGGAGCACAGCTAAGACTGTGGAAGAGATGTTCACATCTAGTAAGAACACTCATGAAGTCTCTTTCTTCAACACTGGGGGTCTATATTACAGCACTAAGAAGAAGATCCAGGAATTAAAAGTGAGAAGGGAGACAGGAGATATAGGAGGCTGCTATCATCAAAAGACATTAAGGAGGCTTTGATTTTTCACTGCTTCCTCCTAAAACAAGGATGGTAACCTCCAATTGTTTCAACTCATCATAAGGAAGTATGGATAGGAAAAGATCTGGAAAGAGAAGGTAAACATACCTCCTGGAGCACAGGCAGAAGGTACCCAGAGGCTCCGTCTTTGTGAAAAAAGAAGACATCTTCATCACTAGGCTTGTGAACAACACTTTGCTTGCAGTACCTGACCCCACACACCAAAAGTTATGTTTATAACAGGTCATGGGATACAATCTGTCCCAACAGTTCCAGAGACACTAACCCTGAAGAGTGAAAGGTGATTGTACCAGGATTTTTCTTTGGGGCCACCAAACAGCTCCCAGACATGACACAGAGACTTTATATTCGTTATGAATGCTTGGCCTTTTTTAGCTCTTATTTTAATCTGTTTCTCTTTATTTACATTTTGCCTTGGGGCTTTCTATTATCTTACTTTCCTGCTGTCTCTATGTCTGTCTGTCTGGCTAGTAGCTGTCTGGTTCCTGACAGCTCCCTCTTAATCCTTGTTCACTTCATCCCCCTATCTTTATCCTAGGTTTCTCCTCCTACTTTTTCTCTTTGTCTACCAGCCCCACCTATCCTTCATCTGCCTAACTACTGACCTCTCATCTTTTTATTAGATTAATCAGGTGCCTTAGGCAAGCAAAGTGAAACAACAACACATCTTTTCATAATTAAAAAATTGCAGCATAAACAGATATAACACACATTTACTCACTTAAATACTCCACAGCAGCAACAAATGTAACATAATTAAAGCAATTTGGACAACAGGGGATACTTCTCAGCATCTGGCCCTTGCAGTTTGGGATCATCCTGCTGAAACTCCCACAGTCCCCACCCTGGTTATCCATACCAGATGGTGTGGATACCAAGCTGGAGGCAGAGAGAGTCAGGGTGTCTGTCTAAGAGAGAGAGAGAGACAGAGACAGAGACAGAGAGACAGAGACATAGAGACACAGAGAGACACACAGAGAGAGAGACAGACAGAGAGACAGAGAGACAGAGAGAGACAGAGAGACAGAGAGAGACAGAGAGACAGAGAGAGACAGAGAGAGACAGAGAGACAGAGAGAGACAGAGAGACAGAGAGAGACAGAGAGACAGAGAGAGACAGAGAGAGACAGAGAGACAGAGAGAGACAGAGATAGACAGAGACAGAGAGACAGAGACAGAGAGACAGAGAGAGACAGAGAGACAGAGAGAGACAGAGAGACAGAGAGAGACAGAGAGACAGAGAGAGACAGAGAGAGACAGAGAGACAGAGAGAGACAGAGAGACAGAGAGACGAGAGAGAGACTCTGTGTATCTGTGTGCATCTGTACTCAGGCAGCATAAACACTTCTCAGTTGACAAAACGCCCTGTTTATCCCATTTTTACAAAGATAAAGAAAAGGAGACTCTGAGCTATGAGACCACACAAGCAATAAGTTAGTAAGTCACTGTAATACAAGATTGGCTTCAACATCTGCCTTACTGCTACTAGACACCCTTAGCAATCTCCTCCTATTTTTACATTCTGTAATTCTTTTACTTGGTATACATGAAATTTTACACTAAGTAAAAATACATAATTTAGGAGTAAGAACCTCTTCATGAAAAAAAATTTTAAAAAAAGAACCTCTTCATTTCTTTTTCCAAACACATACCCACAAGGGACAGACGCAACGGAAATGCCAGACTAGCTTGAAGACTCACTCACAGATAACTATTTTATTTATTTATTTGAATATGATAAAAGTATCTATCACTATCAGAAACTGACATGGGTGTATAATAAATTGCAAACACTCTAGGATTTTGCTTTCCTACTGTCAGCCCATCACAATAATCTAAGAACTTTTCTACCCTTAAATTTCCAAGTTCAACTGGTCTGGAGGAACCTAGCTGTCTCTAAAGTGTAGTCAAGTTTGAGATATGTTTTTCAAGGTTTGAAGTATGAGGAACAAGATCGGTCTCCAAATCTTATCCTAAAAGGTCAATATTGAAATATTTATTTTTTAAATATCAACACAAATGTCTAAGACAGAGTCACTCACAATTGCTAAACTCAAATCACTATTAAGATCAAATCACTATTAAGATCACATTAAGATCAAAAGTAATTTTTATATTAATAAAAATTATGTTGTTGGAACGATAAATATAAATTTTGACTGTTTTGTTAGTAATTAATTCCATGCACATAAATCAGTGTCAGCTTTGTTCTGAACATAAAGATTAGGCACATAAAGATTCAACAGTTGGTACAATTATTGTATTTTAAGCCAGACACTGTGCTTTTGGCCCATTACATTCATTTACTCCTTCAGTCTTCACATCATTATCATGAGACAAGTGTTGCTATTTTCCTTATTTCACATATGGCAAAACTGAAACAATTAATTCATGTTCCCCCTATGTCACACAGGTGAAAAAGAGACAAAGCCAGGGGTAAAACAATGGAATATCGTTCCAGGATCTAAGAATGTAGCCTTCAACCTATACTGTATATAATATTTAATATGTTGCTGAGCACTTTGCAGTATGAATTTTCATGCTGACTGACCTTCTTGAGCACTGCTCCAGTCTAATGAAATGAACAAGTGTTCTTACCACAAGCTGATTGACAAAGAACTTCAGTTTGAAATGCTCAAGCCTGCATGGTTAATTAGTAAAGAAGTCCTCTTTCTCACAAAGAACATTTCCTCTCCTGAAAGACTTCAATATGAAACTATTGACTAAGTCAACATAAAATTAAAGAAGCACATGCAACTAAGTTATTGGATTTTTTTCTTGAGACTACACAACATTATTCGAATAAAATAGTATTTTATAAAAAAGTAACAGGCAAAAACAAAATACCAAAGCCTCTTCAGTCCACAACACGTTTCCTGTCTTAGCTTTCTCTCATCCTGTAACTTACTCTGTTTTCATCTTCAAGAGACCCAGTGTCTTTATACTGTTTCTGGTAAGTCAAAACCACCATTATCTAATCCCTAAAATTGGTAACCCAGAAAACCATTACCTAGGTATTCTTTTCTTTTTATCATCAAAATTTTCAACACAAGGTAAGGCAATAGCTCAGTCAGTAATAGGAAAACACAAGGACAAGAATTCAATCCCCACACTAGCTGTAGTAGATATACACATTATAATCTCGAAGCTGGGGAGGCAGACACAGTTGGACTCCTAGGAACTGTTCAGCCAGTCTAACCCACTAGGCAAGTTATGAGCCAGTGAAAGCACATCTTTCTCTCTCTTTCTCCCAAATAAATGAGAGGGGGAGCTAGAGAGATGGCTCAGCAGTTAAGAGCAGCACTTGTTCTTGAACAGAACCAGGGTTCATTTCCCAGCACCCATGCGACAGCTTACACACACCTGTAACTCCAGTTCCAGGGGATCTGGTACCATTTTCAGGTCTTCATGGGTAGTGTATGCATGTGCTGCACATATATAAATACAGGCAAAACATTCATATAGATAAAATTTAAAAATCAATAAAAACTTTTAAAAAGTGGATTGTACCAGAGGAAAGAAACCTGAACTGGCCCTCTTGCCTCAACAGGCTTGCCCACAAATATGATATATGAATGGACAACTTAACATATGAACACACCACACACACACATGAATCTATTTAGTACTGTGGTCTTACACAGTGCTCATAATTAATCTTTTTTATGTTCTCTCAAAACCACACTCCTCAGTAGTCAGTAAGACAAATAAATGGTAGTATGGAAAAAGTGTACTACAGTATATAAGTCTCAACCTGTAGTGCAGGATTTAGAGAAACAGGTTTGTCAGTGAAACACACATTTTCGCCAAGGGAAGTAGAACTGTCATTTCCAAATCACAATAAGGGAGTTATTTTTCCAGTGTAAGAGCCTTTTGCTCATTCTGTGAAGCAAAATAATCAAAATTGTTTTTATTCCTATGCCCATAGATGCCAATGAATCAAGTTATCTGGTTGACACTATTCATAAAACTAATAAAAATAAGTCACCTCAAACAACCCACTCTCTTCTCATGAGAGATGTAGCTATAGTAATCACTAGCCTTGCTAAATATACATCATCCATTTTTCCTAGTCATGGACTAAAGTTACCACACATAAACCTACAAAGAAAAATAGACTGCAAATTAAATATAGAATCTTGAGTGGGGACATCTATATTTCAAATCCAGCTATGCTACTAGTCTTTTTTTTTTTTTTTTTACAAAATTAGACAGAAAATCTTCACCTGGGAGTAAAAACATCTTGAAGAATAAGGAAAAAGTGTTCACTTTCCCATGTGAGAAACATTTCAGAGAAGTTCACTGTTCTCAAGTACAACACTGTTCAGTGAAGCATAAGTGCAAATAGGACACTGGCAATCAAGCACTTTTTCTGAAGTATGGAAAATTTTTAGAAAAAAAATGGAATGCCTCATCAAATGACCAGCACTACTAACTTTCTAAATAGATGGGAAAGTCTAGTTGATTAACAAATGCAAAATTTGGGCTGGAGAGATGGCTCAGAGGTTAAGAACACTGACTACTCTTCCAGAGGCCCTGAGTTCAATTCCCAGCAACCACATGATGGCTCACACCCATCTGTAATGAGATCTGGTGCCCCAGAACACTGTATACATAGTAAATAAATAAATCTTAAAAAACAAAACCAAACAACAAAAGGCATATGCCACCACACCTGGTACATTAAAAAAAAAAAACAAATGCAAAATTTCCAAGCATACTAAAAGAAAAAAGCTAATTAAAATTTAAAAAATAAAGGTACACTATAATATACCTGTAGTTCTAGTCAAAGTAGTAGAACATTTGCAAGATTTCATCCAACATCTACATCATTCTCCCTATAAATGTTGAATGATACCAAAAGAACAGAGAATTATGATTAATATAAATCTAATTGACACATACAGAAATTCAAAGTGATAACCTTTGTCTTATTAAAAGCATGTTCTAATTAGATCATTCTATCTATGGATAATAAGTGGTTCTATTTAACATATAATCAATATAATTAAGTCTTTCTATATAAAGTGTGTTCCTTTTCTAAACCTTTGTTACTTCAAAACTCTCTGAAAATAGCTATTGAATTTCAGTTTGATACAAGAACTAATTATAATCAATACCAATTTAAAATGAGGACCCTTGAAAAGAATTAGTAGCAAAGGCTTATTCATTTAAGCCTTCAACCCGCCTTCATGCAACATCACATATAAATCATCCATGCCTTTCTGATGCTTGGTAACAACTCCAGAGACTATTAATATCATCTTTGGTTTGGATTACAACTCACAGTTTATATATAGCTTGCTTTGTGTTCATCATATTAGAAGTTCACGGCATCTTCCCAGGTCAGATTTAATTATTTACATTTGACAGATGAAAAACCTGGAGAATCAGTGAGGTTATATATTTTATATTTGTTTCTTCTGTTTTTTCCTCAGCTTCTTATCTGTAAAGAAACATAAATCTAAGACCCTGGTCCCCCATGGACTTTCTTTACATACTGATGTTTCCATAAGTAATTGATTTCACTTCAGCAATCATCAGGAAATACTACCTAAATATAATTCCTTGTTTACCTTTAACTGTTATCTTTGAAGGCTATGGGAATGATGTTATCAAATCATTGACCTAGACTTGTAACTCTTGTGGCCGTGACTTGAGGAACTGCCTAAGATCTGCTAAGACTGTTATGTTCTGGACAGATTTCAAATCAGGCTTCATCGCTCATTATCTTGCCCAGTCTGGCTCAGTTGAATGAAATAAAATTATGAAATGAGATGGCACTGTTTTGAGATGTTTTATCAGGAAAATCAATCATAGACCTGGGAGACCTGGCAACATGGCTGATCAAATGGAATCTCACAGTTGTCACAGGGTTGACACAGTCCACAGGGAGACTTAAGCTTCAGATATACAGCCCAAATACTCTATGAGGAATTATCAAAGGGTAAAGTGCTAAGTGTCGAACATGGTACCCAAAATCTTACACATATCCAGTTAGTATACCATCATGGAAGGCCTTAATTTTATAAATGTGATAATCTGAGATACAGAGAACTTGAAAAACCTGCCCAAATTCACTGGTAATAGGTGTGTGAGTCAGAATGTGATTGAGGTCTAACTGCTTCCAAATACTGAGATTCTTACTGTCTCTAAAGTATTTTTTTCCTTCACCCTCTCCAATACACAGAAGACCTAAGTTGAATGTGATTCTCCTACCTTTGCTATGTGATTTGTAATATTTTTTCTAGCCTTAATACCCTTTCTTTCAGTACAGAAATGGGGATATCTTTAAGTATCTATTTTTCATGATTGTTAATACAACAAAATAGAATGAAACAATAAAGTAGTATACAAATATGTTACACAGTGGATTGATAAAGTAGTCAAAAATTGTTGAACTGAAATATACCTTACTATGGTAACCCATAAGCTCATAGAAAGGGCACTACTAGGAAGTGTAGCTTTGTTGAAGTAGGTGTGGCCTTGCTGGTGGGAGTGGGCTTTGAGATTTCCTATGCTCAAGTTACACCTAGTTCAGTTCATTTCCTGTTCCCTGCCAATCAAGATGTAGGACTCTCAGCTCTTTCTTCAGCATCATGTCTGCCTGCATGTTACAATTCCCACCATGATGATAATGAACTAAACCTCTGAAACTGTAAGCCAGCCCAATTAAATGTTTTCTTTCATAAGAGTTTTGTGGTCATGGTGTCTCTTCACAGTGATAGAAACCCTAAGACACTGACCATTTCTAATATCTAGGACTACTACCAGACCTGCCTTACAGCTCAAAGACACTAATCAGTAAATATTTTAAAGATAACTGCAGCCTTCTCTTAGCATTCCTATTGGACTCAAATGGCCTTGCACAAGAAAATAACTTCTAGCCTTTCAAGAAGTCTGAATATATCTAATGAATTTTTATTACCTCCAACAGCTATCTATAAATAAGGAAGGCACAATTTTTACCTCTACATACCAAAATTAGTACATGAAATGCTAAGATAATCTGTCACCTCTACATGAGCTGACTTCAGTGATCATGTAAGGTAACAGAGATTTGAGTCTAGTCATTTTCCAGGGTGAAGACCCATATGGAAACAGTGGACAGAGTTAGAGAAGGCAACCAGAGGGGGGAAAAGGAGAATGATCATGTATAGAGCAGATCTAGTATTGTTTGGGATCATATTAATTCTCTTATTCCTCCAATAAAGAACACCCTTCAAACATTATATTATAGGGGGATCTTTTTAAAAGACTTGGAGAATCAGCTCTCAATAACATCTCCCCAACAACTGGAAAGTTCCTTACATGGGAGCAAAGAATTCGGAATAAACTCATTTTACTTTGGCTCCACACAGATTAAAGCAAATTTCTGACTATAGTTTGACTTTTCACACAGCATGAACTGTTGTCGGGGTTTCTGTCATGCCTGGTTCTTGCAATCATTAAGTCCCAAAGAAATCACACAGAGGTCTATATTAGTTATAAACTGATTGGCTCATTAGCTCAGGCTTCTTATTATCTCTTATAACTTATGTTAGCCCATTATTCTTGTCTATGTTAGCCATGTGCCTCAGTACCTTATTCAGTGAGGCAGTCACATCTTGCTTCTTCCATGGCTGGGTCACTATTGTTGACTAGGACTTCCTTCTTCCCAGAATTATCCTGTTCTCATTGACCCACCTCTACTTCCTCACTACTGGCCAATCAGTGTTTATTTAAAATATAATTGACAGAATACAGACCATTACAAAATACACAATTTTAGCTCTTTCTAGTCATTTATTTGTCTCATTAGTCAAGAAAAAATGAGTATCTAGGAAAAAGAGAGAGTAAAACGATGCAAGGAAAGGATAAAAGAAACAGGGACCTGCAGAAGCATAGCAATGACTTTGGTACGGTATTTTTTACAAACTTTTTCTATAATACTATGTCAGTTTTAAATATTTCATTGTGTAACTTGGCTTCACAAAATATCAGTGCAACAATGACAACACAAGTTATATGTGGTCAGTGCATGAACATAGACTCATACTAAACAAAAGGGAATATGATAAAATGATACCTTTAAACAAAATACCAGATTGACTACTGTGTACTATTTTCCGATTTTGAAAACATTCTAATTTTTGTGTGTGCATACTTTCCCTTTAACCCACGTAAGTGGAGAGACATTTGCAACCCTCAAATACTTTCCCTTTAACCCACGTAAGTGGAGAGACATTTGCAACCCTCAAGCATTTACCCCTAAATTCATCTCTAACTGGTGTAGGAGGTCCTTCTGCATTTGTGTTGCTTTCATTGGTTAAATAAAGAAACTGCCTTGGCCTTTTTATAGGGCAGGAATTAGATAGGTGGGGAAAAGAGAACAGAATGCTGGGAAGAAGACAGAGAGAGCACCACCACCATGAAATCACCAGAGTCAAACATGCTGAACCTTTCCAAGTAAGCCACGATCTCATGGTAAACACAGATTAATAGAAATGGGTTAGTTTAAGATGTGAGAGTTGGCCAAGAAGAGGCTAGATATAACGGACCATGCAGTAATTTAATTAATACAATTTCTGTGTAATAATTTCTGGGGTTAAGCTGGGCACCAGAAATGCAGCCTGCTCCTCTTACTACATCTAACAAATCCTGAAGTAGTAGTAATCATTTGTTAAGATAATGGAAATTGTTTAAAATCTAAAACTTAAAAGTATAATTATACTTTACACATTCTCAGACACTTTAAACATATATGCAAATTTTCCTTTCTGTAAACATACTAGTCTTGCAGATATGAGAACATAAAGCAATTTACATAGCTATGGGCATCTTCACGTGTCTGCCTGGACAACTCTTAGAAGCACAATTCTTATGTAATCATTGCTATACATCAGAACCTGGTGGACAGATACTGGATTTGATTTTAGGAGCACCAGAGAGCTATCTCACCCCACACATTACCACTCTTATCCTCTAAATCTACATTTTGCCCATAGTAGCTTGGAATTAAGAGATATAATTTCCAATTAATTTAACATAAAATGGCACGTAATATATATTCAGTAAAAATTCATTGGTACAGACTCACAGAACATATTTGTGGCATGAGAATTTGGTTCAGAAATCATAAAGTCGAGAGGGAGGTAATGCCGTGAAACAATCTCACACCAGTTCAGAATTATTGATTATAAAAAGCGTTATTTATTTAAGGGGAAAACTTACAGATCAGTGTCCTAAACAACAGTCCTCTGAGTGCAAACAGGAACAGAGTCTAGCAGCTGGAACGGGAGCCAGAAGCAAGAGAGTGGGCACATGGTTCCCACTGCTTTTTAAACTATAAGGGATCATGCCCAAGTGGGCTGGTATCTTAAAGGCAATTGGCTGAAGGAGCAGAATGTGTTCCCGCAGCACCTCCCCTTTTTCTTTAAATGAGAGAGTTCCTAATCCAATACAAAACTATACACACTAGGAACAGATATCAAGTATAATCAGAATTTCAACCAGCATAAACAATATTCAGCAAGGAACATATGCTAAATGTTTTAATAAACATTTTATCCTATGGAGTCTAAGTCTTGTATAGGAAATGGCTTGGCTAGATCATAAGAGTATAGTAACTATGACTATCTTATCTTCAACCCCATCGAAGGCCTGAGAAGGGAGATAATATTATTTGAGCAGGCAGGAAGTACAATCAAGTAGCTTCCAAAGCAAGCAATATATGATGGAGACAATTAGCTACCTGAGCAATCACCCAAAGTCTCATTTTGCAACATTGAAGCAACCAACTTCGGCTAAGGCCTAGTGTAACTGACAGGCCATTTTCAGAGGCAGGAAATTTTCAAAACTGTTTTACCCTGTCTTGGCAGGATTTGACAGTCCTGATTATCCATTTCCAGATACTATGTAACTTGTAAGTGCATTGAAAGTGAGGCATTGTCAGTTCCTTGCCCAAAAGCCAGTTTTGCCAAGAAGAAAACAAACTCCAAGTGGAGTGTCTTCAGTGCTCAACGTTCTCTCTGAAATAGATTGGTGCTGTCAGAAGCAATCATGCCTCATGCCATGTTCCATAGATCCTTGAAGTGGTTGAAGAATACCTATTTAGACAGAATACAATCTCTATATATCTAAAGAACCTAATTGATCTGACTGTATGTGCAACAAACATGAACAACTATTGACCTATAATAATAACTGTATCTTGATCAGAGGTATGAGTAATATATAATGCAATATGAAAATATACCCTAAAAGTTGTGTCAATATACAAAATGTCCTAAACTGAGGTAGAAACATGTATATATACAATCTGACAAAATAACATTGTATATATGTACAAATAATGTAAACAAAAGTAACAAATATAAATTGAACTTATATCAATATACAAAAACTATACCAATGTAAATTATCCATAATTTACTCACAAGTATTCACTCTATTACCCACTATTACTGTCCACTTTTTTTTGAACAAATATAGTTTTCTCCCCAACCCTCTACCTAGTACAAGCAATAATCAACAACCACTAAACAGTGTTCCCAACCCTATGGACAAACTTTTTTGGGATAGGGGGCATCATCTTCTAGAATTGCTTCCTGCTATCATGGGAGCAATGTTCTCTTAATGGTATCCTGCAAAAACTAAGTAGTAGTTAAGTTCCAAAATTACTCTCTAGTATAGTTGCAAACAATTTCAGAGCAGTCAATAGGGTTTTTTTTTTCAGAGTTCTCATTTGGAGTTCTGGCCAGAAAGAGAAGGTGCACCATTTCAGCAGCTGGTACCCAAAATGGTCTTATAGTAGTGCTGTCAACATCACGATGCCATCTCAATTAGGTGGAGTGGTTGCTGTGGGGCCCCATCTTCTTCCTAGAAACTTCAAAGATTACTGCAGGAAAAGATTCTGTAAGAAAATCTATTGTTAATCATGGAAAACTTAAACATCATTCATATAAACATACATACAATGAAGAATATGATGTAGACAAAATTGGCATGGAGAAGATAAATTGTTTCCTAAAGTCTTCTATCTGCCCCATACCAGATGGGTCGCAATATGAGACAGAAACTCTGAGTGTTCCTTTTAACAACTCACTTGAATTTAGAGAAGTACAGAGCCATTTCCAACTCCAAAACCAGCTGAATATATATGTGTGTGTTTGTATATGTATGTGTGTGTGTGTAAATGTAAGTGTAACCAGTACCTTTATACATAACCCATATTCCATTTTCTAGATGTTCCTTAGTGGATAGTTATTTTTCATTCTGTCAGCATTTCAAGAGACCCAGGGTCTCTTGAAATTTTGATGACGTGTAATTTTCATGCAAAGATAGGATCACAACCCTGCCCCAACCCTATATGGCTTTCCTTGCCACCTGCATGGTTGTCACCATTGTGGATGAGCTGTCATTTCTCTGTTTCAATAGGTTTCTCCTTTTCAAAATGAATCTTTATTAATTTTGATGGTATTCATAATTTTTCTTCTCCTGTGGAAACAAGAACAAAACCCCTTCCCCAACATAGCACATCTCCTGGCTTCCATTGTGAGGTCAACACATCCTTGAAATATACTGGATGATTCAATTCAGAAGTTCTTTCCATTATCCAATGCCTCTCTGCTGCTATTGTTCCTTTCTCTTTAGTGTTAAAAAAATTCAAGGTTAATAAAGCATTATGCAATCTATTTCTGGGGGTATTTCCCATCCCTTTCTGTTTGTTCAGCATATCCTTTAATAGTACGATTTGACCTTTCTATAACTGCCTGACCTGTAGGATTAGTTGGTATACCTGTAATGTGCTTTATATTATAATAAGCAAAAACTGTTTCATTTTCTTAGATACATATGCTGGACCATTGTCTGTCTTTATTTGTGCAGGAATGCCCATGATGGCCGTAACTTCTAATAACTGTGTGATTACTGAATCAGCCTTTTCTGAGCTCAAGGCAGTTGCCCACTGAAAACCTGAATATGTGTAAATGGTGTGGTGTACATATTTTAATTTACCAAATTCCATAAAGTGGAACACAGCCATGTGACAGATTTCATTCCTTAGAGTACCCTTAGGGTTACTCCCTGCAGGCAATGGTGTTTGATTATAGAAAGAGCAAGTAGTAGACCTCTTTTTAATCTCCTTAGCTTGTTGCCATGTAATAGAAAACTCTTTCTTTAAACCTTTGCTATTGACATGATTTTTTTTATGAAATTCAGAGGCTTTCAACACACTTCCAATCAATAATTGATCAATTTCTGTGTTACCTTGTGCTAGAGCACATGGCAGACCCATATGGGATTGGATGTGTGTTATGTATATAGGACAAAGCCTATTCCTGATTTCGTCCTGTACCTGGATGAACAATGAAGTCAATTCCATATCATCTGGTATAAATTCAGCAGTTTCAATATGTAAGACAACTCTTTCTGCATATTGCGAATCAATAACTATATTGATTTAAAATCCCTTAGCACCACGAGAATGGCATATAATTCTGCCTTCTGGACAGAATTATAAGGGCTTTGTTCCACCTTACTTAATCTTCTGATTTGTATCCTGCCTTTCCTGATTTATTTGCATCAGTATAAAATGTACGGGCTCCAGTTATTGGAGCATCACATACAATTTGGGGAAGAATCTAAGAAGTTCTCTTTATAAGGTTAAGTCTATCGCTTTTGGGATAATTGCTATTAATTTCTCCCAAAAATAATTAGCACAAGCCCTTTGCCAGTGTTCATTGATTTCCCACAACTTTTTTATTTTATCAGCAGTAAAAGGCACTATAATCTCTGCTGGGTCTATACCTGCTAATTCAAAAAGTCTCAATTTACCTTTTATAATTAATTCAGAGACTTTTTCCACATAAGTTTATAATTTTTTACTTGGTTTATGTGTTTAAAAGATCCATTCTAAGAAAATCTCGTCCCTCTGCATTAAAATTCCTGTATGAGAAATTCTGGAAGGCAATATGACTAGAATACAATTAAGATTTGGATTCACCCTATCCACATGTGCCTCCTGTAATTTTTCCCAACTCAAATGCCCAGAAAATATGTTTAACAAAATCATAGAAAATTTTTCCAACCTAAAGAAGAATATGCCCATAAAGGTACAAGAGGCTTGTAGAACACCAAACAGATTGGACCAGAAAAGAAGGTCCCCTTGCCATATAATAATCAAACCACTGAACATATAGAACAAAGAAAGAATATTAAAAGCTGCAAGAGGAAAAGGTCAAATAACATATAAAGGGAGATCTATGCTGTACTTTTCAATGGAGACTCTAAAAGCCAGAAAGGACTGGACAGGTGCCATGTGGATTCTAAAAGACCACAGGTGCCAGCCCACATTATTACAGGCAACAAAATTTTCAGTCACTATAGATGGAGAAAACAATACATTCCATGACAAACTCAAATTTAAACAATATTTATCCACAAATCCAGCCCTACAGAAGATACTAGAAGGAAAACTCCAATCCCAGGGTTAACTACACCCACAAAGCACAGGAAGTAAATAATTTCACACCAGTATAACTAAAGAATGAAAACACACACACATCTAAACAATAACTACAAAAAATCATTGGTCATTATTATCTCTTAATATCAGTTGACTAAATTCCCCAATAAAAAATACAAACAGAATAGATTGGAAAACAGGATCCATCCTTCTGCTACCAACAAGAAACACACAACTTCAACATCAAAGATAGACATTATCTCAGAGTAAAGGTTTGGAAAAAGATTTTCATGCAAATGGCCCCAAGAAGCAATCTTGTGTAGCTACTGTAATATCTAACAAAACGGACTTCAGACCAAAATTAGTCAAAGGAGATGGAAACAAACATTTTATACTCAACCAAAGGAAAAATCCACCAAGATTACATTTTAATTCTGAACATGTATGCCCCAAATGCATGGCACCCACATTTGTAAAAGAAAAAAATGGCTAATGCTCAAATCACCCATCATCCTTCACATATTGATAGTGGAAGACTTCAATATCTTTACTCTTACCAATGGACAGGTCATCCACATATGAACTAAACAGAAATAATGGAGTTAATAGATGTTATAAAACAAACAGACCTAACATATCTACAGAACAACTTATCCAAATACAAAAAAAAATACCACGCTGGAAATTTACTTATGTTTGATATAAGTAATTCATTCATCTCCCATCTATTAGTAACCCTAGTATAGAAATAATAAAATTTGTTACATAGATCAGTAAGACAGTAAAATATGTTATATTAAGTTACTAAGATGTTTTCAGGTAAGAATATCTTGATCTCATTTATAAATCACATAAAATAGTGAAAATCTCACGTAGTGGTCAAAAGGTGTTGGTCTGATCCATTTTTGTACATTCATGCTGTATATTCATAATTCATACAAGGCTAAGATATTTTAATTAGCTCATATTTGAAAATAACTTTCTACTATGTATTTTTGAAAAGGTTATTATAATGGAATAACAGTAAAATTATTTTTGCATCTCGCATTATGCAACTGTTAGTTTTGTCATTATAGTCATCACTAATGATGTAGGTCCTGAAGGCAGTAAATTTCACCTCTATAATTGAAATAACTGGATATCTGTGACAGCCTGTTGTTTGAGATCTACATTACCTCAATTTTACTCAATAGTAAAGATAACTAAACTGACAGTAGGAATTTACATTTGCAAGTTAACTTAATAACTGGTACCCTTCATCTTGTTCCACCCTGATATGGCTAGTTTTACTTGTGAGCAACACAATCTAGAATCTCTTGAGAAGAAATTACAATGAAAGATTGTCCAGATTAGGCTAGAATCTATGGGTTGGCATGGAGGATACCTAATTTACATTAACTGATCATTGAAAACCTGGCCCACTATGGGTGGCACCATTCCCTATATTGGGATCCTGAACTAACTAATTGCTTCAAATTCCTACTGTTACTTCCCCACAATGTCAGACTGTAACCTGGGACTGTATGACAAAATCCTATTTGTAGTAATGTTTCATTTATATTTTAATATATAAAGCTTGCCTGAAGTTCAGAGAGTATAACAGCTGCACTGATCAGTCATATAGACAAAGCAATGCTGACACACAGCTTTAATCCATTTGCCGTAGAAACCGGGTTGTGGTGGTGCATGCCTTTAATCTCAGCACTAGAGAGGATTATAAAATGGGAAGAGACAGCTCTCACGCACAGTCTCATTCTGAGATTCCTGGAGGCAGGATCGCCATTTCCAACTGAGGTAGAGGTATGAGTCAGTGACTGGCTGTTTTGCTTTTCTGACCTTCAGGTTGAACCTCAATTTCTGTCTGTGGGTTTTTATTGATTGTGCTACACCCATTCTCCTTTAAAGTTGGTTCTGTCATAGTATTGTATTGCAGCAACAGAAATGGAACCAGGACAAACATAACCTTAAGTATGCAGCTAAATAGGGAAAGAATAATGTAGGCAAGTGGAAAAAAGACCAAGTATCCACATTGGCAGCAACTGATGACAAGTTGTAGATGAGTCTCCTCCATTGTCCCTCGATCCAGGAAAGTTAGATTTGGATTTTTAATGCACCAATTTGAAGAAAGAATTTAATTTAAAACAAAAACAAAGATTATTTTTTCTGAGATGCATTCATAATGGTAGTCAATAAGTTAGCTCAAGAGAAAAGGAAAGATACTTTATAGCTACCAAATATTGCCAGGCTCACAAAACACTTATTGATCTTGCATCAGGAAGAAACAATAAATCTCTCTTCTCAAGAATTCACATCATAAATCCCTCTTATTTGTCTGAAGCTTCAAATGAAATTATGTCAAAACTCAATCTCAAGATTATCACTCTGTAAAATAAATGTTTTGGAAGTTACGGATGTTTTATTAAGAAATAAGGGATTTTACATTACTTGTGGAAAATTTTAAGAAGATGCAGAGAAAGTAAATATGATTATTCCAAATTCCAATTAAATGGAATTATTCCACTCAGTATCAAATAACAGAATCATTTTTCTGACCTATACAATCAATAGCTCATAGATACATAGATAATAGTGTTTCAAAAACACTATTAAAGTAAAGCAAGGATTTATGTGTAAATAAATGACAAAGTGACAATTTGAAGGAATCTGTCCTTTGTTTTCTTAAAAATAACCTCTGTAAGAAAAATCACCAGATATTTGGTTAAAAAAGCAATCAAAAAATAAAACCACTCATAAATAAACAAATAAATATCACAAGGGAAAAAACATAAAATTAAAATGAAGCTATCTGAAACAATCTAATCAACAGGCATATATATGAAGTAATTTATTTGTTCCAGTCTACAGGTCCTACTGAAGAAGGTGACAGGTTTATTGCCAGTCTAGCAACAGCTGCTCCTTCAAATTGTTGGGATCATGTGGGTTTCTCTTTCAAAATTTCTTGCTAATCTTTGGCAAAACATTGTAAGAAAAGGAAAGAAAGCAACATGCAATGCTTCTGAATTTCAGTCCAGGAATGTGTAAGACAAAATCAAAAGAAAATATAAAGGGGAAACTGTATTTCTTATCATCAGTTATTGAGACAATTCAAATTCTTGGTCCAGGAGAGATCAATAATAAATATCTGTTTAATGATACAATATTGAATTTGTGCATCCATATATGTATATGTATATATATTATATAAAAATAACTAATTCTTTTCTGCCAGTGTGAAATTTAAGTTGATTGGTGTAACAGATTATATGAGCATTTAATGAAACACTACTTTTAAAATTCTGCAGATGATTAAAACCATTTTATGTCTATCTCGTAGTATGGCTCAAAGCAGTAAAGTTAAATATACACAGTAGCATTTATTAAATATGTATTTATTAAGCAATATTCTCTCTATACTTATCAGTTTAAAAATATGCACTGGTTAACTACAGTGTATCATCATGTACGGAATGTGGCAGCATATAAAATAAACAAAAATTCTTACTTGACAAACTTCAGCAAGTTAATACAGGAAAAGAAAGAATGAGAGCCAAAATACTAAATTTGATTGTGTATATCCTATTTGGCCATGTTTTATCTTTCATATCACTTTCAAGTGATATAAAAATTATTCAATGAACCAACAGTAGTTGTAGTTGTAGTTCCTTGTTTCCTAAAATACATAAGATAGCTTTATTAGTGACCTTCTCACTGAATCAAAAAAAATCATCAAAAGAGTTCTAACAGTGGGCAAAACCATATCAAATTTTAAGGGAATAAGAATAGAATGATGTGGGGGGGGGTGTGGGTGTGAAATTACTTTGCTTTTTGTAATGCTTGAGATTAAAACCTAGAACTGCATGCATATTAGGCAGGTAGTCTACCACTAAGCTGTATTTTCTATATGCCTTTAAAGCTAAAAGACTTATATAATAAGCACAGACCTTAAAACAGTTTCTGCCAGGTGGTGCTCGATATATAAACTGGAAAAATAAGAGAAAAATTCACACCAAAAACTACTAATAAAAGGCTGGGCATGTTGGTGTATGCCTTTAATCACAGAACTTGGAAGGTAGAGGCAGGTGGATCTCTCTGAGTTTGAGACCAGCCATGTGTATCTAGGGAGTTCCAGGACTACCAGAGCTACACAGTAAGACTCCATCTCAAAAACAACAGCAACAACAAAAACTAATAACGGAATAAACAAGAAGTTATAAAAGCAGTGGATCTTAACAAAAGAAAAACATACTTTACACTTGAGTGAAAAAAAGTGCTGAAAGATAAATAGCAGTATTTCTGACTTGATTTGGCATCATTAAATATCAGAAGAGCTACAAATAACATGAACACTTAAATTTTAATAGTTATAGATGTACAAAATTCCTGTCTAATAACTGAGTTGTCATGAAATAAACTTGGTGAAAACAAACTTATAATCTAGTGACAGCCACTGCATTCCACTCTTTTTCATCGCTTGAGAGATTTCTACATGGATATAATATGTTTTGAACAAATCTAGCCCCTAGTTCTTCCCCAGAGATTCTTATCCTATGCTCCTCACCACTGTTCCCTCCCAATTCCATGCGCTACTGCTATTTTTGCTTTTAATCCACTTAGTTTGGGGCTGGAAAGATGGCTCAATAGTTCAAAATACTTGCTACTTTTTCAGAGGACCCAAATTCAATTCCCAGTATCCATGTCGTGATTTACAACTATCTGTCACTCCAGATTCAGGGGATCCTACTCATTCTCTGCCCTCTGTGAGCATGACATGCCATAGTCCAGGCAAATACGTGCTTAACATAAACAAACAAACAAATCTAAAAGTATTATTCCACTTAGAGGGTGTAGGGCCATCTACTGAAGCCTGTTCAGCCTCTCAGAACCAAGGACACCCAACTCTCCCTCTCCCAGCAACTAACAGTTACCAATAACTTCTCAGCTACGGAAAGAACTTTGTGACTACTTCCTCATCCATATTGGTGTTTTGCAGGTTCTGTGCATGCAGTCCCCTATACCGTAATTTCAAGTGTGCAACAGTATTATCATGTTGTCCAGAAAACACTGTTTTGGTGTACTAAGCCTCCCAAATCTTAGAGTTCATCTCAGAAGAGGGAGCAGAAAGAATATATTACACTCCTGTTAGGCCATATTATATGTCCCTGGGACAAAGAAAAAGTACACTTATTCTTGGGCAAGGAGTTGAAAATGTTGTTAGAGCAACCCTGTCCTTTTTCAGTTCTCATTCATTTGGGAGCTTTGCTGTCACCTTCAAACATGAGTCTCTAATTATTTAATGAACTGATTTGGTCTCAGAGGTTTAACTCCATCTCACTCTTTCTAAATCTCTCTCTTGGTTATTCTTTCTTTTTCTCACTGTTTTGCTCTATCCATAAGGTAAAACCATGTGTACAGATTAGACAAATCATTACCAGGTAAAGACAAAGACAAAGGATCTCAGTGTCCTGCAGAACATGTGAAGGCATCATGCCTGAATTGCTGTTGTACTTAATGAAAAGTATGTATATCATTTAGTATATTGCTGGTGCTGGTTCACAGTAAGGAATCAAAATTCAGAAATTTATAACATAGCATCTTTTGTTTATTCATTACATAGTCCTTCTATAAATCTCATTTAATAGTTTCTCAGATGCAGGATTAGCATTCATTTTCTAAGGATAGGAGGCAGCTTATTCATAGTGGCTTTGAAAGCCTATCCTTAATTTTCTTAATTACTTTGCAAACATCCCCTGCTCCCACACATACACACACATTACAAAAAAAAAAAAAAAACTAAAAATTCTGTCAGAGTTTCTTTTGTAGTCTTTTTTGCTTGGGTTCATTGTTTTTCAGTTCTCTATTATTATTTTTATTTTTTCATTCCCAGAACTTGTAGATTTTCAAGATACTAGCTGTAACCTTCAAAGCAATTATCATTAAGAATGAGCCTTATTCCATCCTACAATTCTGAATCTTTAATTTTCTCTTCATTGAGCTGATTAACAAGCCATGTGATAAGGCTGGTAACTCCGTGATTCCAAGCCCTTAAAGATCTCACAGGCTTCAGCTATTCACATTATTCAAATTCAAATTCAAAATACCCATATCCAAGCCTCCCCTTATCTTCCTTCCCATCCTACATTCCTATAGGAAGCCAGAAAGTTATTGAACTCCATTCTTGATGAATGGAGTTCAAAACAAGAAACCTTATGTTATAACAACTATAAGCTATAAGTGACACATTGAACAAAGTACCTAAGTTTCCTTATATTTTTCAAGAATTTTTCTCTAACTATAAAATAAATATCAATGTAATCAATTAGTTTCAAATTACTTACCAGCTTATCCAGTTTTGATGTGTAGAAGAGATCAATCAGCAAATCTAAGACTGGGTAATGAGCGAATAAAATCCTAAGTATCTAAATATAATGGTGGCATTATATTTATATCCCCAAAGGATGACTAGAAATGGCTTTAAATTATTCCAGCCAGGTCTTTAACACCAACACTCAGGAGGCAGAGGCAGGCAGATCTCTGTGAATTCGAGGCCAGCCTGGTCTACAAGAGCTTGTTTCGGGACAGGCCACAAAATTACAAAAAAAAAAAAGTCTTGAAAAACCAAAAAGAAAAAAAGATTATTACAATCTATCATCTTTGTTCAAATGTTTCAAACTCAGTCTGACACATCGGTCTTTTAATATACAGTGAACACCAACACTATTTGGTAATTCTCTGAGCCAAACCTTTCTCCTTAATTTGGGCTAAAACTTTATTATCCACAGCTTAATGTAGCCCTTCAAAAATTATACACAAAAGAATCCTATCTTTTAGTTGTTTTTTTCTTTTCTCTTCTCTAAACTCACAATTTCTAACTATATAATTTTCACCAAAGACTCTATCCCTACAAGGCTATTGTGATAGTCATTAATGATTACAAGATAGATCTACAAATGTGCTGACCTTCGGAGGTTTGTTAAATAACTGCTTAATAATATTGGATTTCCAATTCTGAAAAAAGAATAAATAAAACCACATGTGATATTTTATGCCTATAACTTAGTGTTACACATATCTTTAAGAGATAATATAAACCATTATAGATGACAACTATATGCTCCCTATAGACTTGCTGTGTCTGTGGGTATTTGAACCAAATTTAGAGGCAACTTCCATAAAATGTACAGATTTCTCATAAGATCCAAAAAAAAACACAAGAGAAAAGATTATTTTAAAATTTTTAAAATTTTTGAGAAAATAATATTGAAATTATACTCTCACTGTTTCTGCAATAAATCAATACATATAAAACTGAAAATAAAGGATGGTAGCACAAAAACATTGTTACCTATGAAGTGGTACCAGTTGGTTCATTGTATTTATTCCTCTAAAAATATTCATTTCCTGTCTTTACAATTTACTAGTGCTAGGTTTAGGTATACATAAATTAAACATGATTTCATTTCTTAAGGAGTGAGCCAGAGCAAACCCAGAACACAATACAGTATAATGTGTCCTTAGTAGAGATGTAAATGGAAATTTCTGCAAAGACAAAACAATGCAGTGAGTGTGAACACCAGTGCGCATGAACAAACAGAAAAATCACCCCTGCCAATGTTGTTGTGGATTCCTAAATGAAAGATGCATAGGTACAAGGCAATAAAGAATGAAAACATGTTGATTCTTGCATACAGAATAGAAGCATAGTGTAGTGGATGGATGTAAAAGAAATCAAGGGATTCCAAGGCCATGCAGCTAAGGTCACATTACACTTCCACACATACTACCTTCTCTCATGATACATCAATTCCAGAGTTTTTTACAAATGCAAATCCAATATTGAATTGCCATTCATTTATTAAGAACTAAACCCTAATCACCTGCTCACTCAATGATGAATTAGTTTTCTAAAATTGTAAATAGCAACAGATTCTATTTTTGTGAAATTGTGGAAGAGTTTGAGAAGTAGCCCCTATACAACTAGTATCTGAACTTTTATTGTTTCCTTTCTGGAACAAATCATCCTCTAAAATAAATCAGTTCATGGATGATTTGAGTAAATCGTTAACCTCACATCAAAAAGCCTGCTGGTCATATCATATTGACCCTCACAATAATCCTTTCTATTTCCTTTACAATCCCATCCATTTTGGATATGTATTCTTTCATTTTGATGAACAGAACCAGCTATGCCAATGGCTCCTGAACACAAACAAGGGAAGAACAAAAAACACGAAGGAAAAGTTGAAAGGGTTCACAGATAATTAAGGCTACAAAAGGTAAATGTTTAATCTTCTATATATAACACAGCCAACACATTGGATGTGGTGACAGTAGTTCCTGTTCACAGCCTCTATCCTTGTTTCTGTATGCCAACATTTGTCAGGGATATATCTACATATATACGTATACTTATATATGAATGTGTATTTGTATATATGTGTGCATTTTTGTATACATATGTATGTGTTTTATACATGAGTGTGTTTGTATATATGTGTGTGTGCACACACACACATGCTCGTGCTCATGCGTGTGTTTATCTCAAAGGAACAACTTCCAAGATCAAGTTTTACAGAAGTCAATGTCCAAATCCCACTAAGCTTAAATCAGTGGTCTTTAGGGCATAGGCTACAACCACCTTTGACCATAAATTAATGTCTATCAATCACCTTGAATCTCATTCAGATTTCCCAGGCCTCTCATTGGAACTTTTAAACAAGAGTCAAGATACAGGAAAATGCATGTTAAAAGTTTCCCTATTTATGCATTAATTTGATAACCTCTGGCTTAGATGAGCAATTTCCTGACAATAAATCTCAAACAAATCTTATTGAGGAAATATTTTTTTATTGAGGTGTTTATAAAAAATATTCACTGTCTTTCAATACCCCACAACAATCCAATGAATTTCCAAACTTCAGAGATACTTCCAGCCCTTGCTTCCTACATCACTCCAAGCCTGGAATTTTCAGTTCTACATGGTTCTCCAAGCACATAGAACATAATTTCATATCTTCAGACCGTTCTTTGATGTGATATTTGAGGACTAAATGACATTATTTCCACCCCCAATCAGTATGTTTTTGGCAACAGTAGCCCACTTGGTGAAAAACATTTCTCTCATTTGACAGAAAATTGTGTAGAAATGGAAGCAACCCAGACTGAAGGAGAGTCCTTACATTTCCCTAAACTCTAAAATAGAAATGGACTTCTCAAGGAGTCCTCAAAGGAGAATATCGTTCCATATGTTTTTGTAAATACAACTGCATTCTGATTTTTTTTCTTAAATAACAGGTGTAAGCAAAATTTGTACAAGTTTACACTCTTGAGCCTGAGTGCAAACTCTACATTTTTGTGATAAAAGCAAATACACCAAAAATATCAAACACAAACAAGCGATATATATATATTAAGATATATAATATAATATATCTTAATATATATATTAAGTTCTATTCTCAATTGTAGATAAGCATAACAGTATTAAAGAGCCAGTATTTAAATAGTTGCTTTGAATTTTTAGTTAAATTTCTGGCTCCTTTGTCACACAGAGACCTGCAAAGAGTCAGCCAGCAGACCCCCCTTGGCAAACATTCTTCCTACTTCAAACGCTTAAATTTTCTTTTCTCCCCCGATGTATATTAAATCTCCAAAGGGAAAATTATACCTTCTTGGTAGCACATGATCAACAATGTAGCTGTCAACAGATACTGCATTTATTTTTCCATCATGGTCAATGAAATGTATGCTTTTATTTTATTTTCTGATTTATATTAGAGGCCACAAAACAATAGGCAAGGTGAATGTAAAATGCAGTTATGATATAGAGGAAAAATGTATTAAGGACTCCTGTGATGCATCTCCAAATTCTAGAAGGTAGACGGTTCTGCACTAAAACTGAATATGTGATCACATCATCCTTTCACCAGCTAAGACTGCTGCCATTCCCATTGTTTAAATGTATTTCAAAAGTAAAAGCCTTGCAAGTAAGCTTTAGCCACCGAACAGATCACTAGACATGCAACCAAGATACACAGACTTTAAGCTAATATTTATTACATTATCTCCTAGCCTCACCCTTTGAACACATATACTGATTAGTTTGAATGCAATGGATGAGGAATTTTTAAAATTCTCAGACAAAATGAAATAGTTTTTCTGTTACTTTTACTTACAGTTTTAATTAACTTACTGTGAATTATTCACATTGTGTCACTCAAAATTGTCTTCCTATCATTATATATCCATAAATGTGTTTTTTAATTGACACACAGCAGTAACTAGCTGGTAGAAATGTTGGAAATTTAAATTATATAGGCCTGTGTACACATATGATCCATAGCTAATTAATTAATTTTTCAGAAGAATTTGTTGGCTAAATAAACAAAATAAAGTGTTTCTTTCTTTCCTTTTTTTCCTCTAGATGGGTTTCTCTGTGTAACAGCCCTCACTGTCCTAGAACTGGATTTGTAGACCAGCATGGCCTAGAATTTACAGAGATATGCCTGTTTCTACTTTCCAAATGTTGGAATCAAAGGCATGTGCTACCACATCTTGCTGGTGTTTCTTATCTTTTTATCTTAATGGGAATTAACCATTCTGTAAATCTTAGAATATGGTTATAAGTGATACTGACAAAAATGGGGAGGAAAGAAAATTTTGAAATTTTTTGAATGCATTCAAATTTGTTGGAATTTATGAATCACATCCTGGAATCTCTTCTGGAATTGAGGAAGGTTTTTAAAAATATACATACATGCAACTTGTGTGAGTATAAACATGCAACAAATTCCTCTAAGAAAACATTTAATTATGAATACATTTTGTTAATTTTATGCCTAGTCAATTTGCTTAGCTTTTACTTTTGCTTTTTTAGTTAAATTGAGTGTGAAATTTAAATAAATTACCAAATATTTTATTTCATAAACAAATCTTTCATTATTTACACTGTTAGTTACACTCAGAGCTACTGAGGTTGATTTGAAGAGCTTGTGTCAGAGAATTAATTTTGGGTAGTATCAGAAGAAGCTAAACAATATCTTTCTGTCTGTCTCCTTTGCTTTTATTAGGCTTTTACTACTACAATTTCCTTTCCCCCAAATAATGACAGTAATTTTTTTTTTGCCATTCTTGGGTCCTTGGTTTTTCATTTCACACTTTCTTGGGATGAATTTCCTTTTGTCATAAGCTTTCCTCCCCTGCTTTGTTACAGTTCCATTTGTGTTATGTTTCTTCCAGCTGTTCTATCTACAGCTTCGCAGATCTTCAAAGCCAGCCTCAGTGCTTCAACAGTAAGCAGAACTCTCAAAAGAATACTCAACTTTGAATGGGTGTGCCAGCATCTCTCCACTGACAAGCTGATGAGAACAAACCCTAAACTGATGTCATAATCATAAAATAAAATCTAATAAAATGAGTTACTAGGTTGACCCTTAATAAAAACATCCCCTGCTAGTTTCTCAATGTTTCCAAGTATCCAATTACTTCAAAATAAATAATAAGTGATTGATATGCCTTCAATCAGGCATGTATAATGATGTTTCTTATTATGGCTACACTCCAGAGACTCGTCATGAAAAAATTCCACACAAAATGTTCCCAAGAGGTCAAAGGGGCAATGGCAGTTCCTATGCTCTCATCAATGCACATTCCTAAAATTAAGGACTAAATGAAAGTTCGTGAAGACTGGGGATTGTTCAGCATCTGTATCACCAGTATAATACTTGCTACACAGCAGAATTCCAATTACTGGTTACTTGAATAATGATTTGATGATTACATAGCTTAAAAATTGATACACCTTTCTCAAAATTTTTCAAATGCAAAATGTTCCTTTGTATGCCTGATGATGTCTCTCAGTGGAGAAACGTAAGCACAACACTTTACAGCTGAAAGCTGTAAGCTGTAAAGTCTCAGAAATCTGAGAATGTGTGCAGAATTACACAAGTACTTACTTGTTCAAAGCAATGAAAAATCAAGATGCTTGAGTACTGGGTTTTATTTTCTTTCAATTCTATCAACTTGATTTACTTTTATTGTATTATTTGTATAATATTACTGTATTTTATATTTGTGTAATATTACTGTATTTTATATTACTGCATTATATGTGCAATAATGTGACTTTTATAGCCAATGTCAATTCACCTAGAAATAACTACTAAAATATCAAAAACCAACCTTGTTGATTCTATGAGTCAAAAACTACCTTAGTATGTGCCAATGTATTAGTATAAATTCATTTCCATTTCTCTACTTGGAAGTCATTTTGAATGAAGACTGAATCCTAACTGATTGAAGCATATGACCAGACCACTGTGTAAGCAGGAACCTAAACAAGTGTAGATCCTCCTAAAATTGATGATGATGGGGTTCAGGAAAGTTCACAACACCTAAAAATCAGCTATAAATGTTCCAACAATGGTTAGTCTAGGCAGCTGTAGTTATTCTAAGCAGCAAGAAAACAGATAGCATGCCTGACATCTCCTCAACTACATCTAGGAAGTATAGAAGGATAAATATAGTGAAACTTTTTAGGGCAGAGGCTTGTTTGGCAAATGAAAGGAGGGATCACACAGCACTAACTCACTGACTTGAAATGGAACCTCTCTGTTTTGTCTATGACACTAAGTCAATTGATGATATGATTAGTCATTGACAATTTTTCTTTTTTCTCTGAAGCCTTTTATGGGTACATGTTTGCACCTGTTCACCTGTAGGCTCTGAGCACCCACCTGACAGGCACTTTTCAAAATAAAAGTTAGTTGTAGCTTGTAAAGTGCATAGAACTTCTGCATTATTTGATATCATAATTGTTTTCAGTTTCTTATTCTGAAAACCATTATCTAGGCATGTACTTTTCACATCTGCCACTGAACTCCAACTTATAAAGGAAATACCAGAAATTATTTCCTACCTCTCATTCTCACAATAGATACTTCAGTTATCACTTTATTTTCCCTAACTGAGTGGTTGAGAAAAATCTAAGCTAAATTGTCATTATCAAAGTCACTATCAATACTTTTTAGAAATGTGTAAATTTTGGTTGTCAGACACAAAAATGTGGGATTACAAGAACAATTCTATCTGAACAGATCAGTATCTTTAGTTAGATCCTTGCGTTAAACCCAAATCTGTTGTACTTAATAATTGGCATGTTGCAAAAATACTTGTTGGGGATTAACACAAATCTACAGATAGACGGCTACTGAATTCTTCTTATAAACAACTGTGTTCAACATCTTGCAATGCCAAATATTTCCAGAGATTATCTCTTCTGGGATAATTTACAAGGACAAGTGAAAAAGAACAGTCAACCTGCTCTAAAGTATTTTTCTAGGTTATCTGCAGAAGGATGTGTCAAAGAGTAACACACACCAGAAAGGAGGGAGACTAAATCCATGTACTAAAGACTTATGTACCATAAAGGAACGACACTAAAAACGTGTTAAAGACTAACATACTAGAAAGGAAGGAGACTGAAAAGTTGTGTCAAAGAGTAACACACACTCAAAAGGAGGGACACAGAAAACGTGTCAGAGTAACAACCAGAAAGGAAGGACACTGAAAACATGTTTCAGTGTGAAAAGAAACAACTGTTCTCCAATATAGGTATCATAGTGATGTCTTTGGTATTGCATGGTACCAGCACCTAGACTCTCAGCATCTTAATTTTCTCCAGACCCTTCCAAAAATGAGTCTAAGAATGTTTTCAAAAGGGAAACCTAGGAGTGGCCAAACAAGATCAGTGCTCAGATACTTTGAGGGAACTTTAAATAATTAAATCTGAGGGATAGAGGCAGGAAAAGAAAAACGGTGACAGCACTTAAAGTCCTTTCTTCCAAAACCCAGGTGAGTCTCAAAGGTCGGTTGAAATTTGACAATTCAGTATCCTTTGGATTCTGCAATCGAGTGGACCCCTTCAAACCCAAGTTCACCTAGTCAGTAAAGGATAAAACCAGAGGTTTGGCCTTTCAGGGGGGAGGAAGTAGTTGAAATGTCTTAGGAGGGGTTAGAACGGAGTGGTATGGAAGAATGCCTGGAACCAAGGGGAGGACAGTGTGTACTGAGAACCACTAGTGCATAAAGCCCCAAATCAGCACAAGTTGCTGAAGTGCATGAAGGTATTTATTCGCTCAATAAACATGTGTGCAGGTTCTCATATGAGGAAAGGTAGGAAGCACTGGAGAATCTAAGGACGGAATGATGTCAGGATGCAAGAGACTTAAAAAAAAGACACCAGGTTTACCCAGAAAACTGAGCCAATAAATGCCCAACAAATAAGACATCAGGAAGGCTCTCGCTCTCTCTCTCTCTCTCTCTCACTCTCTGTCTGCGTGTGTGTGTGTGTGTGTGTGTGTGTGTGTGTGTGTGTGTGTGTACGAAAAACATAGGATTACAGGTTTGCATGTGAAAAGATGCAAAGGAAAGATTTTGACAGCATTCCTAAATGTGAGAAAGGCGTGCAAGAGAGGCTGCAAAGAGCCTGTGGAATTCAGAGATGCCCCAGAAGGTCACTACTAAGACCAAGAGAGTGTGGGAAAAGAGAGTAAGGGCTTCCAGAGGCGGGGCGGGTACTCCTTTGGGATGCTGAAAAGGGGAAATGGATCTGCAGGAACACAGCCTGGGAAAGTTTGGAAGAAAAGAAAAAGCAAAACCAAAACAGGTGGCCTGAAGGAGCCCTGAGGCCGTCAGAGATGACAGCAGTGTAGTTGGATTTAAGGTTGGCGTTTATTAGCCAGACCTCGGAAAAAAATGGGGTCTCATTCCTTCTCAATGTTCCCCTTCTGCCTAAGCCCAGAGGGTTCTTTCTCCCTAGGGGCCACTAGAAACCCTAGGCCGACCAGGATGAGGCCTGGTCGCCCCCCAGCGGCTGGGAGCTCCCTGAGATCCCCCCAATAGCCCTGCTCCAACTTTGCCCATTTCTGTTCTCTACTGAAGCTCGGACCCTTATGTCCCCAGCTCACCGAGGGCGCTGTCAGTAGGCTGATGCTCTCGCCTAGGGAGTCCAAGTTGACCCTCCGGCGTCGCTGCGCCCTCTTGGATCCGGCGGCCGCAGCAGCAGCGGCCGCGGCGGCGGAGGCAGCAGGATCTGGGGTGGCAGCCTTGGCAGCAGATCTGGATCCCAGTGGCCCTGGCGGGCTCCTGCTGTCATTCCAACAGAGCCTGGACAGGGGGCACTCCCCTTCCTCCTCGGGGCTGGTCTCCAGATAGTCAGAGCCCAGAGAGCTAAAGGACTCGGATGAGATCTTCCTGCGAGACATGCTGCTGGAGATGCTGCTGCAGACGAAGCGGCGGTGGCAGAGGTGGCGGTAGAGACGCAGCGGTGGAGGTGGAGGTAGCAGGATTGGCGATGACAGCGTCAGGTGCGTCGGGGACGCTGGGCGGTGCGCTAGCCCAGACAGGAGTCCCCGGAGCTGCTGAATCCTGCCAGCCAGCTGCTCATGGCGGGAACTCGGGTCACCGCGGCTCCTCGCGGGTCCCTCCTCGGCGGTGGCGCCGGAGGACGAGCTAGGGACTCAGGGACTGCCGCCGCCTCTGCAGCTGCTGCTCTAGTGGCGCAGCCTCAGAGGCCGCCTGTGAACATCATTCCCTCCCCGGTGTTGAGGGATTCGGGTGCAGCGGCTCCTCCGCCTTGCGTCTCTACTGCCCGAGGCCCGCGTCCTCCGCCCCCTCCACTAGCGGCGCGCCTCCCTCCTGCTCCCTTTTCCCTCCGCCCGGGCGATGTCTCCGCCGGCATCACGTGTCGCCACCATACTCATTGGAAGTCTCTACCTCTCCGGTCGCCACGTTTCCAAATCAACTAGGACACTTTGCTGCTGTTCTCGCCGCGCTTCCCCGCACCCCTGCGATCATGTCCTCCTACTATATGGTGGTTCCCATAGGACCAAAGGTCTCTAAGCCCAAACGTCGAGTTCCTTGGTCCCTGGAAAAGCAGATGTGTAGTGAACACGGCCAGTGGCTGACATTCATTAGGATGATGGGCATAGCGCTGGGGGAGGGATCTCCCTCTGTAAAAAACTAAAAGCCTAACAAGGGCCGCTAAAGTCACTGCACACGCGCGCGACACACACACACAAACACACACACACACCATGTCCAATTCTAGTTTATTTTGGAAGTTCAAATCGGCCACTCCAAATGTTTCAGTGGAAACACTTTCAAGGGAAGGAAAGGGTGGGGCAGCTGCTGGAGACAGTTCCCTGCCTCCAGTGAGAATATCATCTGCTCCGGCTGCAGCCGCCCCCCCCCCCCAGTTATATTATGTGCCCTGAGCGCGGTGGTAGTAGCCTCTGTAAGGCCTAGTTGTCTCTGCTCCAGTGCTGGACAGCTCTGCTTTCCACCTCTACCGAGTTTGCCAGGTGGTGATAGGATCTGTGCAGACTCTACAATCTGACCCATAAGAGCATGGGGAAGGTTTCCATGCCCCTCAATCACTGGCCTCCTTGAGTCAGATATGCATTTAGTTGATAAAAACGAAGGGTCGTGGGAAGACAGTTTATACACCAAAACCAAATTCTCCAGAGTGAAAGCAAGTGTCTGGCTGCGAGTGTCAGCACAGCATCTTCATTTCACAGCTTATCTCATTGCAACACAGTTTGGCCCCAGGGCCCTGGTGTAGTTCCAGAAAAGGTTCGGGCTTATTCTGAATTTACACTAAGCAATAGTGAGAATGAGGAGGCAATTGCAATGTCCCAGAAGAAGAATCCCGGGCTTAGTTTCCAGTACAGGGAAGCAACTAGGCACATTTTTTGTTTTCCCTTAACAGCAGAAAGTAAAGTTCAAGGGCTTTGCCTTTAACTTGAAGAACACAAAAACCAAAGCATTTTTACTTTTGTTTCCAAAGGACTGTTCCTGGTAAAGCACATAGGTTTAAGTGAGCATAGTCCATTTAAAACAGAGAAAACCTCAGAATTGTTACTGTTTCTCCACCCCAATTTGCTTTTAACTCTAGATCTTCCTAATAGTTTGTGAGTGCTAGGTTTCCTTAGCCTCCTTATTCACCTGGGAAAAGTGAGTGTGCTATCTGCCCATTCCAAAGCCCTACAATGCAGGACAATCAGACGTGATAGGGAGTCAAGTAAAAGCAGGAACTCAGTTTATTACTGTGAACATCAACTTATATAGGTTAAGTGACATCCTGTGATGTGGGGATACCTCCAGACAATGAGAGATAACCAAGCCCTCCCTCTGGCTGGAGGGGTGTCTACCTAGATTTTGCTGTCTCATCCTCACTCGGTTCCCTCAAAATCGAGCCAGGCTTTTCTCTGTCCCACAAGCCCCCAAGTACAGTCCTTGAGATAATTTCAGCCCAACATCTCCCACTTTTGTTTTATATCTTACCCCTACCCTAGTCACCGAGCCAGAATAGCCCACTGGGGAGAGTATGGGTCAGGGCCACCCCTATCCAGAGTTTTGGCCTGGATACCATCAAATTGAGAGTTCATCTGGGAGATGAAATGTATCGAGCCTATCTTATTGTACTCAAAAGGCCATGAGTTGTACCTGGTTTTGGAATGCTTGTTTCAGCCTTTGGAGAACGCATGGGCCAAAAAGACAGATCAATAAACAAACAGCCATCAGCCCAATTAGGGAAGGGATGAATGTGGTAAGCCATGGGGACCAATTAAACCAGGTCTCATAGGGGATCCTTGATTTAAATGAATCAATATCTTTTCTTAACTCATCTAGAGTTCTTGTAACTATGCTGGAATGGTCCACACAGAAACAATATTCTTCCCCAAGTACCCTGCAAATTTCTCCATGTTCCAGAAACAGCAAGTCCAAGACTTTCTGCCTTTCCTATTTTGTAAAGTTACCCTTGTTAAGGAATTCAAAGACTTTTGTAAATAAAAAAAAATGCAGTCTCTGTCTTTTCTAATTATGTCTAGCCCAGTCTGTTCACATCTCCAGGAAGAACAATAGTAAGCAGGAGTCTCACTGCAGTTTCTAATAGCGGAGGCAGTCCAGTTGCTTCCTGGACATACACAAAAGGGTATCTGTAGGAGGGCATGTCTTCTAAGGACATGAGAACACCCAGGATCATTAGGGTAAGATGCCTGGGGTAGGATGCACCCCGGAGAACTTCCACATTCAGGTCTCCTTTGATACCTGGAATCCAGTCTCCCATGTCCCAGCTCCCTCATGCCAAGTTGCAGAGGTCAAACATCAGATCAGGCCACCACATCCAGGGTGTTGTCACCTGAGAAATCTGTTTTAGGATCCCTCCAGTGCCAGAACTTGACAAGATCCACATCACCATCCATGGTTGGTGGGGCTTGCTGCCTGGACCTTGATTCCCATGAGAAGAGGTAACATGACTACCGCTGGGAGGGCCATCTGAAATAGATAAACAGGCAGCACTTTCCTCAAGGGTCAGTCTCCCTTGGGCAATGGTTATTTCTCTTTCCTTGTGTTTGAATTTAAGGGTTGTCCACCATAATCTCTTTCTTTCTTTATTGGTCATCTTGGTCTTCCCCATTGTCCTGAGGGGAGGGGATGAATTTTAAGTTACAAACAGATAACCATGTAGGTGTTTCCCCTCTGTTTGGGAAGGCACAGCCATATCCTCGGCCCTGTGTCAACAAGGGATCTGGGCCCCTACATTGGTTAGTGAGAGGATCCTTCCTTTAGGCAGGGCCTCATTGGTAGGGATCCCCAATGTTTCTGGAATCTATTTTGTTCATCTGATTTTTGAAAATTTAAAATATTGATGGTTAATAATGCCTTTTGCAGTTGTAGATAGAGGAAGACATCTCCCCCTTTTTGTTTTATAAGGACCTCTTTGAGATATTGGTGATGTCTTTTGACAATCGTTTGACCCTGAGGGTTGTATGGGATCCTGGTGCTATGGGATATATTCCATCTCTGGAAGAATTCTTTCAATGTTTTACTTATGAAACAGGGGCCATTGTTGATCTTGACCTGTTGTGGTAGCTCCAACATAGCAAATCATTGTAAAAAGTGGTTTTGGCATGGGTTGCCTTTTCCTCTGAGTGAGTGGTAGCCCAGCCTGCCTTAGAGTGCATGTCTATGGTCACAAACATATATCTTAATTTGCCAAACGGAGGGTAATGTGTTACATCTGTTTGCCAGACAATATTGGGTCCTAGCCCTCTTGGGTTCAGCCCTGGCCCTTGTAAAGGGGGAGGGGGTGTGGAGAAACTGTCGGCAAGTCTTACATGTATAAAAAATTCTCTTTAATTCTGTTGAGGGAATCTGGGGGTATAGGTATTTGAGTCCTTTCCAGCTGACATGAGTTAAGTCATGCATTTGGGTAGCATTTTGTATGGGCAGAATTGAGACCTATATGAGACAGGTCCCTGACGCTGCAGTATCTGCAGCAGCATTCCCTTGGGAAATGAGGCCAGGGAGGTTTTGGTGTCCTCTGAGATGTTGAATATATATCGGGTTTTTTTTCTACCTTCTAAGAGTGATCTGAGTTGTATCATCAAGGCAGAAATAGGATTAGCATCCAATCTGATATAGGCATAAGGTAAGTGTGGCAGTAGGTTCACCACATAGGAGCTGTCTGAATAGAGGTTGCAGGGTTCTGGGACCTCTTGTAGGGCAATATATACGGCCATCATTTCCTTATATTGAGTGGATGCCCCACAAGGGAGATTTTTGGTAATCTTTGTCTGGATCCCCACTACAGGGAAAACTACAAAGTCCCCGGCCCCATTTTTCCCACCATCTCTGCAAACGGTGAGTGCTAGAAGAAAAGACTGAGGGGACTCTCCAGTGCAGTTCTTGATATAGCTTCACTAACTGGGACTCCCCAAAGTGTGTGTTCATGGTCCCCAGAAATCCCTCCAGGGTGAGGCTCAACCAAGAACAATGTCTGGCCACCCATTCTAAATCCTTAATTTTGAATGGAACTATTAATTTAGAGAGATCTTTTCCATAATTTCAGAGTGATGTGTCCATGATTTTTATGATAATATTAGCGAGACTGACTAGAGAGTGCACTCTGGGAGTGCCCCCCAGGGTAGTGTGTACCCATTCTAGTGGTTGTGACTGCTGAACAATGGCAGCCAGCATCGTCTTTTTCCCTAATAATATCCAGCCTTGGATTGGAATGTTAGGATTATATCACACCAAAGAAGCCTCGTAGATCTCATTGATGAATTCGGTGAGTACCTGACAGTCCTCAGAGTGTAAGGAAATAATTTCATAAGGTTGCCTCCCTTTTAGGAGATCATATAACACATCTAGTCTCCCAGTCTCTACAGGCAACCAGGGCCTTACCTAGTTCATTCCCCACGGTATCTTTTGTAACCCCGATAAAGTGAGAGGATCAGAAAGGATTAATTGGGTCCATTCACTTTGGCTTGAGTGAATGTTAATTGGGATCCCAATATATGAAATTGGGATACCTTTTTTATTTTGTTTGGAGCTATTTTAAAGCTATGTTGTTGGAGGATATCAATAATAGTGGTTACCCAGGAAGCTAGCCCTGATGCCCAATTATTAGATCATCCATATAAACGTATAGGAGGGTATTATCTTTGTCAAAATAAGGAGAGAGGATACTATACAAATATTGTTGGCAAAAGGCCAAACTGTTGGTCATCTATTGTGGGAGAATAGTCCATTTGTAGCTCTCATCAAGTCAAGAGGAGTTAACTGTAGGAATGGAAAAGGCGAACATTTTGCAATCCTCTTCATGAAGAGGAATTGAGAAGTAGCAGTCCTTTAGATCAATACAGTGAAGTGAAACTGGGAGGGGATTGCTGGGACCAAAAATAAGCCCCTTAAAGGGGCCCCTACTAGCTCCATATGGGCATTGATTGCTCATAGATCCTGTAACATTGTCCAGTTCCCATTAGGCTTACGTATCACAAACACAGGGCTGTTAAGTTCAGATAATGGCCACGGTTCCACCCATACCACCTTAGCAGGTGCCCACCTAATGGAGTGGACCCTGAAGGGGGCAGTGGCCTATATTTTGGGGGTTGAATCAAGGTATCAGGAGTCTGCCTAATGACACCTTGCTCAGTTTTATCATCATAAAAGGCTAGGTGGTCAGTGGTAATAACAGCGTGCATTTGTCCTAATAAATCTTGTCGCAGGAGGTTTGCAGACATCCCAGGAGGATCAGAGGCCTGAATTTTCCTTTGTCACTGTCTGGCCCTGCCCAAGTGTATATTCATTTCCCCCTGGCAAAGATGGAGACTGGTTATTTGTCCCATTCCCCTCTCCCATTTTATCCTTTCCAGCACGGCTGGCGACATAAGGAGGCAGCCACTCCTCATCACAGACAATATCTGCCTTCCTTTTTGTCTTTGCCTCTGCCTGCTGTATTTCTTCCCCATGGGAAATGGGTGAATTGCACCCATTTTTGATCTTCTCCCTCGTCTGTCCCCTTTTCTCCCATTCTTTTCACTAATTGGTTACCTTTGGATTCTTCAGACCTCTCCGATATTTGACCTTTTCCTGCTTCTCGACTATCTCCTTCTCCTCCCCCCGCCCCCTGCCCTCCTAGCCAGGTGATTATTTTCAGATTCTTTAGACCTCTCCTGGTCTCTGACATTTTTCTTACATGCCATTGGAGGAGGCGGGATGAAAACACGCCTTAAGGGCTGTAATAGTTGGATAGACTGCCAATGTTGGTGGTATATCAGAGTGTTTTTGCCTTTCTCTGGCCAGAGTCTCCACGCAGTTCCATGCGTCCCATGAGAAAAGATTCCCAGTGGGTACCCTGGGGGTTAGGGTAATTATATCCTCCCATGCCTGGATCATATTGTGGTCTGACAATTCCAGGCTTCGGGAAAGTAGCTTATATCTCAAAACCCTAGGTGCTGGGTCATTTTTGAGTGAAGTTGCCTTACCCATCGTGGGGTTCCACTCACCTGAAAGACTGCTTTGTCCTGGGACCAGTTGCCCCACATTTTCTCCAGTTACTAGGCTTCCTAAGCCTTTTTATTCCCCAATGAAAGGTGAGTGAACTATCTGTCCATTCTGTAGCCCCAAGACTCAGGACAATCCAGCCTCACAATGCAGGACAATGAGACACAATAGGGAGTCAAGTAAAAGCAGGAACTCAGTTTATTACTTATAACTTATCAACTTATAACTTATCAACTTATAAAGGTTAAGTGACATCCTGTGATGTGGGGATACCTCCAGACAATGAGAGATAACCGAGCTCTCCATCTGGCTGGAGGGGGGTCTACCTAGATTTTGCTGTCTCATCCTCACTAAGTTTCCTCAAACTTGAGCCAGGCTTTTCTTTGTCCTACAGGCCTCAAAGTATAGGCCCTGAACTCAAGCCAGGCTTTTCTCTGTCCTACAGGCTTCGAGGTATAGGCCCTGAAATAAATTTGGCCCAACAGTGAGGACCCATATAAATGAACTGTTTTCCGTTCATACTTTGGAAAAAACAGATCTTAAATGGACATTAAATATATGGAAAGATTAAGTGCACTAAAATTAACTCATTTAAATAACTATTTATAATATATGATATATACATACTGTTATTGATACTATCATTATTAGTATTATTTGGATTGTGTTATGTATTTATTGTTAAGTTCACCATTGCCTCAATTAATCCTCTATATCTTTATATTTAAAAGTAGACACTGGCTCACAGTCTGGGCTGCCTGAAGGCATCCAAAGACCCACTTGATTCCCGATGTTACCAGGTGGGTAGGTTTCATTATTATGAGCAAGTATATAGTAGAGAAATGGGAGAGAAACGAGGCAGAATGGTTCATGCACTGTGGTAAGAGGCAGATCTGAAGAACTGAGGGTGATGAGGAATGGGCTAATATTGGTGGCATGTTTGCCACCTGGGACCAGGGTGATGTCTGAGCCTGGGATGCTGCCTAGGGCCAATCTAGGTCTATGTTCCTGCTATAGCTGGGGTCTATGATTGTGTCCATGACTTATGGTCTTACAGAAATGTAGCATGAATAATAAAAATTCAGAGACAGATATTGGGGTTCAACATGAAGATGAGAAAAGCAAAACAGCCAACCTTTAGCTCTTACCTCTATTTCAGACTGAAAATGATGGTGATCCTGCCTCCACTAAATCTCCAAATGATACTGAGCTGACATCTGTATCCTTCCATCTTATTTTCCTCTCTGGTGCTCATATTAAAGGTGTGCACCACAACTACCCAGATGGCTAACTAGTGTGGCTGCTGGTATTGAAGGTATGTATCACCACTACCTTGCCTGTATGACTGACTAATCTGGCTGCTTTGCACCAACCTTCAGAAAAACTTTATTTATTGAAACACAAATAATATGCCACTTTTTCTGATGTTTGTTTAAAATAAAAATAAGGCTATAATAATATAAACAAGCTATATAGAATAAGTACAGTTATACAATATATACAGGCAATAGATATATCAACAATATATAGTCCATTTGCATTTGACAATTTTGAAGAAAATACTCCATATCTATTCTATCTTGGTAAGTCCAAAGTCTTGTACCTAACTTACTTTCTATCATAACTTGCTTTCTACATCAGGTAAACAAGGAAAACTATAACTATCTAGTCATCAACTCCCTCAGGGACCCGAGAAAGAAATAATATTAGCTGAGTAAGCAGGAAGTCCAAGCAAAGAAATTCCAAGTAATATGAGAAATGAGAGAAACAGCTGGCTACCTGGATAGTCATCCAAAGTTCCTCTGCAACATCAGGGCATCTATCTTTGGCCTACAAGCCTAGAATATCTGACAGACTTTCCTATGAAGCAGTATATTTTAAAGCACTGTCCCTCCTTGTCTTGACAATGTTTGGCAGTCTCTTTATTTTGTGTCCTGCTTGGGCATTTTCTTGCTAAGTGGTTTACTTTTGCCACAAAGAAAGTAAACTTCATGTGGAGTTACTTTGATGCCCATTATCTTCTCTGTAATAGATTGGAGGTGACAGGAGCAGATATGTCTCATTCTCATAAAAAAGAGTATATGTTATTACAACTTCTTATGACATATCTGTAGATCTCTGAAGTGTTTGAAGGTGGCCTGTCTATCTAAATTATATATTTGTTTGACCTTGAAAACATATCTAATATGACTATAAGTTTGATTATAATATATAACTAATTATTAATCTACATTTCCTTATTATTCTAAATGATTGGTAAGAATAATTTTCCAGGGCTAGAAACTTGAGTTACATTGTTAAATGAGTTGTATAGATAAAATACTTTGAATAAGAGTAGAAATGTATATACAGTATGTTCTAATAAAACTAATCTCAAATTTGTATTCTCTTGTGTCAACCTATATCTGACTCAAATGAAAAACATCATTTCTTTTATAACTTTTTATTGATTTTTATTGAGCTTTACATTTTTCTTTGCTCTACTCCCTGCCTCTCCCTTCCCCCTTCCTACCCTCCCCCAAGGTCCCCATGTTCCCAATTTACTCAGGAGATCTTGTCTTTTTCTACTTCCCATGTAGATTAGATCTATGTAAGTCTCTCTCAGTGTCCTCATTGTTTTTGACGTTTTCTGGGATTGTGTTTTGTAGGCTGGTTTTCTTTGCTTTATTATTAAAAACCACCTATGATTGAGTACATGTGATAATTGTCTTTCTTGGTCTGGGTTAACACACTTAAAATAATGTTTTCTAGCTCCATCCATTTGCCTGCAAAATTCAAGATGTTATTTTTTTTCTGCTATGTAGTACTCCATTGTATAAATGTACAACATTTTCCTTATCCATTCTTTGGTCGAGGGGCATTTAGGTTGTTTTCAGGTTCTGGCTATGATATTGCTGTGAACATAGTTCAGCACATGTCCTTGTGGCACAATTGAGCATCCTTTGGATATATACCCAAAAGTGGTACTACTGGAAGGTTGTTTCCTTATTTTCTGAGAAATCGCCACACTGACATCCAAAAGGGGTTGTACCAGCTTGCATTCCCAACAGCAATGCAGAAGTGTTCCCTTTTTCCACAACCTCTCCAGCATAAGTTGTTGTCAGTGTTTTTGATCTTGGCCATTCTTACAGGTGTAAGATGGAATCTCAGAGATGTTTTGATTTGCATTTCTCTGATGACTAAGGATGTTGAACATTTCCTTAAGTGTCTTTCAGCCATGTTGAGAGTTCTCTGTTTAGGTCTATACTCCATTTTTAAAATTGGGTTATTTGTTCAATTTTTTGAGTTCTTTGTATATTTTGAAGATCAGTCCTCTGTCTGATGTGGTGTCGGTGAAGAACTTTTTCATTCTGTAGGCTGTCATTTTGTCTTATTGACTGTATCCTGTGCTTTACAGAAGCTTTTCAGTTTCAAGAGGTCCCATTTATTAATTGTTTCTCTCAGTGTCTGTGCTGCTGGGATTATATTTAGAAAGTCGTCTCCTGTGCCAAAGAGTACAAGTGTACTTCCCACTTTCTCTTTTATAAGGTTCAGTGTGGCAGGCTTTATGTTCAGGTATTTGATCCATTTGGACTTGAGTTTTGTGCATGGTGATAGATATTGGTCTGTTTTTATTCTTATACATGTTTATATCCAGTTATGCCAGCACCATTGGTTAAATATGTTTTCTTTTTTCCATTTTATATTTTTTTTGCTTCTTTGTCAAAAATCAGGTGTTTGAAGGAGTTCTATTAAGTTCCATTCATCCTCCTGTCTGTTCTTATGCCAATACCAGGTTGTTTTCAGTACTGTAGCTCTGTAGTATAGTTTGAAGTCAGGGATTGTGATGCCTCCAGAAGTCCTTTTATTTTACAGGATTGCTTTGGCTATCCTGGGTAATTTTTTTTCCATGTGAAGTTGAGTACTGTTCTTTCGAGGTCTGTGAAGAATTTTGCTGGGCATTGCATTGGATCTGTAGATTGTGTTTGATCAGATTGCTATTTTTACTATGTTAATTCTACCTACCCAAGAGCATGGGAGATCTCTTCATTTTCTGGTGTCTTCTTCAATTTCTTCCTTCAAAGATTTAAAGTTCTTGTCATTCAAATCTTCCACTTGTTTGGTTAGAGTTACTCCAAGATATTCTATGCTATTTGTGGCTATTGTGAAGGGTGTTGTTTCTCTGATTCCTTTCCCAGTTTTTTTTATCATCTGTGTATAGGAGGACTACTGATTTTTTTGGGTTAATCTGAAAGTATTTATGAGTTGTGGAAGTTTCTTGGTGGAATTTTTGGGATCACTTATGTAAACAAACATATCATCAGCAAACAGTGAGAGTTTGACTTCTTCTTTTACGATTTGTATCCCCTTGATCTTTTTTTGGTGTCTTATTGCTCTAGCTAGGAACTCAAGAACTATATTGGATAGATATGGAAAAAGTAAACAACTTTGTCTTGTTCCTGATTTCAGTGGAATTGCTGGGATTTTCTCTCCATTGTGTTTGATGTTGGCTGTTGTCTTGCTGTATATTGCCTTTATTATCTTTAGGTATGTTCCTTGTATCCCTGATCTCTCCAAGACCTTTATCATGAAGGGATGTTGTATTTTGTTGAAAGCCTTTTTGGCATCTAATGAGATGATCACATAGTTTTTATTTTTCAGTTTGTTTATATGGTGGATTACATTGACAGATTTTCATATGTTTAAACATCCCTGCATCTCTGGGATGAAGTCAACTTGAACATGGAGGATGATGGTTCTGCTGTATTCTTGGACTTGATTTGCCAGTGTTTTATTTAGTATTTTGCATCAATGTTCATGAGTAAGATTGGTCTGTAATTCTCTTTCTTAGTAATGTCTTTCTGTGGTTTGGGTATCAGGGCAATTGTAGCCTCATAAAATGCATTTGGCAATGTTCCCTCTGTTCCTATTGTGTGGACCTGCAGAGGTTCCAGTTTCCTGCATATTCTCTTCAATGTCCCAGAACAATGCCCAGACCCACAGAGATCCTGGCTCAGGCCTACTCCCTCTGAGGTCCCAGACTCATGCCTGGCCTTGCAGAGATCTCTGCTTCCTACCTACTCCCTTGGAGTTCCCAGACTCACACCCAGACTGGCAGAGATCCTGGATCAGGCCTAGTTCTTGGGAGGTCCTAGACTTACACCCAGACTCACAGGGGTCCTGGCTTAAGTCCACTCCCTTGAAGGTCCCAGATTCACATCCAGACCCTCAGTGCTCTGGCTGTAGCTGACTCGCTCAGCGGTTACTCCCCTGTGCCTGTTCCGGTGGAGTTCACTGTATCTGAACCAGGTCCCTGGCTCAATCCTGGTCCACCAGTGTCCCAGGACTCACACCTATTCTAAGACCAAATATTTGTAAACCCATTTTATAACCTAATTAATACAATCTTCTTTTTGTAAATTTTCAGAAGCAATTTGTAATCCCCAACAAGGCAGAATTTTCTTTACTTCTTCAACCATTTTTTCTAAAATATATGCATTTGAATCAGATACTAAAATATCATCCATGTGATAGCAAATTATAGATTAAGAAATTGATTACGTATCATTTCCAGTGACTGACTTACAAAATATTGGCAAAAAGTGAGGCTATTTAACATCCCCTGTGGGAGAATCTTCCACTGATATCTCTTAGCAGGCTGAGAATTATAAGTAGGCACTGTGAAGGCAATTTTTTCCCTGTCATATATTTGTAAAGATATAGTGAAAAAACAAACTTTTAAATCAATAAATATAAGAGGCCATTCTTTAGGCAATAGGGAAGGCAAATGAATTCCAGACTGTTGAGAGTCCATTTGGATGAATCACTTTGTTAACAGCTCTTAGCTCTATTATCATTCTCCATTTTCCAGATTTCTTTTTAATAACAAATACAGGAGAATTCTAAGGGCTGCTTGATTCTTCAGTGTGATGAGCATCTAGTTGCTCCTGTACTTTAGTTATTCTAAAGCCAGCAGTTTCTCTATTGCTTAAACCATACAAGTTTGTCTGTCAACCATTTTAAAGGTAGAGCTATTCGTGCCTTTGAAATATCAGCAGCTTTGTGCCCTGTTCTTGTACAATCTGGTCATTGGCTGTTCTTTTTTATAAAGCTTCCAGTATTTTCCCCAGAAGCAAGTGTTAATTTATGGTTTGTTTCTAAGATTTGCAGAATGTTTATATGACTATCCCATTGCAGTAACAAATTATGTTCCTACAAGTTCATTGTTATGTTAATCACAAATAGTTTTAATATTTCTTTCTGCCTTTCTGGCCCTATACATTCAACTCATCTCATGCTCTGCTTTACCTGAGATAAAGTTCCAATCCCTAAAAACTGAACCTTTACATCCTGAAGAGGCCAATCTGGATGCCAAGTTTCTGACAAAATTATTGCTACATCCGCACCTGTGCCTACCAGACCTTCAATGACAATGTCATTCATATTTTTTAAAATATTTTTATGGTTTATTTAACTTTATTTTATGTGCATTGGTGTGTAGGTGTCAGATCTCCTGCAACTAGATCTTCAGACAGTTGTGATCTGCCATGTGGGTGCTGGGAATTGAACCGGGGTCCTCTGGAAGAGCAGGCAGTGCTCTTAACCACTAAGCCATGTCTCCAGCCCCTGTCATTCATATTTTTAATTTTGATCTTTTTTTTTCATTTATAGAAGTTTACCAAAATACTCATGCTATGGTTTCTCCTGAATTTTTTGTTCTCTTTTCTATAGCTGTTCTATTATCCAAAGCAGTATGGTTTCTTACAATATGTATTAGGTTCTTTGATTGTTAAGGGAAGGAGATTCCTCTACATTGGCAGAAAAATGACTGAGATGGATTTAACATAGGGTCCTTCCAGAGGCCCCTCATGGAATTTCCAAAATGCAAAGGATTACCTTGAATATTCCTTATTGACTTACATTTATTAGTCCAATACCTGCCTTTATCACACCTTCCACAGAATCCAGAAGGGAGGGGCATTCTGAATGAATTATTCTTAGAAAGAAAAAAAAAGCATTGTTTCTAGGAAGACCCTGTCTACAATCCCTTTTAAGGTGAATTTGTTTGTCACAATAATAACATGACATTTTGATTTTTTTCTCAAATTATTGTAAATCACCTTTTCTATTCTCACATAACCATGGGCATGAGATTCAGTATTAATTGTATCTCAAATCCATTCCTCTAAAGGTGCTGACCCTGCCTCTAATGGCTTAATTGTCCTTTTCATAGAGAATTTTCCTAGAGAATTGGCATTTTCAAAAGCCGGAGATTCAATTATTATTTGTCTAGCTTCTGAATTTGGTATCATCCTACTTACTGATGAAGTCAATCTTTGTAGAAAATTCAAAAAGGCTTCCTTTGGGCCCTGTATAGCTTTAGTAAATGACTTAATTTTCTTTCTGATTTTTCCATTTCTGTCCCAGGCATTCAAAGCTGTTACTCATCATAAATCCAGGGTATGGTCATCTTATACAGCTTGCCTTTCTATAGTAGCATAGTCTCCTTCTCCATAAATTTGATCTTAAGAGATTTCCCTACCTCTAGCTTTACTCCATTGTTCAATAATCTTAGCATCTAATCTGAACCAGGTTTTCTACTGTAATTGTGTACCAGGTTATAAAACATTGTTAACCAATTAACCAAGGGATAATTCTATTACAAACTGACCATGAATTTAACATTTGCTTCACAAAAGGTAAAGTCATATTTGTGGTTTAAAAAATGCTGCAGGTGTCCCGAGCTGAGCAGCAGCTGGTGACACAAAGGAGCAGTGGTTTTGCAAGGGCCAGTAGTGGGAATGAGGGGTGGCAGGTCCCGGATCTGGAAATGCAGTCCCACAAGGGGTCATGGCAGGTGAGCTGAGGCCTTGGCCTTGGAGGGTGAGAAACACACCATGGAGAGAGATTTTGAGAATAGAGTTTATTTAGTGGGTTATGTGAGGGAAGGAGAAGGAGGAGAGGGGGAGAGAAAAAGAGAAAGAGTGAGAGAGAGGGAGGAAGTGAGGAAAGGAGAGGCAGCAGCTACCTCTTCCAAAGAGGGACAACAGAGAGAGCCTGCTCAGGCTGAAGGAAGAGGAAGATCCTCTTTCCCAGGTGGAAGCAGGGAGTAGATGGGGCTTGTCTCTTAAAGGGACAGGATATTCAGGTGACAGGACAGACCATAGCATTCCCATCTCTTATAATAAAAAGGCAAGAAGTCAGGCACAATAGTTTAAAGGAATTGGGATGGCAGATTCTCACGACTGATTCCTGCTTATTTGTGGGCATCATCTTAGAGGGGACCTGAGAAAGCTGGGTGCTGGTCACATCCTGAGGTAGCTGGTGTCTTTATTCCTGTCCAGGGGTTGTGGTATGGAAATGTCTGGTGTCTTTTAGACCTGTTTAAGGTATTAGCAGAACAGAGGACAAAGTTAAGTTTAGGAAGAAAAAACAATTTAGGACCAGAGAATTGAGAGGGGTGAATCTGACCTGTTTAAGGTGGATCCTTCAGAATTTTTTTGGGTTTATGAAAGCATAAGTTTTAAGCAATAACATATTTATACAAGGATGTCAGATATTTTTGCATAATGAAAAGTATCTTTAAGACTACAAAAGGCAGAGTCAGAAAGAATTTTGTACTCACATCTTTATAACTTACAGTTACACACCTTAATAACTTTTATTTTGTATTTTACTAAAATTTGTTTAGTAAGGCTGTCCTTTTAAATTGACAAAAATGTCTCAGCTGTCAAACTGCATCAGAGATCTTTGAAAAGGATAAAATTTTACTTGAGTTATTGATTAAAAAACAACAGAGAACTTACTTATTTGGCACCTAGAACTACTACTCAGAGTTCTCCATGGTCATTGAGGATTGTATTTGCCTTTTTTGCTGTGTAGAACAGGGCCAGCCAAGCTCCTGAAGATCCTGTGGGCAAAGAAAACTGTAGGAAGACAAGCCTACCTTGACCTGAGCAGCTAGGCTGTCATTTCTGGTGATTCTGTCCACTGTCTGGAGATCTTCAACTTAGATGAAAGGCAGTTTTTCCCAGTGGTCAGCACTTATGAGTTGATGAAGCAAATTGTGGATGGGTGTTGTTTTGTGCCCATCTGTCTTTTGTCTTCTTTGAAGGAAGTAGAGTGCTGCTGCTAGGAGCCAACCTGTTTCTCTCTGTTATAAAAAGTCTTTTAATAGTTAAATATTTAAATTCCATATTCCCCAGATCTCTGAGCAGTTGAGGGCTGTTTATCATGTATAGATGAGTTATAACTACAATATAGAATCTGCCTGGCAAGCTGGGTCCAAGCTTGACTGTACTGGCTCTCAATTTAACAGGTAAGATTTATACTTATAAAAGAAGAAAAAGCTGCTTGCAATAGAAGCTTAATAGTAGAACTGATAATACTAGAGAACAGCTTAATATAACAGTAAATTTATGTGCATTTAAGATACATGTATGCACAGACACACACATACATAAACATTAAAGAGGAATTGGGTGAAGTGGATGCTTCTGGTGAGCCCTACTAAAACCATGCCACTGTGCAAAACATACATGTAACAGAGATAGTAAGAGGAATTTAGAGACAAAACATAAGTAAACTGAGGGACTAGGTGGGGAATATCCCAGTAAATATGGCAGGACTTGGTCACCTGACCTGACCCTCAGTTAAGATGGCAGTGAGGTCACCTGACCTCAGTCAAAATGGTGGCAGTCACATGCTGTACAGAGAAACCACACGTTTTTGAGTTCGGGAAGTTTTAAATATAATAACAAGAGAGACATAGAGGCTGTGTAGAACATACATTTAAAACACAATTACATCTGTGTGGCCACACTATTCACACATTCTTTTATACATGAAGTAGAGAAGAAAATTACTCAGCACCATGAGCCATCCTGTCACCAAGCCACCATACCACCAGCCACAGTTGGGATCAAAGGCTACAACTGGAAACAGCTGCCTCATGGATCCAACTAATCTTGTCAGTTTCCATGGGATTAGCAGTAGTGGTGGCAGTGATAGAATAGAAAGAATGGGAGTGAGAGGAAATTAGTGTTTACAGATGGGTGGGGAAGGAGCTGCCCAGGGAAAGAAAAAGCAGAGTCAGCAGGACCCCACAAAGCATTTACAGGCTGATAGTTTTGAGGGTTTATTTTTCATAGCTGAAAATGTGAAAGCAGCAAAAACAGAGTAGACCTCAAGGCCAGCAGGGGAACATGTTCCCTCTGAGGGCAGGTTCAGTAACTGAGGCCACCCTGGGTGGTTTCTCACAGTGTAGACCACTTACAAACAAACAAAAATAAATATCTGGGGGACCCCAGGCCACAAAACAAATGGACCACACTGCTCAGTGAGCACAGTGCTAGGGTAGCCAAATGGCTTGAATGTGGGAGGACCACCATGGGTAGATGGGTCATGTTTCTAGCTATGGGAAGCAACCAGAGGTAAAGGTCAGCAAAAACTGATGTGGCGAAGGAAACCATACCATTTGTAGCAATGGTCTGAGCTGAGGGTTCCACACATTATCAGCTGGCCTGCCCGGGGGGGGGGTGAAAGGGAACATGGAGAGAACCTGGCCAAGTCACATAGTACCAATGTTATGCTAGAGGGGGGTGCTTGGTCGTCCAAGCCACCCAGAACCAAAATAATCACACAGAAACCATATTATTTAAATCACTGTTTGGCCCATTAGTTCTAGATTCTGATTGGCTAACTCTTACATCTTAATTTAACCCATTTCTATTAATCTGTGTATCACCACATGGCTGTGGCTTACTGGCTAAAGTTCCAGCATCCATCTCTGGTGGGGCTATATGGCTTCTTTCTTACTACACTTCCTTTCTCCAAGCATTCTGTTTAGTTTTCTCTGCCTAGCTCTGTTCCCCTATAGTTCTGCTATAGGCCCAAAGCAGTTCCTTTATTAACCAATGATATTCACTACATACAGAGGAGAATTCCACATCACCTTCTCTTTTCTGTTTATATGAAAAGGAAGGTTTTAACTTTTTTTTTTTTTTTTAGTTATTCGAGACAGGGTTTCTCTGTAGCTTTGGAGCCTGTCCTCAAACTTACTCTTGCAGACCAGGCTGACCTCCAACTCACAGAGATCCACGTGCCTCTGCCTCCCAAGTGCTGGGATTAAAGGCATGTGCCACCATCGCCCGGCTGAAAGGTTTTAACTTTAACATTGTGAAATTACATATAACAAAACAGGTATTAAGCAAGAATTACAGTAACAATATTTATATCTATTTTATCTTTTATCATAACTAAGGAAAATTACATTATTACTATCTATTCTTCAACTCCATCAAAGACTTCAGGAATATATGATATTACCTAAGGAAACAGGAAGTACATTGTAAGCAACTTCCAAAACGCTAGAACTGACAGAGACATCTCACTGCCTGGACAGTCACCCAAAGTTCTTCTGTGTCACTGAGGCATTTATCTTCAGCCTACAAGCCCATAGTATCCAGCAGACTTTCCATGCAGCAGGAAATTTTGAAGACAAGTATGCATATATTGGCAGTTTGTCAGTTACTTTCTTCTGTATCCTGTCTAGCAGACTCTTCCATAAAGCAGGAACCACAAAGGATTATCTCACCTTTTGGCAAGTTTAGCAGTCATTTCTCTGTTAGTCCTGCATGTCCAGTTTATCAAGCAGTCCAGGAAAGAGCATTTTCTTGCCCAAATGGCTAACCAACTCCATAAGGAACCTCTACGATACTCCCATCTTCCTTTTGAAGTAGATTGGTGCTGGCAGGAGCAGATATGTTTCATTGTCATGAAAAGTCCCAAGTTCTTAAAACATTTTAAATGCCATATTCTGAAGGTCTCTGAAAGATTTGAAGAATGCCTATCCATCTGAAATACATATCTGTACATCTAGAAAATCTAACTAACATGACTACAAGTTTGACTATTATAGATGATTATCTATTAACCTATATTTCTTAATTATACATTGTATTTTTAAATGAGTTGTACAAATACAATACCTTAACCAAGAGCAGAAATATACATCTAACAAAATTTACCTTAAATTTTTATCAATAAACCAAGATCCATGCTGATGCAAATCATTATAGCATACCATGCTTTAAATGTAAACAAAAATTTATAAAAAATATTTAGGAATATGAACATAGTTCTTCTCCAAACTGCCTCTTGCTTTTTGTTGGGTGAATTAATTTTGGGGGGATGTTCATGGTGACCTCTTGGGAGGTCATAGTCTATCAAACCATATTAGTCTGGAAGGATTCCACAGGTACTCATCCTCTGTGGAAACAAAAGAAGAACCTCTTTTCCAAAGCAACATATCCTTAGACCCAAATTCTGAAGTTAAGATACCTATGTAATATACAGGCTGGTTTACCTTAGCAGCCCATACAATGAAATATCTCTTTTTACTTAGCTTCTTCACAGTCAAAAAATTCAAAGATGACACAATAACATACATAATCTAGACTCTCTGTGTATATTCCATCTTTACATGGCCTATTTATTTTTAGTCTATTACTTTTTAATATTTATTTTATTGTCTTTACTCCTTTAATCTATGACTGTCTGTATTCTGTCTCTTTAAAGACTTTGTTTTGTTTATTAAAATCATTTATTTCTTTTTATAACTCTTTATAATCTTTCTTCACTCTCCCCAGCCTATGTACATTTATCCAACACTGTGACTCATTTAGATGTCTTTTATATCTAAATATGTCCTATTGTATATCCGTAATTCTTTAATGTCCAAGAGTGCTTCTTAAAATGCTAAGTGCTTCTTAAAAATTTAAACTGCAGCATTAATAGGGTATATACTGTACTTCCTACTTGACCCACTCAGTCCAGCATGGCAGAGCCACTTGCACCTCTGAGAGCCACAGATACTGCTCTACTCCCAGGCACACAGCCAGCCTACATTGCCATCAAGCAAGCCACAGCCCTGTGGGAAAATTGGCCCCTGTACTCAGGAGAGATGGCCATAACCCTTGGGAGAGCTTGACCTGTCCCTTGCATAAGGTGGGCAGTCCAGTTAGTTCTTTTAACACCCAGGTCCACATCTTGGGCCCTGTGTTGGCTTACCCTAATATCTACCCCATCTATGAAGGGACTGGCTTGGTGGAATGATACCATCATGATCTCTATGATTCAGGAGAGACAGTAGGATATCTGAGAGGAGTTTTGATGAGGGTCCAGTGATGATGGTGTGCAAGAGGCCTTGAAGCAGACCAATGACTCATTGCAATGAACATTTTTCAGATGGGGCTGATTTTAAAAAAGTGTATACCATATGACAGCACCCAGTGCTACTGGGATGAAAAAAGGGGTGTTGAAAAGATTAAGGAGAGAGGTGGGCTTTTGTTTGTTTGTTTTTAATTAATTTTGGGGGCTTCTTTTGGTAGGGGATCTGCAGAGGTGAGGGCATATATGGAGAGGCTAGGAGATTAGCTGCAGTGGGGTTCTTGATGTGAAATTTTCAAAGAATCAATAAAGAAATATGTTGTAAAATAATTGTACACTTATCTGGAGATACCACTCAGCCTTAAAAATTAGACACTAATTATTCTTTTTTGTAATTATAAAAGTCTCCTAAATTTACTTTCATTAATTCTTTGAGAATTTCATGTAAAATATTTTGAACTTGTTCACCATTCCACACACTTACTACTCTAACTATTCATAGATCCATTTCCCTACCTCCACACACCCTCCTAAATTAAAATCTTTTAATTTTATGTTGTTTTTAATGTTTTAGTTGAGATAGAACTACATCATTTCTGTTTCTTCTCCTCCCTCCAGCTCTCCCAAGCACACCAAGCACACCAAGTGTATTTTATGCTACCGAATATACTCATGAATGTGGACACATCCATTGGAGTATGTTGGACATACCTTTAAAGAAAACAAACTCTCCCTCTCCAAGAAGCCATCAACAGTCTAATAACCTCCTCAGTTATGTGTGGGAACTTCCATGTTGGAATAGTGACAGGTTTGATAAAGTGTAGTGCTTGTGAAGATAACCACAGGTGCTGTGAGTTCATTAGTATAGTAAAACTATCACATTCAAAAGACTTTCCTTCCAGTACTCTGCAACAACTGGCTCTCTCTCAGACCTCAACAGAGACATTTCTTTATACAAGCAATGGTGGGTAGCAATGAAATTCACATTTGGAAAAAGAACAGAGAAAAAGTATCACTTGCGTGTTCATCCACAATTTGGACATCTATATCATACACACACACACACACACACACACACACACACACACAATGCACATGTGTGTGTGTGCATGCAAAAACCAGAATCTGAAGAATGTGTATCATAAGGCTGAAACAAGTTTGGGCTATAGAGTGACATCATCTCACACATTTCCTCAAGTATAGCCATCAATTTTACTAAAAAATTTCATAATCTGTTTGTTCTGAATTACACTTGTCATTTTTTGAAAATTACATTGTTCCACATTTTGGAAAGATGTGTAATAAATGATCATACTGTTCATTATCTCACAGATTAGTTGGATTCCTAGTTTTCTTCTTTAATAAAGATAAAGTAATTGTCAAGTTCTTTAAGTTACACATTTTTAGAGCTATTATTAAATATATCAAGTAGCATATACTCTTCCTAGTTCTTCAATTAAATGTTCACCTCCTTCCAAAAAAGTTCTAAAATTTGTGTTAATTTTCTAAAAAGAATAACATACAAAGTAATCAAATTTACTATGGAATTTTTATACATTCAAGTCATTATTCTTTTATAAATATTTATTTATTATGTATATAATATTCTGTCTGTATGTATGCCTGCAGGCCAGAAGAGGGCACCAGACCTCATTACAGATGGTTGTGAGCCACCATGTGGTTGCCAGGAATTGAACTCAGGACCTTTGGGAGAGCAGGCAATGCTCTTAACCACTGAGCCATCTCTCCAGCCCCATGTCATTATTCTTTATTCTCCTCTATCCTACTTTTTGGACTTTTGTAACTCCAGGGGTAAAGAAAATCTGAATGTAGAACTGGAACTTTTTTCTAATACTCTCAACTCTGAGAAATGAGTATTTGAAGCACTTGAAAGAGGGTCACATGTCATCCTCTTTACAGTGAAAGCTTATTGCTGGAAAGAAGTCTGAACCTTTGGGACATGTGTGTGTGTGTGTGTGTGTGTGTGTGTGTACACCATTTGAATCAAAGACTCTTAACAGAATCCAAATGACCTTACCCCCTGTATAAATTGATAACGGAGGTCTGAATATGGACAGTGCAGCAGCAGCTTCGCTTCCAACAGTTTCTCTGTGTTCCTTTCAAGGCAGAGAGTTCAAAAGCTCACAATATGAAGAGAGCTTCATTCTATATTCAAATTAATATTTTTAAAGAGAATTATAATCTACCTTCCATTTACAAAATATACTTTACAGGTAGTAAACACACTTCATGTATGATGATCAAAAGTTTTCTGTAAAAAATGAATAATCTATGGTCTGATTTTAGAAGGAGGGAGAATGCTGGAAAATTCATATCCACAAATGTAGTCAACTGCTGTATCATACTTTAAGAAGGTCCTTAAATATAAACCTGAAGGAGATCTTAACATGTAAAAATATTTTTCATCAAGCCCAATGACCTGATTTTGATTCTAAGGACCCATTTGTTGGAAAGAACTAACTCACACCATCTGTCCTCTAGCCCCTACATATATATCATGGGACACAAGCACCCCAAACACATACATATACATACACAATCAATAAAATAAATATAATGCAGTTTTGAAGAAGAGTTTAAATCCTGTTATTCTCTTGTAAAAAAGAACTTTCAGAAAAATACTTCATCACCCACCTCACAAGTCTTGGGTGTTTAAGGACTAATTCACATTGATAAATTCTGGGAAAGAAGACCATAGAAAGCAAATGTCCCAACTTAGTCAAGGTATGTCTTACCAGCATATAAAACACTGCTATGTAAAAACACATTTAATATGAGTTTCATCGCTTACAAAGAAGTAAAGGAAAATCACACTTGTCATACTGGAATAAGAAGCACAATCAGTCATGATTCTCCAAAATTATTGCATTCAGAGCTTGGCGCTCTTCTAAATTTTTCATTCTTCTAAGTCTCCAGCAGGAAAACCTGCAACATTTGCATAAATACTCCCTGAAGCTCTGTTCTTTCCTAGTATCAGAAGACTCAGGAAATCTTTCTCTAGAGTCAATCTGTGCATAACTCTGGCAGGTCATAAGGACTGTGTATGTTGTATTAAAGCAAGTTCTCTAATGAAATATGGTAATCATGGAATTCTTAACTAGGCCAAGCATTTTTGGATTCATTACTTGGAAGCACACACACACACTCACATGTGTGTGTGCACACACATACACACACAAACATCTCACCTGTAGCTTTAACTCTGAGGCCATATTACCCACATGAAAATGAAATCTGCCTATTATTTTATTTTCATTTCATTTGCCATGTCGTATTTCCTTGTCATCCTTTATTGTATTGAGATATGCTGCCTTTATTTCTTTGGGGCCTTTTGCTTTTGAATAATGTGTAGGAGATTATTTACCAGAGCATAAGTATAGGTGAGTTATCAGTGAAGAAACAGATACTACTTCTACCAGTCACTATTTACTGTCAAGAGTGTTTTAGGGAGGGGCATCATAAACTCTTTTCTTTTCTGTGACAAAATATTGAAGGGTTTAATTTTATGCAGGCAGCCACAATGACTGAATTCAGAAGTACATCAGCCATGTCAAATCCAGGACAATGTTCATAGTACCTCTTCCCACCTAACAGGGGCCAGGTGTACCTTCTCAGAGAAAGACTGAATGGTGAGAAGAGATGCTACATTTCTCATTCTTGAGCAATTTTAAGAAAAATATCTAACTACTAAAGGTAGTGCCAAAGTGAAAAGAACCATTTGATTCACGTATATGCGAATAGTCACGTGGGAGAAAATATAACCCATAACTTTATGGCTATATTCCAACATAGAATTATCCTCAAGAGGAGGGTACTCACTGCTGGGGCACAAAAAAAGGGATGGGTTGAAAGCCTCAGGTAGAGTACCAGAGTCAATATAGCACTTAATAGTACCAGAATGATAAAGAGTAAATAGACGCTTTGATGCTACCTATAAACTTCAAAATCATCAGTCGGGCAATGGTGGTGCATGCCTTTAATATCAGCACTCGGGAGGCAGAGGCAGGAGGATCTCTGTGAGTTCGAGGCCAGCCTGGTCTACAAGAGCTAGTTCCAGGACAGGCTCCAAAGCCACAAAGAAACCCTGTCTCGAAAAACCAAAAAAAAAAAAAAAAAAAAAAACCAAAAAACACTTCAAAATCATCAAGAAAGATGTTAGCTAATTGGAGTATTTCATCACCTTTGGCAGACTACTCCATGTCTTAAGTGATTTTGTGCTGAACTATTTAAAGTGGATATCCAACTTTCCTTTTAAGATGGGGCCCAACAAGTCAGTATCTCAAGTAAGCCTGAGATAATCCTCAGCCTTTCTATCTCTAACATGCCCCTTTAGCATTCTTATTCCTGCACATACTTCATTTAAGCTCAGGTTCTTTGGGACACTAAGTATAAGCTACCCTGAGATAGTATTGTGCTTTTATACACATGTTCATGTGACCTAAACTATTAACCTTACTTGTCTAATAACCACAATATATTTTAAATTATATTATGTATTATATAGTTATGTTAGATATAATTAAATATGTTATTATTGTATTATACTGTAATTATATTACTGTGACCTTTACTTGTTTTCATAAGTACTTATGTCCACTTTGTATCAATTTCCTAAACATTCTATCTTCTAAATATTTTGAACTGAAGGCAAATTAACTAACAATTTAAAACAAACTGGTACCAGTGTCTGTTTAATTATTCCTATGATTATTTGTTATTGTTTGCAATCCCCAAAGTGACATGTTTTCCAAAATTTATAGGTATAAACATTCTGATGCAGAAACTCTAAATATCTTCAGTGATACGGACTTAATAAAGTTATAACTGAAATCCCAGTACATATTTTTCCACTATTACAGCTCATGTTGGCTTCTTATAAATATTTTCAAATTCCCTAGAAACATAAAGGAGGAAAAAGAAAACACTGCTGAATTAAAACAATTTGAATGGGGTTTGTTTTGGACACAAACAAATTATTCATACACAGTCCACATATTTAAATTACTTTCTGGAAGGTTTTGTGATGGGAAATGCCAGTATATGCAAAAGTTCCACATCCTAGTAACTGTTTTCCTGACAACTAGCTGTGTTAGCAAATTCAACTGATTTAACCCCTCTGAGACACATATATATCATCTTTAAATTAAAAGAGATAGATAAAATCTCTGGGGTATATCCAATCCACAACATTCTATAACTTTTCTGCTTGCTGAGGTATTCATTTCCTCCTAGATAATATATAATCTCCTACCTAAAAGATTTTTCATTATACAAATCACTTAAGGTTGGCTTATGTATTTTTCTTCCCTATCACAACCTTCCTAAAAATTTCATTTCTCAGAAAATCTCTTCTTTTACTACCTAAGATCTCCTTCATATATGAAACTGCCATGAACAAGTCTGAGGAATTCAGTGGATAAAAAGAAAATTTTCAACTCAATCGTATTTGGTTAGATGCTCACTACTGCCCTGTCTTTCCATAACCTAGTTTTCTCTCTGTTTTATTATATAACATAGAGAAATCATGTATTTCTGTCTGCAGCTTATTAACCTTGACAGGTAATAATAACAAGTATATTATTAAAAAATGTGTCCTTCTTTAACAATGTTAATGGTAATAGACATTTACTTTAAAATGTTGCATTTGTAACAAACATGAATTTTTGTTTAGAAATAATTTTAAAATAATGAATCTATTAAAAACAAGCTCATATAGATGCTAGAAATCTTAGTAAGATTAACATTAATAATAAATCATGATGTTAATGAAAATAGAAGAACTTTAGCAAAATATTATGAATAATCATTAGATGGCAATGTTCTTAGAGTTTTAATATAACAAACAAATGACAATGAAAAGGTGTAATATAATAAATTATGGACCACACTTTAAGTTGAATATTAAAACTAGTTTCTTTAGCAATGAAGCCTAGAAAGACACATTGGTGTTGCAATCACTAAATCATTTTTCTACCAAGGAAAGCAAAACTTAAAGCCTTTAGTAATTTCTGAGAGATTTTTCCTCATAAGTAAAGAACATTAATTCCCATTTTTGTACACAGGGAACCAAAACCCAACACTCCATTTCCCCCATCTACTTGAAGTCTGAAGAGTACAAGCAGAGAACGACTTTGCCTCTGGGTAAAAAAAAGCTGGGGTACACAGTCTCTACACTAAGAACCTATTTTAGGTCACCACAAGACTTTGCTAAGACTGTGTTTACCTACCAGCTATATTACTCCAGCTTCAAAAACATCTTTCTATTTTTGTCTCAAAGAAAAACATTGCACCTTTTCTAGATTTGTAGGTTCTCACAAAATTTCTCTAACTAAAAAATTTTTAATTAAAAATTTTGTAAAGCAAGGACAGAGACAGTGACCTGGTCCAGAGCAGACCTAAGACAGTGAACTCCACCAGAACAGGTACAGGGGAGTAACTGCTGAGCAAATGAGCCAGAGCCAGAGACCTCTGAGGGTCTGAATGTGAATCTGGAACCTTCAAGGAAGTAGACCTAAGTTAGGACCCCTGTGGTTCTGGGTGTGAGTCTATGACCTCCGAGGAACTAGACCTGAGCAAGGACCTCTATGGGTCTGGGCATTGGTCTGGGACATCAAAGGGAATAGGCAGGAGCTAGAAAACACTGCAGGTCCAAGCATGAGTCTGGGACCTCTGAGGGAGTAAGCCTTAGCCAGGTCCTCTGTGGTTCTGGGCATACCCGAGCTTGGGAACTCCAAGGGAGTAGTATACCAGTACCAGAGACTTTGCAGGAACAACTCCAAACCAGGAACCTCTGCAGGAGTGGATCCAGACCAGGATTTACAGAAACAGGCCAAAGCCAATAACTTAGGTCAAAGTAGGCCTGAGGCAATGAACTCCACCTCAGGCTAGAGCAGGATTAAGGCAATAAATTCCACAGGAGTGGAACTGAACCAGCTACCTAGGCTGGAGTGTGCCTGAGAAAGCAAGCTTTATTGGAGCAGGAGTCAGGGCCAATCCAGTCCCAGTACACTAACACACCAGGACTGACCAGAGCCAGAGAACTTTGCAGGACCAACTCCAACACAGGGACATCTGCAGGAGGGGAACCAGGACAGGATTTACAGAAACAGGTCAAAGCCAGTAACCTAGGCCAAAGTTGGCCTGAGACAGCAAACTCCAAGGAAGCTGAGTGATCACCAGGTACACAGAGTGACCAACGGAGTAACTAGAACGGTGGCCCTAACTATACCACATGGAAAAACAATCTGAGCTTTGGATTCACTGGCACCTAGAAGATTAATCAACAGAATCTCAGAAAGCCCCAACCACACCTATTAGAGGAAAAGATGACTAGGAAAGGTAAGAACACATGCAATACCACAAACAGCAACACAATGCCAGTAAAACCTAAAGACACTGTAACAGCAAGACTTGAACAACCAAATATAGATGAAGCAGAAGAAAATGATCTAAAAAAATAACTTCAGGAGAATGTTTGAATATCTTAAAGAGGAAATGAGAAATTCACTGAAAAAATGGAGGAAAAGACAAACAAAAAATTGGAAGACATCAGCAAATCCCTTAAATAAAACAAAAAAAAAAAGCAATCAAACATATGAAAGAAACTATTCAAGACTTGAAAACTGAAATAAAGGCAATAAAGAAAACAAAAGCCGAGGGAATTATAGAAACAAAAATCATGAGAATATGATCAGGAACCACAAACACAAGCATGAACAGTGGGATACAAGAGATAGAAGAGAGACTGTCAAGCACTGAAGATACAATACAGGAAATAGACTCATCAAAGAAAACATTAAATCTAACAAAAGCTTAACCCAAAATATCCAGGAACTATGGGACACCATGAAAAGGCAAAACCTAAGAATAACAAGTATAGAAAAAGAAGTTCAACTCAAAGCACAGAAAATATATTTAACAAAATTATAGAAGAAAACATTCTCAACCTATGAAGATACAAGAAGCTTACAGAACACCAAATAGACTGGATCCAAAGAAAAGTTCCCTCACCACATGATAATCAAAACACTAAACATACAGAGTAAAGAAAAATATTAAGAGCTGCAAAGGAAAAAGGCCAAGTAACATATAAAGGTAGACCTATCAGAATTACACCTGACTTCTCATTTGACAATGAAAGCCGGAAAGTTGAGGTCAAGCATTATACAGACATTAAGAGACCACAAATGCCAGTCCAGACTACTATAGCCATTAAAACTTTCAATCACCATAGAAGGACAAAACAAGCTATTCCATGACAAAACCAGATTTAACCAATATCTAGCCACAAACCCAGCCCTACACAAAATACTAGATGGAAAACTTGAACCCAAGGAAGTTGACAACACCAACAAAAACACAGACAATTGATGGTCTCATAGTAGCAAATCCCAAAGAAGGGGAAAATGCACAAATTAACATCACAACAATGAAAACTAAATTAGCAGGAGATAGCAATCACTGGTCATTAATATCCCTTAATGTAAATGGAGTACAGACCTAAACAGAGAACTCTCAACAGAGAAATCTAAAATGGCTGAAAGACACTTAAGGAAATGTTCGACATCCTTAGCCATCAGAGAAATGCAAATCATAACAACTCTGAGATTCCATCTTATACCTGTAAGAATGGCCAAGATCAAAAACACTGATGACAACTTGTGCTAGAGAGAATGTGGAGTAAAAGGAACATTCTTGCATTGCTGGTGGCAATGCAAGCTGGTATAGTCCCTTGGGATATCAGTATGGCAATTTCTCAGAAAATTAGGAAACAACTTTCCTCAAGACCCAGCAATACCACTTTTGGGTATATACCCAATGGATCCTCAATCGTACCACAAGCACATGTGCTCAACTATGTTCATAGCAGCATTGTTTGTCATTGCCAGAACCTGGACACAACCTAAATGCCCCTCGACCAAAGAATGGAAAAGAAAAATGTGGTACATTTACACAATGGAGTGCTACACAGAAGAAGAAAAAATAATGACATCTTGAAATTTGTGGGCAAATGGATGGATCTAGAAAACATCATACTGAGTAAGGAAACCCAGATCCAGAAATACAAATATCTTATTTACTCACTCATAAGTGGCTTTTAGACATAAATCAAAGAAAAACTAGCTTATAATTCACAATCCTAGAGATCCTAGACAACAATGAGGACCCTAAGAGAGACATACATGGATCTAATCTATATTGGAGGCAGAAAAAAACAAGATCTCCTGATTACATTGGGATCATGGGGACCATAGGAGAGGGTTGAAGGGGAGGGGAGAGGAATGGAAGGGAGCAGATAAAAATACATAGCTTAATCAATAAAAACAAAGAATATTAAAGCCTTGAGCTTATGCAATCACAAAAATTATTGTGGAATACATTGTATATATATCTTCTAGTTGAATAAAATCAATGTGCAGGTTAATAAATGACTACCTTGAAAGTTAAAAAATTCCCCTCCTCACCTCCTCCCATACCAATTTTTAATGTCACCCCAAACCACCTGTACAAGTGTTTGATATCCTGACAATTTTGCAATATGTTAGCAAAATATTTATACTAATGAAGGAAAGATAATTTTGCTTCATTCTTAAATAGCTATAACCATGTAATCAATTTTACCTAATTGAAGAAGTTGAACACTAAGCAAATTCTCAAACTTGGTGTCATATTGGACACTGTCACTCTCACCTCTTGTGCCATATTAGATTTCCTCTGGTTCTTGCTTTTTATCACAGCAGCCTCCCAAAACCACCTTCAGAAACCACACAAAGTGATTGAAATAATGGAACTCAAGATATCTGAAACTGCAAACTTCAAGCAAACAGTGGTTTCCTTGATATCAACAGGTGTTAATATGGCACTTGAGAATCCTTCAAAAGTTTATGAATGTACATTCATGTCATATTATGAGACTGTGGTACCTACTTTGGATACAGTGGTTTGACTTTCTCAGTTTCTGCAAAGTTCTCAGTAAAACATGTTCTTTATCTTGATCACAAACACTGAGTAAATACTAGGTATCTTACAGATGTAAAATTAAAATTATGCATTTTCATGCCACTTTCTGTTCTTTCTGCTAAGGCTGGGTACATAATATTGTCTATGCATTTGCAATTTATTTACACCACTTTATTTCTTAGTTAGAACCTGTACAAAATTTTGTGCTTGTGAGATGGTTCATGAGGTAAATACATCTCCAAGTCTGACTGCCTGAATTTGATTCCCAGGATCAACATGGTGGAAGGAGACCTGATTCCCACATGTTGTCTTCTGATCAAACACATAGTGTATACATGCGTGTATATGTACACACAGATATATAAAACTTAAAAAGAACAAAATTTTGATTACATTTAAAAATATATAGCATTTAAAATCATTAATTTTATCAACTAAATTTTGTATATATCATCTTAAACAAGACAATTTGCAAAGGCACATAAAATATTTGTTTTCTATATTACATAGACATGCAATTTTTAGCAGGAGCTAAACATATGATAGTTTTATTAGAATAATATTTACCATGAAATATTTGTTAACACCTTCTAATTGATTTTCTTTAAACTGACTCTAATGTTCACTATCTTTTGTCTTTTGCTTGCAATTCCTACTGTCAAAAAGGAGAGGAAGATACATTACTACATTTTGTTGGTAGAGAAACAAAGGCATGGAAAGACAGAGGGACCTGCTCATGGTCCAGTAGCATAGAGTGACTTACAGACTATCTCTTTATATAGTAAAATCTTACTGTGTATGTTCTCTGTGGGTTATTTCTAACATATACTGTGTCTTTTAGAGAAATAAACAACTCTTGACTTACTATTTTCAGAAAATGCCATGTGATTTATGTTCTTGGGTATAATGTCTTTCCTTCCCTGTTCATGGCTTGAAAATAATGAATGAAAATCCTAAAAATAAACAATTTCTATGATTCAACCTGTGGATCATTGTTAGTAGAGCATCGAAATCTCACACCATCCTGCTTCATTTATTCCTGAACTTGAGCACTCACTTTGTCCCAAGCATCTGTAGTGTGGAGCTCTATATGACACCTGTAGTCAAAAGACTGTTTTCCCACTATCACACCAATTATTGTATCGTAGTATGCTCAAGTAATCCTTATTTTACTTAATAATTGGTATAAAACCATAAAATTTTATTATAGCATGTTGTTTTTTAAATATTTTATCAAATGTTAATAATCTCTTACTGTGCTTAAAGCTTAAGTTTTATCATGGTTAAGGATGGATTTATACAGGTAAGTAGCATACAAAGTTTTAGACCATCTACTGAGACCTTAGAACATATCATTCATAGACAAAAGAAACAAACTTTAGTAATAATATTTTATTTAATCCATTTTATTTAATCCATTCTCATGACTAAGAAATTTAATTCATATTCATTCATCTCAAAAATGTTACTCAATATGTAGTACTAAACAAAGCACAATGAACATAATGATAGGAAGTTACCACTTCTGGGGATTTTAGACTTTACCAAGCATAAAGAAAAGTTAATGCTATAGAAAATACATACCGAATCAAATTAGACTTCCTGTGTAAATGAGCAATAAAATAATTTTTGAAAAAAATAAAGATTTATATATTTTCTTTCAAAAATGGAACCTGAATTAGCCTCTAAAGAATCTTGAAAATTTTGAGAAAATGCACTGGGGATCAAAGGGGAAGGATAAATTGTGTTTGGAAACATTACATGCTACATCCAAGTTGGATCAAAGAATGCATGTTGAGATATAAAACTTGAAGATAATGGCAAGACAGGGAAACTGTCCAAAGGACTTTCTCTGGCAGGCATTGAAAGAAATCACTTCTATTTTTTGACCTTGGAAGAGACATAAAGAGAATTTTAAATGTGTCAAAAAAAAGTCACCCACTCTTCTACACAGCATTTTATTACAAGAAACATAAACTAACAGGGAAACAAAAAACACACTTTATGCCTTTAAAACTAAATTAGCTATTTGGTATCTTTGAGACTTTCTCTTCCTCTCTCCTCCCTCTCTCTTCTCCCTTCGAGAGTCTCTCCCTCCATCCCTCTCTCTCTGTCTTCCTCCCACCTCCCTCTCCCTCCCTTTCTCCCCCTCTCTCCCTCCCCCTCTCTTCCTCCCTCCCTCTTCCAATCTCTCTCTTTCTCTCCCTGTTTGTGTGGTGTGTATGTTTGCATGTGTGTCTGCATATACACTTACACATAAGTATCATTTTCTTCATCATTTGAATTATGGCACACTTTCTACAGATTATCACTGATTATATTATCTGAGAATGTAAATCAAGTCAACAAGTGTATCAACTTACCATTTTGGCTTATCATTTTCCTAAACGAACCAAAATTCAAATTATACCAATCTTTAATATGCAAATAATAGCAAGAAATAGTTTTCACAGAAGATTTTAAAGGAAAGTTCCAACAACAATTAAGTACTGCAATCATGATGTCTTGGACTTAAACAGTCCCTAAGTCATTTGTTAAGTATCTTAAACAAAATCTTTATGAATTCAAAGAAAGAGACTATAAACTAAGTGAGTTAAGAAAATTTGCCACAGTTGCTGGGCAGTGGAGGCCTACACCTTTAATCCCTGAACTTGAGAAGCAGAGGCAGACAGATTCTGTGAGTTCGAGGCCAGTCTGGTCTATAGAGCTAGTTCCAGGACAGCTAGGGCAGTTACACAGAGCAACTCTGTCTTGAAAAATAAAAAAAGAAAGAAAGCAAGAAAGCAAGCAAGAAAGAAAGAAAGAAAGAAAGAAAGAAAGAAAGAAAGAAAGAAAGAAAGAAAGAAAGAGTAAAAATTATCACAGTTCCTCATCCCAAATCTAGAGCACATGCATGTATTCTGAGTCTCACAACTTTCTCTTCTTTATCAGTGGAAGATTCTTGAGTGTCCTGCACTTATTTCAACAAAGAGTGAAAGTTCATTCACAGAAACTGAGAAAATTGGCTGTCAGTAATTTCTTCTCAGATAGTGGAACAGGAAAATTCTACATTCGAACATTTGCAATGAGATTCACTAAGTATTGAACAAAAAGGAAAGTTAAAAACAGACAGACACATATGCATGAATATTGAAAAACATCAAAGTGACTGGGGCTACTTGGGTATAGGGAGACAGGGTATGATCGGATATAAATAAAACCCAAAACAAGCAGTAATAAAAATGGAGTGTTAAGTCATCAGACAGGAATGTATTTGAAGCAGTGACAAGATGAGTTTGCCCAAGGAGGATATTATAAAAGATAGTAGCTGAGGAGATGGCATTTCTTAATCAATTGATGAACATTTTAACAGATAGAAACTTTATTTGGAAATTGTATAATGGAGACCAGTGTTTGTAAAGGCAAGTAAAAAATGAATTTGAAAGTGAGTCATTCTTCCACATTTTCTATCAACACTATGCATGTTGGTTAGGAGTAACCACCTGCTTTGTTACTTCTTCCACTGCTGTAAAAACGTACCTAATAAAGGCAAATTAAGGAGGAAAGGATTTTCTGATGCTCATAGTTTGAGGAAACATACCACTCTGGTGGAGAATGCATGTCCACCAAAATGTGAGGCAGCTGTTCAGTTTGTGTGTGCAATCAGGAATCAAAAGTCAGTGAAAGTTGGTACCTCTAATGCTTACTTCTCTTGTCTATTTTATTCAGTCTTGGGCACCAGTTCATGATATGGTGCCATCCACATTCAAGATAAATATTCCCAGTTAAATCTCTCTGAAATCACACTCATAAGACACATTAAGAAGTATACCTCCTAGGTATTTCCAAATCCATTAAAACAGACAATGAAAATAACCACTACACTACCATTTGCAAGAGTGTTTAAAAGTGTCTGAAAAGGTGATATAAATTATTTCACTGGAACATAGCCAAGGTAGGGTGTACAAACATTCAGCAACTACATCCACACAATCTTGTTTAACTTCTTTTAGATCAGTCATACGTATGGGCTACCATGTATATTCCTTGAGAACCTTAGGGTACTTGGAGCCAGATACTTTTTCTGATGTTGTTACTGGAAAGGCAGGCAGAACTCTGGGGAAGCCATCCTGGAGAATTTTACATACCGACAAGGTCAAATTTTGCCATTTTACCCTATGTTCCTGGACATCAATTCGATAATTTCCTCAATGTTTTCAAATCTGTTTACCATTGTCTTTTGTAACATCTGGATCTCTTGTCCAGTGCTCTGCTCTAATGCCCTCATTGAAGATTCCAAGGTATGAAGTCTGTTCAGTAGAGATAATGTCTCATCCTTGGACATAATCTTTATAGCATGCATATTACCTTCCTGTAGAGACATTCTATCAATCAATCTGTCATACTCCTTTGACAGAGTCTGATTAATACACTCAACAGTGCAAATTCTCTCAAATAATGTTTCAGCACCCACTGTCATTGATTGGGTTTTATGTGCCAAGTTGGCTGTTTCCTTCTCCAGAGTAAATGACTATCAGTCTGTACCATTTCCAAAAGTATCTCAGTTGACCAAGTTTTGTTAGTTAAATTGGTCATATCCTTCTTCAGATTTGCAACCTCTTTCCTGAGAAGTGTGGTTTCATTCTGAAAAGACTGTACTATTTCTAAAAAGCCCCATTTTTAGCCCTATTGTCAAACCATATTTTTACAAAAAAAAAAAAACTATTGAGTGCAAGACTAATCCCCAGAAACAAAAATAGTGATATAGAAGGGACATCATATAAGTCTTGTAAAAACTCACACATGGTATAAGTAAAAAGGCTATTGAAACCTTGGATGGTTATAATGTGTGACATATTGTCCTTTTAAATTAGCAAACTATGATTTATAATTAGGATATTAAATCTTACCTGTGGTTTAATTAGCTGAATTAGGTGCAATAACCGTAACCTGCCAATAGGTGTTGCAGGCCACCTACTAAACTAATCCAGCAGGGCACAGAAGTACATGTGAATTTACACATGTCTGGTCTGAAATCAATTTTAGAGCAAAATGCTGAAAGATAAATCACAGACTGTGTGCTATGTGGATATCTCTAGAGCAATGGAATAGGCAAATGCAAGCAATTCTCAGAAAGAAGTGCAACAGCAGGCTCAGACCAGGGAAGCCCACATCTCACCAAGTTATCTATGGTGTGCCCTGGTGGGAGGCAAACAGTAAGATGTGTGGGGACTTGAAGTCAATCTGAGGTGTGTAAAGAGAAAATATAACGAACTGCAGCTGATCCGTAGCAAGAGAGGCCACTGTGAGATTCTATATTGAACTGCTGGCTCCATAAACATTCACGGCTGAGGGAGGGCTTGTGCCAGGCCAGGCACACTCTGAGCTGGCAATAGGCAGAAGAGCCAGGGCATTCTGAAACGAAATGTTGGGCACCAATTGTGCTGCCATAGCATAGATGATAGAGTATTTTTCTTAATTTGCCAAATGCGAATAGATTAAACTGCTGTAATTTAATTCTCATTTGATAACTTTTTTGTTGTATGTAATCTTGCTATGTTAAAGTTAAAACCTTCCTTTTTATTTAGACAGAAAAGGGAGGTGATGTGGGATTCCCTTCAGTATGTTCTGAATATATTTTATTGCCATTGGTTAATAATGAATCTGCTTTGAGCCTATGGCAGTGCAGACTAGAGCAAGGCAGTAATTTCAAGCAGAGATAGAGGAGAAAAGAAGGTTGAGTCAGGGAGATGCCATGTAGTTGCCAAAGGAGACAGACACTGGAACTTTATTTGGTAAGGCACAGCCTTGTGGTGATTCACAGAATAATAGAAATGGTTTAATTTAAGATGTAAGAGTTCATTAATAAGAAGCCTAAGCTAATAGGCCAAGCAGTGTTTTTATTAATATAGTTTCTGTGTGATTATTTTTGGTCAGGGTAGCCAGGAAGTGAATGAGTAGCCTCTGTCAACAAAGAATGGGTGCTACATAGTCAACAAATGAAAAAACTGACCTTGAGGACATTTCAATTCTTAATATCAATGCCCTAAACAGAAGGGCACACAAGCTTGAAAAAAATGCTATTACAGCTGAAACCATAAATTGACCCTCAAACACTGATAGTGAGAGACTTCAATTCCCCATTTTAACCATCCAAACAAACCTAAGTCAATAATTACTGGAGCTAACAGATATAATAAACCAAATATACCTAAAAGATCTTTACAGAACATTTCACTGAAAGACACATTCTCTCTCTCTCTCTCTCTCTCTCTCTCTCTCTCTCTCTCTCTCTCTCTGTGTGTGTATGTATGCATGTGTGTATGTATGTTTGTATTATGCATCTTTTTCTCAACACCTCATGAAACAATCTCAAAAATTAATAGCATACTTGGATACAAGGCAAGTTTCAACATATAAAAGAAAATTAAAATAATATTTTTCTTCTTAACAGGTGAACACAGATTCAAGCTGGATATTAACAACAACAGAAAACATTAAAAACCCATGGAAATTAAATGACTCTATACTGATTGAAAAGTAGGCCAAGAGTGAAATAAATTAAAGATGTTCTAGATTTTAATTAAAATGAATACAAAGTCTACTCAGGCTTATGGAACACAAATGCAAGTGTTTCAAAAATGTAAGTTAATAGCACCAAGTACCTACATAAAAACAACTGAAGAGATTTTTTACTAGCAAATTAACAGCACATGTGAAAGCTCTAGAACAAAGAGAGTAAACCTTACCCCAAATGAGTAGAAAGTGAGAAATAACCAAACTGAGGAAGAACAATACAAAAATCAAATAAACAAAGATGTGGTTCTTTGTGCAAATCAATAAGATCAACAAACCCTTATATAAATTTTAAAAAAGGCAGTGAGAGAATATCTAAATTAAGAAAATCATAAATGAATAGGGGAGCATAACAACAGACACCAAGGAAATCCAGAGAATCATAAGAACATACTTTAAACACTTGTATTTATTTAACCTAGAAAAATGTAAAAGGAATGGAAAATTTTCTCCATACATACCACTTAGCAAAGTTAAATCAAGATAAGCAAAATAATTTAAACTGTCCTATTACTCCTATTGAGACAGACTTAATCACTATAAGTTTCTAAGCCAAAAAAAAAAAAAAAAAAAAAAGCTCAGGACCCAAAAGTTTTCAAAGAGTTAATTCCAATACTCTTCAATTTATTCCACAAAATAAAAACATAAGGAACATTGCCCTATCCATTTTATGAGAACATAGTTACCCTGATACCAAAGCCACATAAAACCTAGAAAAAAACCAATTATAGAAAAATTTCCCTTATCAACAAAGATGTAAACATCCTCAACAAAATATTTGTTAGTCAAATCCAAGAATACATTAAAAAGATCTTACACCATAATGAATCAACTGAAAAATTCAGGGACCATTCAACATATAAAAATCAATAAATGTAATAGACCATTATAAAAAACTGAAAAATGCAACTCCCATGATCATTTCACTAGCTGCATAAAAGGTTTCTGACAAAATCCAACACTCCTTCAGGATTAAATGCACTGTGGAGATTAGGTATAATAGGAATATACCTATATATAAGCAAGAAAATAATAGTATGCCCATAGTTAAAATCATATTAAATGGAAAGAAACTCTAAGCAATTTCACTAAATCAACAAGGGGTTGTCCATTCTCTCTATACTTATTCAACATAGTACTTGAGGTCTTAGCTAAAGCAATAAGGCAACTGAAGGAGATCAAGGGTATAAAATTTGGAAATTAAGAAGTATAAGTTAAGTGTCTTTATTTGGAGATAACACAGTAATATTTTACACAAGTTACCCTAAAAATTATACCAGAAAACTCTTACAGCTGATGAACAGTTTCAGCAAAGTAGCTAGATACAAAATCAACTTACAAAATGTTTTCACCCTTCTACATACAATTGACAAATGTTCTGAGAAAGAAATCATAGACATAATAGCATCATAATAGCTTCAAATAATATAAAATATCTTGGGATAACTTCAGCCAAGCAAGTGGAAGACTTTTATGATAAAAATATTAAGTTTTTGAAGAAAGAAAATGAAGAAAATATTGGAAGATGGAAAGATCTGTCATGTTAATGGATCAGTAAGTTTAACATAGAAAGAAATGGACACCCCAGCAAAATCAATCTACAGATTCAATGAAATCCCCCATTAAACTTCCAAAAAAATTCTTTACAGATCTTGAAAAGACAATTCTCAGTTTCATATGGAAACACAAAAAACCAGGATAGTTAAAAGAACCCTACATCTGACAGAGGGTTGATCTCCAAAATTCACAAAGAACTCAGGAAACTAGACATCAAAATACCACTTACTCCAATTAAAAAAAAAAGAGGGTACAGATCTAAACAAAGAATTCTCAACAGAGGAAGCTCAAATGTACAAGGGATACTTAGGGAATTGCTAAACATCCTTAGCCATAAGGGAAATAAAACTCAAGACAACCTTGAGATACCATCTTAAACCTGTCAGCATGACTAAGATCAAAAACACTGATGACACCTTATGCTAGAGAGAATGTGGAGTAAGGTGAACATTCATCCATTGCTGGTGTGAATTCAAAATTCTACGGCATCTTTGGAAATCAGTATGGCAGTTTCTCAGATAATTGGGAATCAATCTACCTCAAGACCCAGCAGCACTATTCTTGGGTATATACTTAAAGAATACACACTCATACCACAAGTATATTTGCTCAACTATGTCCATAGCAGCATTATTCATAATAACCAGAACCTCAAAACAACCTAGATGTCCCTCAAAGAAAGAATGGATACAGAAAACTTGGTACATTTACACAGTGGAGTATGACTCAGCAGCAAAAAAAAACAATAATATCTTGAAATTTGCAGGCAAATGAATGGAAGTAGAAAAAACCTTCCTGAGTGAGATAACCCAGACCCAGAAACACAAACACAGTATGTACTCACTCATAAGTGGATATTACACATAAAACAAAGGATAACCAACCTATAGTCCTCAACCTCAGAGTAGTTAGGTAGCAAGGAGGACACAAAGAGAGACATGCATGAACATCCCTGGGAAGGGGAAATACCTAAGATATCTTGAGTAAATTGGGAGGAGGTGAAGTAGGGTCGAAGGGACGGAGAGGAGAACATGAGGGAACTGGATGGATGAGTTAGGAGAGGGATAGAGAGGGACAACAAGGAAAGATATATCTTGATACAAGGAGCCATGGGGTTAGGGAGAAACCTGGCACTAGGGAAGTTCCCAGAAAACCAAAAGGATGACCTCAGCTAAGACTCTAAGCAATAGTTCAAAGGGTGCCAGCACTGGCTTTCCCCTGTAGTCAGAGTGATGATTGTCATCATAGAGTCTCCATACAGTGGCTGATGGAAGCAGATACGAAGATCCACAGTGAAGCAATAGGCTGAACTTCCAGAATCCAGTCAAAAAGAGGGAGGAGTAATAGTATAAGCAAAGGGATCAAGACCACTATGGGAAACCCACAGCAACAGCTGACCTGAACTAGCAGGAGCTTACTGACTCTGGACTGATAGCTGGGGAAACTATATAAGAATGAACTGGACTCTCTGAATGTGGATGACAGTTGTGTGGTTTGTGCAGTTTTTGTGGTCAATGACAGTGGGATAAGGATTTATCCCTAGTACATGAACTGGATTTTTGGACCCCATTCCCTATGGAGTGATACCTTGCTCAGTCTAGATACAGTGGGGAGGGCCTTGATCCTGCATCAAAGTGATGTAACAGTCATTGGAGGCTTGTGAGAAATGGGATGATGGGTGGGTTGGGTAGAAGATCGGGACAGTGAGAGGAGTGGAGGGATGGAAAACTCGTTTGATATGAAAACTAAAAAAGATTTTTTTTTTTAAAAAAAAGATTTATTTGCCACATGAAAAATGTGTCCTTAATAATGAAACGACTATGGGAGGTCTCACCATCCAAGATTCAAAATTTACTACAAAGCTGTAGAAGTAAAAATACCATGGTATTGATAGAAAAACAAAAACAGACTTGGTGATCAATGGAATTACAAAGGAGGGCCAGATCTATAATACACACCAATGGGCACCTGATTTTTGATAAAGAAGCCAGAAATACACAGTGTTCAAAATAATGCATCTTCAACAAATGGTCAAACTTGATGTCTGCATGCATAAGATTTTAAATTGATTTATATTTATCGCCTTGGAAAAAACTCAACTCCATATGGATCAAAGACCTTAATATAAAACCAGGTACACCTAACTCATTGACACAGGAGAACACTTCCTGAATAGAAAGCTGACAATGTAGGTACTAAGATCAACAAATAATGCAAAGTGGTGTAGGAGGTCCTTCTGTTTATGTGTTGCTTTCATTGGTTGAATAAAGAAATTGCCTTGGCCTAGTTGATCGGACAGAACTTAGGTAGGCAGTGTAGACAGAACTGAATGCTAGGAAGAAGGGCAGAGTAGCAGATGCCATAGATCTCCTGATTGAGACAGACGCTAGTTAGAATCTTGCTGGTAAGCTACAGTCACGTGGCAATACATAGATTAACAGAAAAATAAGCCACATAACCCAGCCTGACAGAAAGTACTAGAAGAAAAACTCCAACCCAAGGAAGCTAACTACACCTACAAAAACACATGCATCTGATAACCTCCCAAATGCATAATCAAACAAGGGAAACACACAAACACTACTACAAAAAAAAACTGGAATTAACAATCACTGGTCATTAATATTGCTTAGTATCAATATACTCAATAAAAAAAGACACAGGCTAATAGAATGGATATAAAAACAGGATTAAGCCTTCTGCTGTATACAAGAAATATACCTCAACCTCAAAGACAGACACTACCTCAGAGTAAAGAGTTGGGAAAAGGTTTTCCAATCAAATGGACCTAAGAAACAAGTGGGTGTAGCTATCCTAATATTGAACAAAATTGATTTCAAACTAAATTCAGTGGAAAGAGATGGAGGATATTTTATACTCATAACAGGAACAATTCATCAAGATGCAGTCTCAATCCTGAACATGTATGCCCCTAATACAAGAGCACCTACTATGTAAAAGAAACATTACTAAAACTTAAATCGCACATCAAACACCACACGATAATAGTAGAAGACTTCAACACTCCACTCTTGCCAATGGACAGGTCAACCAGACAGAAACTTAACAGAGAAATAAGAGAACTAACAGATGTAATGAATCAAGTGGTCTTAACAGACATCTATAGAACATCCCACTCAAACACAAAAGAATATACCTTCTCAGCATCTCATGGAACCTTCTCTAAAATTGATCACATACTCAGTAACAAAGCAAACCTCCACAGACACAAAAAAATTGGAGCAACCCCCTTTCTCTTATCAGATCACCATACATTAAAGTTAGATTTTAACAACAATATTATTCTCAGAAAGCCCACAAACTCATGGAAATTGATCAGTGAACTACTGGACTACCCCTGGGTCAAGGAATAAAGAAAGAAAGAAATTGAAGACGTCCTTGAATTCAAAGAAAATGAAGGCACAACATTTCCAAAACTATGAGACACCATTAAAGCAGTGCTAAGAGGAAAGTTCATAGCACTAAGTACCAACATAAAGAAAATGGAGAAAGCTCCCATCGGTGACTTTAACAATGTGCAAAGCTCTAGAACAAAAAGAAGCAGACTCACTCAGGAGGAGGAGAAGACAGGAAATAATCAAATTGAGGACTGAAATCAACAAAATAGAAACAAAGAAAACAATACAAAGAATCATTGAAGCAAATAGCTGGTTTTTTTTTTTTGAGAAAATCAACAAGATAGATAAACCCTTATCCAATCTAATCAAAAAACTCTACCAAAGAACTCCTACAGCTGATAAATACCTTCAGTGATGTTGCAGGATACAAAATCAACTAAAAAAAAAATCAATAGCCCTCCTATACAAAAATGATAAGAAAGCTGAGAGGGAAATCAGAGAAACATCACCTCTCACAATAGCCACACATAATATAAAATATTTTGGGGTAACACTAACTGAGGAAGTGAAAGACCTATTTGACAAGAACTTTAAGTCTCTGAAGAAAGAAATTGAAGAAGACACCAGAAAATGGAAAGATCTCCCATGCTCTTGGATAGGTAGGATCAACATAGTAAAAATGGCAATCCTACAAAAAGCAATCTATAGATTCAATGCAAACCCCATCAAAACCTCAACACAATTTTACACAGACTTTGAAAGAACAATTATCAACTTCATATGGAAAAACAGAAAACCCAGGATAACCAAAACAACCCTGTACAATAAAGGAACTTCTGGAGGCATCACCATCCCAGACACCAAGCTCTATTACAGTAATGAAAACAGCTTGGTATTGGCATAAAAACAAAGATATTGACCAATGGAATCAAAATCAAGGACCCAGAAATTAATCCACACACCTATGAACACCTGAATTTTGACAAAGAAGCTAAAATTATACAATGGAAAAAAGAAATTACCTTAAGCAAATGGCACTGGCATAACTGGATGTCAACATGTGGAAGAATGAAAATAGATCCATTTCTTTCACCATGCACCAAACTTAAGTCCAAATGGATTAAGGACCTCAATATAAATTCAAACACACTGAACCTGATAGAAGAGAAAGTGGGAAATAGTCTTCAATGCATGAGCACAGGAGACCACTTCCTAAATATAAGCCCAGTAGCATAGACACTGAGAGCCAACAATAAATAAATGGGACCTCCTGAAACTGAGAAGCTTCTGTAACGTGGTCAATAAGACAAAAAGTCAGCCTACTGAATGGGAAAGATCTTCACCAACCCCACATCAGAAAAAAGGACTGATCTCCAAAATATATAAAGAACTCAAGACATTAAAATTCTAAATAACCCAATTAAAACTGGAGTAATGAACTAAACAGAGAATTCTCAACAGAAGAATCTCAAATGGCCAAAAGATACTTAAGGAAATGTTCAGCATCCTTAGCTATCCAGGTAATGCAAATCAAAACAACGCTGAGATACCATTTTACACCTGTCAGAATGGCTGAAATCAAAAACATGACTGATAGCCTATGTTGTAAAGGATGTGGAGTAAGGGGAACACTCATCCATTGCTGATGGAAATGCAAACTTGTACAACCACTTTGGAAATCAGTATGGTAGTTTCTCAGGAAATTGGAATCAATCTACCTCAGCATCCAGCAATACCACTCTTGGGCATATACTCAAAAGATTCTCAATCACACTTCAAAAGCATTTGTTCAATTATGTTTACATCAGCATTATTTGTAATAGCCAGAACCTGGAAACATCCTAGATGCCCTTCAACCGAAGAATGGATAAAGAAAATGTGGCACATTTACACATTAGAGTACTATTCAGTGGTTAAAAAAAAACATCTTGAGTTGTGCATGGAAATGGATAGAATTAGAGAACCCTATCCTTACTGAGGTAACCCAGACCCAAAAAGATCAATATGGTATGTACTCACTCATAAGTGGATACTAGCTATAAACAAAGGACATTGAGCCTATAGTTCATGATCCTAGAGAAGCTAAGTAATAAGGTAAACCCCAAAAGAGGCATATGTAGACCCACCTGGAAATTGGAAATGTACAGGATTGACTGGCATGGTTGGGAGCATGGGGCTGTGGGGATAGGGGAGGATAGGAGTAGAAGAGGAGGGGAGAGGGAGAGGGTAGGAGAACTTGAGGGAATGGAATGGTCAAGATGGAGGAAGGACAGAGATGAGAGCAAGGAGACATCTTGATTGGGGGAGCCATTATAGGGTTAACAGAAACTGGGCTCTAGAGAAATTCCCAGTAATCCCAAAGGATGACCCCACCTAGGACCCTGGGCAATAGAGAAGAGGGGGCCCAATCTTGACTTGCCCTGTTGTCAGCCTGATGATTATCTTAAATAATCTCCATAGAGTCTTCACTCAGCAACTGATGGAGGCAGAAGCAGAGACCCACATTGGAGCACTGAACTGAGCTCCCAAAGTCCAGTTGAAGAATGGAAGGAATGAGAATATGAGCAAGGTAGTAAAGTCCATGATGGGTTCACCCACTGAAATAGTCAACTTGAGCCAATGGGAGCTCACAAACTCTAGCCTAACTGGGAAGAAACAGGCATAGGACCAAACTAGTTCCTCTGAATGTGGTTGACAGTTGCATGGCTGGGGCACACTGAGGGGGCACTGGCAGTGGCACCAGGATTTATCCCTATTGCATGTACTAGCCTTTTGGGATCATATTCTCTTTGGATGTATACCTTGCTCATAATAGATACAGTAGGGAGGGCCTTGTGCGTTACCCTCTCTGAGGATTAGATGGTGGTGGGGTGGGAGGGTGTGTGAATGGATTGGGGGGAAGGGAGGGAGTGCAAACCTGGATTGGCATTTTTTCTTTTTTCTTTTTTTTTGGTTTTTCGAGACGGTTTCTCTGTGGCTTTGGAACTAGCTGTTGTGGACCAGGCTGGCCTCAAACTCACAGAGATCCACCTGCCTCTGCCTCCCGAGTGCTGGGATTAAAGGCGTGTGCCACCACAAATTAAAAAAAGAATTACATGTCAATATTCACCTGTGTTTGTCATACTTATAGTTAGGCTAGTCAGGTTCTCCAGATGAACAGATTGTACTCTGCATAGATAGGCAATCTTCAAACATTTCAAAGAATTGTACAATATGGCATTTAAATAACTCAAGATTCAGTTGATATGAGACACGATTACTCCTGGCAGCACTGGTCTATTCCCAAGGGAATGTTGGGGACCAAATACACTCCACTTGGAGCTTGTTTTTTTTCTTGGCAAAACTGGTCTTTGGGTAAAGAATTGCCCTCATCTCAACTACTGACAATATGCACACTGTCAAAAAAGGACAAGTAGGATACAAGCAGAAAGGACTGCTGAACCTTGCGAAGAAAGGACAGTGTAGGACAGTCTTTTGAATTTTCTTGTCTCAGAAAATGGTCTGTCAGATATTTTAGGACTTAGCCAATGTTGGTTGCTCCAACATTACAAATGAAACTTTGGGTGACTTCCCAAGTAGTCAGCTGCCTCTCATTTCTTGCGCCTTTTGGGAGTCACTTGCTTGCACTTCCTTCTTACTCATGCAATATTATTTTTCCTTCTCAGGTCTTTGATGGGGTTGAAGACTAGATAGTCATAATTACTTTCCTCTCATAACTTAGTTAAAACCTTTTTAGCATAAGAGTTAGATTCCTCAGGATAGGACATCTATTGAAAGAGTATCTGTTATTTACAAACTACCTTAAATTGGAAATTTAGCATGTGTTTCTTACTAAATGTTGTTCATGTTGGTTGTAGTTATATTTTTGTGTATACTTTTGTCTTTTCTTTTTCCTGGACAATACTTGGTATTTATTCTTATTGTATACAGTTTTGTATTAGGCTTAGAACCCTTATTTAGACAAAAGGGGGAGGTGTTGTAGGAATTCAATCAGCCAGTAACATTTTGGGTACTGGCCCATTAGGGCATGGTCTAAGGTACTATGTATGGACTGATAAGTGCACACAAGAAGAGTGCTCGCTCTCTTGGGTGGTGGTCAGAGTTCTGTTCACAGCTTCCAGCACCCAGAGTACTGCAGTTCTCTACCCTTTTGTGAGTTTTCCCTTAAATACTTGTTATCTTTTATTCTTGGATATCATGGACCTCGTTAATTATGAACATACCTGTTCCCACTGTTAATTAAGCACCAAGATAACAGTTATAACATATACACAGAGGACCTGGTGTAGACGCATGCAGACCATCAACTGGCCAGTGCAGTCTGAGCCCACATGAGCCCTGCTTAGTTGATTCAGTGGACTCCCAGTGTCTTCCCTCCCCTCTGAATCCTACCATTTTTCCTCCATCTCTTTGGTGGTGTTTCCCAGAGGACGGGCCTAATGGAGACCAATTTAAACCCTCGACATAATGTCTGACTGTGGATCTCTGTACTCACTCCTCTCTGCTGTTGGAGGAAGCCTCTCTGATGACAACTGGACAAGGCACTGATCCATGAATATAGCAGAATATCATTAGTAATAATGCCAGTTATAATTGGTTCTACCCTAGGTTCCCAAGCTTTCCAATCTCCAGTTCCTGGTCATCTGGACAGTGTGGGACATGGGCTCCCTCTTGTTAAACTAAACTCCATCAAGTTAAACCAAAAATTGGTTGGCCACTCGCTCAAGTTCTGAGTCACTATTGTCCTAGTACATCTTGCAGGCAGGACAGATTGTAGGTAAAGAAAGGTTTATAGGATAAAGATAAGAGCCAAGAAGCAAAAAGTAGATGGGATAATTTTTTAAAAATCTGGCTAGAAATAAATCAAGCTAAGGCTGGGCAGTCATAAGAAAGAATAAGACTCCATGTGAATTTATTTGGGAGCTCGGTAGCAGGCTCTCAAAAAGTCACCCCCCCCCAAAAAAAAAACCCACACAACTATAGTTCCTGTCCTGACTTTCTTTGGTGATAAACAGCAAAGCTGAAGTGTAAGCCAAATACAAACCCATTTCTCTCCAACTTGCTTTATGGTCATAGTGCTTCCTTAAGGCAATTGAAACCCTAACCAAGACACCCAGCACATCTTGATGGGAAGTCAAGGCAGCAGGGGCGTCTCAGTTAGGGTTTCTATTGCTGCAACAAGATATGATCAAAAACAAATTAGGGAGGAAAGGGCTTATTTGGCTTACACTTTCAAATCACTATTCATCACTGAAGGAAGTCAGGACAGGAATTCAAACAGTGCAGGAACCTGGAGACAGGAGGCTATGGAGGAGCACTGCTTTCTGGCTTACTTCCTATGGATTTCTTAGCCTGCTGTCTTACAGAACCCAGAACCAAGAGTCCAGCGATGGAACCACCCACAGTGGGCTGGGCTCTCCCATCAATAATATTTATTTATTTAAAAGCAAATTTAAGAATGTTCTTTAATGTGTCTTCATAATAATTCTTAATAAAAATTAAGGAAATTCTTTACAGCAGGAACTTATGGAGGCATTTTCTCAATTAACGTTTCCTCATTTCAAAACACTCTAGCTTGTGTGTCAAGTTGACATAGACTGACCAGAACAAGGAGCTTAAGGAAGTTGGTTACATTGCATTATTATTCAAGAAACAGAAAGCAATGAATGCTTGTGCTTAGCTAGTGTTCTTTTCATACAGTCGAAGTCTTTAGCACAGGGAATGGTGCCACTGTTTGTTAGTGTAGGTCTTCCTCCTCAATTGTTTTAGTCAATGTTATCCACAGAAGTTGGATAATTCCTAACAGGTGTGCCTAAAGGTTTAACTCCTAGGTGATTCCAGATCCTATCAATTAGACAATTAACACTAACCATCCCAAATTTTTCATATGTACTTCCAGGTTAATTTCCTCAGCACTGTTGCAATTAGGCATATACTTGTCAGGATTATTAACAAGAGATTTTGTTGGCAGATATTACAGACAGCAAACTTCTCAAGATGAATCTATAATAGATGTTACCAACCTGACACTGAAATCATATCACAATCTTCCAAATAAAATTGTGGGGATCACATCATTTCCTGTATGTGACAATGGCAAAGAAGCAAATGAATACCAGAGGTTAAAAAACATAAAGTGAATAAAGCAAACTGAACAAGAGTATAAAAGAGATTCTGTGGATTTTTAGAAACAAATGAAGCTCACGGAAAAAGAGTCAACAAGGATGCAGAAGCATGTCTATGAATGTTATTGGCAAAGAAGGGGTACCAAACTGTAATCATAGTTCTACAAATAGGAAAATTTTTTATTAGTTGTATCATCATAATGAAATTGAAGGGTTCTCTCTTCCTGTGCTGAGATCGGAGGAGCAGACTGGTAAGGTTGTGCACGCCTGGCGGGAAGTGCCCCGAGTGAGACTGCTGCAGTGGTCCTCTTTGTTCCACATGACCCTGCACGCCCCCACAAGTTTGCCCTTTCCACTGTGGGTCCTTGGAGCACCAGGACTCTCTCTTCCTGTGCTGAGACCAGAGGTCCAGACGGATCGGAGGTCCAGACGGGACTTCTTCTTCCTGCACTGAGATCAGCTATCCAGAGGGGTGAGTGTGTGCAAGCCATCCTGGGAGGTCCCGACCCGCTGAAACTCCCCTGACTGCAATCAAAGGAAGAGATGTGCAGGCGCCAATCCAAGAATTCCTCCAACAACCTGAAAAGCAACATGATAACTCCAGAAACCAGCGAATATGCAACAGGAAAATCTAAACAACCTAACCCAGAAGAAGTAGAAGAAATCGATTTTAAACGTAACATTGTGAAAGTGATAGAGACCTTTAAAGAAGAGGTGAAAAATTCCTTTGAAGAAAGGGATGAGAAAACTAACAAAAAGTTAGAAGAAATGAATAAACTCCTCAAAGAAACCCTAGAAAACCAAGAAAAAGCAATGAAACAGGTAATGGAAACAGTTCAAGACTTAAAAACTGAAATGGTGGCAATAAAGAAAACACAAACCGAGGGAAGGATGGAGATGGAAAATCTGGGTAAACGAGCAGGAACTGCAGAGACAAGTATAAACAATAGAATACAAGAGATAGAAGAAAGAATCTCAGTCGCTGAAAATACTATAGAGAAAATAAACTCATTGATCAAAGAAAACAACAAATCCAACAAATTCTTAACACAAAACACTCAGGAAATCTGGGACACCATAAAAAGACCAAATCTAAGAATAATAGGGGTAGAAGAAGGAGAAGCACAGGTCAAAGTCCCAGAAAATATATTCAACAAAATTATTGAAGAAAACTTTCCGAACCTAAAGATGGATATGCCTATGAAGGTACAAGAAGCATACAGAACACCAAATAGACTGGATCAAAAAAAGATATCCCCTGGCCATATAATAATCAAAACACAAAACATACAGAATAAAGAATTAAGAGCCGCAAAGAATATTAAGAGCCGCAAAGGAAAAAGGTCAAGTAACATATAAGGGTAAACCTATCACAATTACACCTGACTTCTCTATGGAAACCATGAAAGCCAGAAGGTCTTGGAAAGATGTGCTGCAGACACTAAGAGACCATGGATGCAAGCCCAGACTACTATACCCAGCAAAGCTTTCATTCACCATAGATGGAGAAAACAAGATATTTCTGGATAAAAATTTAAGCAGAATTAAACCCACAAACCCACCCTTACAGAAAGTACTAGAAGGAAAACCACAACTAAAGGAAGCCAACAACACCCATAATAACACAAGACATCTAACAGCCCTCCACTGACACAACTCAATGGAAACACACAATTCTACAACCCCCCAAAAAATAACCGGAGTTATTAACCTCTGGTCATTAATATCACTTAATATCAATGGGCTCAATTCACCTATAAAAAGGCACAGGTTAAGAGAATGGATACGAAAACAGGATCCAACATTCTGTTGTTTACAAGAAACACATCTCAACCACAAAGACAGACATTATCTCAGAGTAAAGGGTTGGGAAAAGGTTTTTCAATCAAACAGACCTAAGAAACAAGCGGGTGTGTCTATACTAATATCGAACAAAATCGACTTCAAACAAAAATCAATCAGAAGAGATGGAGATGGACATTTTATACTCTTAAACGGAATAATCCATCAGGATGAAGTCTCAATCATGAATATCTATGCCCCTACTATAAAAGCACCCACATATGTAAAGGAAACATTACTAGAAATCAAAGCACACATCAAACGCCATACACTAATAGTAGGAGATTTCAACACTCCTCTCTCACCAATGGACAGGTCAACCAGACAGAAACTTAACAGAGAAATAAGAGAACTAACAGATGTAATGAATCAAATGGACTTAACAGACATCTATAGAACATTCCACCGAAACAAAAAAGAATATACCTTCTTCTCAGCATCTCATGGAACCTTCTCAAAAATTGATCACATACTTGGTAACAAAGCAAACATCCACAGATACAAAAAAAATTGGAGTAACTACCTGTGTCTTATAGGATCATCATGGAGTAAAGCTGGAATTTAACAACAATTCCATCCCCAGAAACCCTACAAACTCATGGAAACTGAACAGTCAACTACCGAACCACTCCTGGGTCAAGGAAGAAATAAAGAAAGAAATTAAAGTCTTCCTTGAATTCAATGAAAACAAAGAAACAACATACCCCAACCTATAGGACACTATGAAAGCAGTGCTAAGAGGAAAGTTCATAGCACTGAGTGCCCACGTTAAAAAAAAAAAACAGAGAAAGCACACATTAGAGACTTAACAGCACACCTAAAAGCTCAAGAAAAAAAAGAAGCAGACTCACACAGGAGAAGTAGAAGACTGGAAATAATCAAACTGAGGGCTGAAATCAACAAAATAGAGACACAGAAAACAATCCAAAGAATCAATGAAGCAAAGAGCTGGTTCCTTGAGAAAATCAACAGATCGACAAACCCCTATCCAAACTAATCAAAAGGCCAATAGAGATCACTCATATTAACAAGATCAGGATTGAAAAGGGGGACATAACAACAGACACTGAGGAAATTTAGAAAATAATTAGGTCTTACTACAGAAGCCTGTATGCCACAAAATTGGAAAATGTAAAAGAAATGGACAGTATTTTAGATAAATACCATGTACCGAAATTAAATCAAGACCAGGTGAACAATTTAAATAGACCTATAAGTCGTGAGGAAATAGAAGCTGTCATCAAAAACCTCCCAACAAAAAAAAGCCCAGGACCAGATGGTTTTAATGCAGAATTCTACCAGAACTTCCAAGAAGAGCTGATACCTATACTCCTTAAGGTGTTTCACATAATAGAAACAGAAGAGTCATTGCCAAACTCTTTTTATGAAGCTATAGTTACCCTGATACCAAAAGCACACAAAGACGCAACCATGAAAGAGAATTACAGACCAATCTCACTCATGAACACTGATGCAAAAATTCTTTTTTTTTTTTTTTTTTAAGTTTTAAAGAATTTTATTTTTTTTTCCATACATTGTTTTGTTTTATTTTTTCCATTCAAGAACATAATTCTTAATAAAATACTGGCAAACTGAATCCAAGACACATCAAAACAATCATCCATTATGATCAAGTAGGCTTCATCTCAGAGATGTAGAGCTGGTTCAACATATGAAAATCTATCAATGTAATCCATCATATAAATAAATTGAAAGAAAAAAAACATATGATCATTTCATTAGATGCTGAAAAAGCATTTGACAAAATTCAACACCCCTTTATGATAAAGGTCTTGGAGAGATTAGGGATACAAGGTTCATATCTAAATATAATAAAAGCAATATACAGCAAGCCGACACCTAACATCAAATTAAATGGAGAGAAACTCAAAATGATTCCACTAAAATCAGGAACAAGACAGGGCTGTACACTCTCCCCATATCTCTTTAATATAGTGCTTGAAGTTCTAGCAATAGCTATAAGACAGAATAAGGAGATCATGATGATTCGAATTGGAAAGGAAGAAGTCAAACTTTCGTTATTTGCAGATGATATGATAGTGTATATAAGTGACCCCAAAAACACTACCAAAGAACTTATACAGCTGATAAATACCTTCAGTGATACGGCAAGATACAAGATCAACTCAAAGAAAATCAGTAGCTGTCCTATACACAAAGGATAAAGAAACAGAGAAGGAAATCAGAAAACATCACCTTTCATGATAGCCACAAATACCATAAAGTATCTTGGGGTAACACTAACCAAGGATGTAAAAGATCTATTTGACAAGAACTTTAAGACCTTGAATAAAGAAATCGAAGAGGATACCAGAAAATGGAAGGATCTCCCATGCTCCTGGATTGGTAGGATCAATATAGTAAAAAAGGCAATTCTACTAAAGGCAATCTATAGATTAAATGCAATCCCCATCAAAATCCCAACAAAATTCTTCACAGACCTTGAGAGAACAATAACTAAATTTATATGGAAAAACAAAAAGCCTAGGATACCCAAAGCAATCCTATACAATAAAGGAAACTTCCAGAGGCATTACCATCCCTGACTTCAAACTCTTTTACAGAGCTACAGTAATGAAAACAGCTTGGTAGTGGCATAAAATCAGAGATGTTGACCAATGAAATAGAATTGAGGACCCGGATATTAATCCACAAAGCTATGAATACCTCATATTTGACAAAGAATCTAAAAGTATACAATGGAAGAGTGAAAGCATCTTTAACAAATGGTGCTGGCATAACTGGATGTCAACCTGTAGGAGAATGAAAATAGATCCTTATCAATCTCCATGCACAAAACTCAAATCCAAATGGATTAAAGACGTCAATATTAATCCGACTATACTTAAACTGGTAGAAGAGAACGTGGGAAGTAGCCTGCAATACATGGACACAGGAGACCAACCACTTCCTATGTAAAACCCCAGTGGCACAGACAATAAGAGCAACAATGAATAAAAGGAACCTCCTGAAACTGAGAAGCTTCTGTAAAGCAAAGGACACTGTCATTAAGACAAAAAGGCATCCTACTGAATGGGAGAAGATCTTCACTAACCCCACATCGGACAAAGATCTGATCTCCAAAATATACAAAGAATTCAAGAAACTAGACATTAAAATGTTAAATTACCCAATTAAAAAATGGGGTAATGATCTGAACAGAGAATTCTCAACAGAAGAAGTTCGAATGGCCAAAGGTACTTAAGGTCATGCTCAACTTCCTTAGAGATCAGGGAAATGCAAATCAAAACAACTTTGAGATACCATCTTACAGCTGTCAGAATGGCTAAAATCAAAAACACCAATGACAGCCTATGCTGGAGATGGTGTGGAGTAAGGGGAACTCTCATCCACTGTTGGTGGGAATACAAACTTGTGCAACCACTTTGGAAATCAGTGTGCCAGTTTCTCAGGAAATTGGGAATCAACCTACCTCAGGATCCAGCAATACCACTCTTGGGAATATACCCAAGAGATGCCCAATCATACTACAGAAGCATTTGTGCAACTATGTTCATAGCAGCATTATTTGTAATAGCCAGAACCTGGAAACAACCTAGGTGCCCCTCAATGGGAGAATGTCTCAAGAAAGTGTAGAATTATACACATTAGAATACTACTCAGAGGTAAAAAAACAATGACATCCTTAAATTTGCATGCAAATGGATGGAAATAGAAAACACTATCCTTAGTGAGATATCCCAAACCCAAAAAGATGATTATGGTATGTACTCACTCATTAGTGGACCCTAGCCATAAACAAAGAACATTAAGCTTATAGCTCACAAGCCCAGAACCCAAAGAAAAACATATATAGTTCCTCCTGGAAATTGGAAGCAAACAAGATCGCCGGGCAAAAGGGGAGGCACGGGAATGGGGTTAGGGGTGTATGTAGGAGTGGGGTGGTGAAAGGGAGAGAGGGAGGGAGAAGGGATGGACTGGGGAGAGCTTGGGGGAGTGAGAGGGTGGAGATGGAGGAAGGGTGGATATTGGAGAAGGGAATAAGATATCTACATTAAGGGAGTCATTTTAGGATTGGCAAGAGTCTTAGCTCTAGAGGGGATCACAGGTGTCCACGGGGATGTCCCCAGTTAGGTACTTGGGCAGCAGAGGAGAAGGTGCCTGATCTAGCCTTGTCCCATAGTCACATTGATGAATATCTTGATCATCACCATAGAAATTTCGTCCGATGGATGGAGATAGAGACAGAGACCCACATTCACATCAGAGCAATGGACTGAGCTCCCAAGGTCCAGTTGAAGAGGAGAAGGTGGGAGAAGATAAGCAAGGAAATCGGGACTAGGAGAGGCTGGTCCACCAATCATGACAGTGTGCCTGATCTAATGGGAGCTCATCAAATCCAGCTGGACCAGGACTGAATGAGCATATGATCAAACCGGATTCTCTGAATGTGGCTGTCAATGGGGGCTGAGTGAGAAGCCAATGATAATGGCACTGGGATCTATCTCTTCTGCATGTATTAGCTTTTTGGGAATCTAGTCTATATGGATGCACACCTTCCTAGGCCGGGATGGAGGGGAAAGGGCCTAGGGCTTCCCACAGGGCAGGGTACCCTGCCCCCTCTTAAGGAAGCAGGGGGAGGGAGGACGGTTAGTGGGGGAGCGGGAGGGGACTGGGAGAAAGGGAGGAAGTGTAAATTTTTTTGAATGTAAAATAAAAGAAAAAAAAGAAATTGGAGGGAAAAGATTATGCCATAATTTCTCAGGTTATAGGATAAAGTCTTCAGTACTTGTGTCTAACACACAAATCCTAATAAGCTCAAAGTATATATTTGACTTGTAGTCATTTTTAATGAAAACACCTGTAATTTTTATTGTCTTTGCATGTATAGAATTGAATAGGAGGTTTTGTCTTTCCCATCTATGAGAGGTGAGAAGCAATGAAAAGAAAGGCTCATATTACAACAACTGTCCCAGTGAAAACAGTAAGTCTTACCTAAAACTGCATTGGTCTTAACAACTGTCAAAAAAAATGCCAACCACATCTTTAAAAATAACTTTAAGATAGTAACTAAAGCCTCTCGCCAAGGAAAACTTGCTAGTTTTCTCAACTTTTATAGATTTTTCTTCATTAATAAAGTTCCCAACCGTACCAACCTTTTCTGTGCTTGTAGAGCAATGTTTTTGCTTTTACTCTTTGGCTTTTTGGGGGTATGGGCTGCCATCTAGCTCCCAAATAAATCACACACAGAGGCTTATTCTTAGTTATGAATGCCCAGTTTTAGCTTGGCTTGTGTCTTGCCAGCTCTTCTTAAATCATCCCATCTATCTTTGGCCCCAAGGCTTTTCTCTTCCTCTATTCCTGTACACCTTTTCTTTCCTTCTTACTTGGAGTCTGGCTATGCAGCTGTGTAGCTGGGTGGCTGGCGCCTGAAGTGCACCTCCTTCCTTTCTCATTTCCCAGTCCTCACATCCCTTTCTCAGATTTCTCCTCATATTTATCCACTCTGCCTGCCAGCCCTACCTATTCCTCTCTCCTGCTTCACTATTGGCAGTTGAGCTCTTTATCGGACCATCAGGTGTTCTAGACAGGCAAAGAAACATAGCTTCCCAGAGTTAAATAAATGCATCATAAACAAAAGTAACACACCTTAAAACAGTATTATCCAAAGGTGTCTATATTTATGGAAGATGTCACCTGTAATTTACAAGTTTCAATGTACTCATGCAATTAACTATCATCAGAAAAAAAGAGAAAACTTTTTTCTCTCAAAGTTTGAACCAATAGCAGCTGAGTTATGTTGAACAGGATTTCTTTCTTGCCTCACAGGGATTGACACTTGCTGGTTACGGCATATACAGATACTTTGGGTGTAGGGAAGACAGGATGTATATATGATTTTGTTCAAGTCATTATGTGATTACCTTAATACCTTACTATGGTAGTCATTTAACAGATCCCTCAGATACTGAGTTGGGTATGAAGAAGCAACCAGTCATGTTGGGAAACATAAAGTGAAGAACTGTTAATGCCAATATATAGTAAATGGTCAACAGCACAGAAAACACATGAAGCTATCCTACTGTCTGAAAGGATGCAAATGTAGAAAACAACCACATAAGTGAGGAAGTAGATCTTTACTGAGGGCAGTCTCCAGAGAAAGACTCTGTCCTGTCCAGCAATGATCACAGCCTTGACTAAGTTTGCCTGATATCCTGCACAGATGCTATGAAAGCATGTAAAACGTGTTGCTGTTCAGCATCTAGCCTCATGAAAATTTGCTACACAAAAAGAAATTTATTATCGGTATGTGAAGGTTTAAATCTATTTTTTATTTGTTCTACTTACACTATGCTTTATATTCTTTCTATATTTTTATCTTATCTTCTTTAGTGGCTTTTCAACTATATTTTTCTCTTAATCTTAAGTTCTTTAGAATTTGTATTTATGAACTTTTAACTTACCAAAGTCTATATTTAAGTTATTAACACTTCTATAAAAGAGCAACAATCTTACAACAGTGCACACTTCTTTAACTTCCCTTTACACATCTTTACTACTATTTATGATTTTGCTTTTAGATAAATTTCTCATTATTTTTGCTCATATAGTAATCTTAAAAAGGGAAAAACACGTTTATCCAAGCAGTTGCCATTTTAGTGTTTTGCATGGCTGTTTTTATTTCTGTTTTTTTTTTTTTTGTTGTTGTTGCTGTTGTTTTGTTTTTGACTCTGGGCATCTTAACATGTTCTGACTAACGGAAATATTTTTTTTTCTTTTACTTTTAAGCTTTGTTCTACACTGCAATTAAGTTTCTTGGAAACAGTTTGATACCTTTACCTCTTCTAAGCTATATTTCTCAAAACTAGATCAGCACTCAGACTTGAAGCAGTAATTCTAAACTACCACAGCGATTATTTCACACTGTGTGCTAACATTCTGTCTCCCCAAACCTAGTCAAACATACATTTTAACATTCTAGCAAATAAAAATAATACTGCCAACTCTCAAGTAGGTTAAACTTTTGCCAAAGAAAGTCTCCTCATATACAAGCATCATATATACACTAAAATATGGCTCCTTGCAAATTTCTGTTCAGCAAACTTTCCTTTAGTAACTGCCTTGTGGTCTAGATCTCTCTGTGCTGAAAACTGTTTTTCTTCAAGTTAAAAAACACAGCAGGCTCGTCGTAGATCCCGCATACTCAAAGTGATAGGACCTGACCTAGAGAAGTCTCTCATTTACTTCCTATCTCCTACTCAAAGTGATAGGACCTGACCTAGAGAAGTCTCTCATTTACTTCCTATCTCCTACTCAAAGTGATAGGACCTGACCTAGAGAAGTGTCTCATTTACTTCCTATCTCCCAGTGATCACCAAACTCTGTTCCATGATTCTGATTCTCCTTACCTGGAAATCATGGTTTATGTTGTCTGTTGGTGATTTTAGGCAGGAGGGCAACATGGTCATTCTATTTTGTCTCCAGGTATAATTCTTGAAGACTTTTTTATGTAAAAAAGTCAACTCAGGTATATGAACAGCACCAAGAACAGAGGAAAGAGCTAGAGTCTTCTCAAGAAAAGACTGAAGCTCTAACATAGAAAAAAAAATGCCCAATTTAATTTCAAACTCACTAGAGAATATGGACTGACAACATTTCTCTCAATTGCCTTCCTTCCTGTTTGATGGCTGTGTCTAGTAAATTAATATATACTTCTCTCACTGCTGTAGATTTAAAAGCATGTGTGTGGGAAGAGTGCAGGTAATTTATCTTAAATATACAGGTCTTCAGATGGAACGGAAAAAACCTCAATAGCTTTTTATCTCCATCTTGCTTTAGGTGAGATCCTGAAGCATAATTCAAAACCTAAAACCCCACTGCAATGAGGTTTCCTTATGAGGATTTGAACATACCTGTTTTACAGGAAAAGAAAGTAAATTTGTAGATAAAGAGGAAGTGAAATAAAAATGGCCACACATTTCACATTTCTTCTATCAAAGGCAAGATTATGACACTTACCACCTTTTTTGTTGTTTGGTTTTGGTTTTTTGAGACTGAGTCTCACTGTAGTCCTGCCTGTCACTACATAGACTAGGCTGGCCTTGAACTCACAGAGATCTGCCTGCCTGAGTGTTGGGATAAAATATTTGCAATACCATGCTTGACCCTATCCCTCTTATTAAATGTAGGTAGGCTCTAAATCAAGTTTGACAAACATAATACAGAAATATCAAGTTGTATCTATATCTGGGCTCTGCCTTGGGGACTGGCACACCCCACTTCTTAAAGATTTCCTGTGGAATCGTTTCTCTGGGAGAGTTTTAAGGAAGAGAAGAAATCCAACTATTCTGAAGGTATCATGTATAGAGAAAATGATACCAAGATCCCCAGTTGTTCCCCAGTCCAGACAATAGATATGTACGTGACAAAGCAACACAGAACATTTCAGAGCCCACATCTGCAGTATAAAGAACAGAAGTCCTCAACAAACAACTCATCTCCAGATGTTTGAGCCACTTTGGCCGCGGAGCTAGACATCATAAGGAAAAGGCAAATCACTAAAAGTTCCAACCATAAGGTACAAGATAAGTTATTATTTCAAGCCACCGAGGTTTAGAGAAATTGACTGTGCATCAAGACGTAACTGGAGCCAAGACAAAAAGAAGAGTTCATTTGGGATGCACATACTACAAATACAGTAGAATTTAAGGCAGGAGTATTCATATACTTTGAACTATCAACATAACAGCACTATATTAACAAATGTTTTAACTCACTAATTATAAAAATGAAAGTTTTAGATTCATTTAAAACTTGAGGCAAAGCTAATAGCTTGAAAACACAATCATACTGTCTGTTTACTATATATAATACACTATATATATATATATATATATATATATATATATACATATACGTATACACATAGATGTATTAAGTACTGAAAATTAAAACCAGTAAGCTTTACCATTATTTGGAAAATTTGAAAGGAATAAAAACAGTTCTTTTTTTAACACACGAGGAAGATACATGGAAACAGTGACAGTTTGACATTAAATAAATGCATAATGAGTAACTCTAGAGTTGACTTCACTCTTATTCCAGGCACTAACATTTTATAATAAAATATCACAGCTTGATTTTGTGAAAACATGTTTAAAAAAAACTTACTACAACACATATTTTATAAACAAGGTTTTTTCAAAATCAAATGTTGAGAACAATAAAACGTAAGCACTTTTATTAAGAACATTTCCTGGATATATTATTTGACATTTGTGACAATATTAAAAACCCAATACAGTGATTTGGCTACAGATTTTAACTTTACACAAACCCCAAACAACTAAGAATTGTGCTCTTTAAGACAATTATTTTTAAGATTATCAAAATTCAAATTATTTTAAGGTCCAGAAATAAAAACACATTTTCAATTATGTATATTTTATTATCATCTAATTCTTTAATTTTTTCCTTAACAAAGATAATATATAGTGATATTATATGCTACTAGTAAAAAAGAAAAGGAAAAGGAATCCTTTAATAAAACTATGAAAATAAACTTGTTAGTTCTGAATATATTTGGTTTTCTTTAAAAAGCACAAAAGAAGCTACCAGACTCTACCTGGAAGCAGACCCACTTTCCACTGAAGTCTTGTTAGACCTCTGGAGACAAATCCTTTCTAGGGTAAGCAAACAATTTGGAAGAGCTAGAAGTTAGATACAGAAAGGAACATGTACCAATAATCCTGAAACAGCTGCTCTTATTCCACTATCAAACTAAGTTCCCAGGAGCAATGAGGAAGAAAACAGTTTGACCTAATATGGATGTCAGTGGCTAGCATAGCCAGCCGCTGCTGCTTTCCCTAGGAACCAAAGCAAAGTTGTTTGTAAATATAATAGACATAAACTGAATGGGCTCAGCAGAGGAAACGACACATGCAGGGTACACTTAACAGCTTTTACTTTTGGTGACATCAAATGGTTTCCACCACTGAGCAAACTGCAATGCTTTCTTCCTCTGGTCCTCAAAGCTTTCTCTGATGCCCTTCTTCCACAGCCTGGGCTCTAGATCCAGCATACCACCAATGATTTCCTTTTAAAGAGTAAGAAAAACATGAAAGTTTACATGTATAAACAATGCAATCAAGAATGGAACTACTCATTAATTCTGCTATTAAACATATTATTAAGTATTTCTTTGTGACAATGTACACACATTACATATTAGTTTCAAGCAAAAAACCTTATTTACAATCTTAACTAGAAATTCTGTGATCCTGAGAGTACTTGTGGTGTCTCTTGTGAAGCAATCTGTCTGCTTGGTTGCTCATTAGTATATCTATCTGATGGTAGCAAAAAGGAGAAAGAAAGTGAAATTTAATTACCTTGCTCATAAAGATAAATAATATGTCAACAGAGAGCTCATAAGAGAATATGGAGATGTGGTGAGAACCAGAATAATAAAGTCTCAGTTATATGGTTGGAAAAGGGAGCTGGAAAAGACCAGAAGACATTTAAAACAAACAAATGAATGTCCAACTTGTTGGATAAATCAGAAAAGGGAACCACCCATCAATAAGAAAGTATTCTGCATATGACCTCAGGAGAAATTGGACAAATTCAGATTTAGTCCAAGAGTTTCCTGGCATCATGCCATTTAAACAGAACAGTCTGAGAAAGGGTAGTTTATGTGTCTGTCTGAAACTGTCTCTAGACCACTGCATGCATTATTTGACAGTGCAAGATAGGTTCTCATTCTCTTACTGCAAAAGAGACTATTTTCCATTGTTCTCTGAATAATTTCTTGGGAAGCAAGTCAAAGGAGGATAGAAAGTAGTTCATGACAAGGATGCTCTGAGGCATGGGGAAATTGCCTGTTCAATCTTAAAACCACAATGCATGAGTAATATTTGAAGGGGAGACAATTCACCCAATGAAAATTGAAAAAGTAAAACAATGGGTGAATGGTGTCCTTTCCTCTAGAAAATCTGTGAAACTATGAATTGAGAGCTCTAAATCCAAAGCTAAAGAGCAGTTAAAAGTCTCTAGGGAACAACAACAGAATTTTTCAGAGCAGTGCAAACAAAATTGTTCTTTGTTGTTGTTTTGTTTATTTGTTTTGTTAATTCTGTAGAAAAAATTCTGCAAGCTTCTCAAACAAGGGATGGGCTAGAACTCAGTAGGTAGAGCAGTAGATTGTGTGCCTGACATGCATGAAGCTGTGGCTGTGATGCCTAAGACTATTTAAAAACAGGCATGATGGTCCATTCCTGGAACTCACATCAGGAGGTGGAGGTAGGATGATCAGGAATGCAAGGACAAATTCAGCTATATGGTAACTTAAAGACCTGGTTGGGTCATGTGATAATCTATAAGCAATAATTCAAAAACGAATGTGATTTTAGAATCTGGGTACTCATCAAGGACAGCAGTATAGTGAGTTCTGGATCCAAACCAATAGAGCCCTGTTTCTTCTTGGCACATCCCAATTCACTGTAGAAGATTATCTTATGCAGATGAGAGTAGGGCAGAGAAAGAAGCAGGGTGGGCAATTATGAACTCTCAGAAGAGTTTATCATGACCTCTCTCTCTAGATGCACAGACACATTGAAGTGATATGAGAAGGCCTGTGCTAGGCCCAGATTCATTTTGCCAATTTGAAATGCAACATAAATTCCATTCCAGTTCCTGACAAGACTTTAGATATGTAGTTAAGTAGACCTCTAATTTAAGGAATATACTCTTAAAAAGGCATTTTTTTTTTCTTCCCTGAAAGAAACTACTGGCAGTCAAATGATTGGGATTTTCTTTCATATGTGCCTGGAACTTAACTGTGTGAAATGGGTTATTTATTTGTCCTGCATTTAACTATAAATGAAGAGCTGAAACTATTTATTCTCTACAATAACCATAACATAGGGTACCTGGGTTCTCTCATATAGCACATAACTCTAGGCAAGTAACACAACCTCTTGCAATTTATACTTTTCTAATCTGTACAAATTTTAGATCACAATCTAGACAACGAGTTACTGTGAGCACCAGATAACTGCTTGGACAGTAAATAGGCACACTCTAAGCCCTTAATAAATGTTAGTAAATATCACAATTTTTCAGGACAAAGCTGTCTGATTTCAAAGTCAGAAAAGCATTACAGTTATTAAGACTGAGAACACTGTCAAAATAATATCTCTGACGTTATCATGAATATTCTGGTATATTTTTATTGTTACCTCTTAAACCCCACCCCTCTCTCTCAAACTTGTATAGAGAACAACTCACCAAATTCTTGTATATTGTGTTCAACTTAATTTTCTTTCATACTTTTGTGAAAATATTAACAAAACCACTAAACTTCAGTGTTTTATCAAATTTCTGAGTATACCTTTCCAAAGTAATGAGGAAATTTGTGTTGATCTTCAATGACGTGGGCAAATCCCCCCTGAAGGCCAAATTCTACAGCAAAATAAGGCAAGCTTCTAGGCACCTAAGTAAACAAACAAATTACATATGAAATGGGAAAGCTATGGTTTCTCCAATTCTCTGTCATGAGAGAACTTATCATCTAACAAGGGAATGTACATGACAAACTTCCAATGATCTAACTTTCCAAGGAAAAGATTTTATTCTAATAGCCTTTCAGTCAGACAGATCTTCATCAAGTCTAGCAATTCACAATCAAAACAACTACTTTCCTGTTCTTGGAGACAGTAAAAAAAAGGTATTCAAATCTTTTTACAGAAACAAGGAACAATTTTCCTATGATTACACAAATAAAAGTTTATTTTGTTCATATTATACTTAGGAAGAGGAAGCTTGATCATATATTTGTGGCTGTGCTTACAAACGCATAAAATCTTTACTATGATAATGTTTATCAAATATAAATAAATTTATAATTTTTATTTCATTCACTAATTAGTAAGATAAATATAGCACTATTTAGTGTACCAAGTTAATTTTACAATACCTTGGGGTCAGCTCTGTATTACCCTTCTCTCCCTCCCTTTATACACACACACACACACACACACACACACACACACACACACACACACACACGGGGAGTTTAGAGTTTTAATCTCCTTACTCATTGAAAAGAGCTATAATTTCTTGCTTTTTTCTACAGCAGATTTTGTATCTTTTTAAGGTTTTCCTCTAAAGTTCCAACTTTTATCACTACAAATCATCCAGGTTAGTCAATATATAGCAAGTTTCCCCTCTAAAACCATTATGCAAGCAACATGACTCATCTGGACCACATATTCCCACTTAAGTACACCCAATTGGTATTGGGTACTTAAGAAGGCACTTCAGAGTTTATAGTACAGTATAGTAGGAACAGAGAAGTCCTTTTTAGTCATTATAAGTCAAATAAAATTAGAGACAACAAAATGTTTCTCATAAAGCAGGAATTTTTTTAAAAAAATCAGTCTACAAAGTAATATATACATTAAAATGTTGCTTCATGTATTTATGTTTTCTATAGTTCTGTATTTTTAACGATAATAGTCATTACTGGCAATCGAGAAAAAAAAAAGTAAAAACAGACCCATAGACAACGCTTTAAGCACATCTCTGATTCTCATGAGTATGTCATGTCAGACAATTCTGCAACATTTGAGTCTAAGGGGAAACACGAAGCATTCTGAGGTTTGTTGGGAACATCCAAGAGAAGGATGTTTATACAAGTCCCCAGCTCTAATTTTAGCATATAGGAGACTGTTGCTTTCATTTCTATGTCCTCTACAAGAATGCTTGTGCAAAGTTGTTCAGTGACAATAGGAAAGAAGGCTCCATTGGACACTGACCTAACTTGGTCATCGGGCATACAGCATGCAATACTTTGAGAAATAACTTGAAGGAATATATGGTGCCAGCACTTTTTCATTTTCTTTGTATTACACTCTGGTAGGCAGAATAATGGGTCCCGAATATGGCAAATCCCTGAGTATACTGCTTTACACGGCAAAAGAGACAGTAAAGGCATGAACAAGCTTAGAGTCTTGAAATAAAATGGTGATGCTGGGTTATTCACATGAGATAAATGTAATCATGAGGATAATTACAAGAAACAGGAGACCTGAGGTACCTAACTCTTCATTTTGAAGGCAGGAGAAGGCCACAAGCCATAGACACAGATAGCTTCTATCAACTGAGAAGATAAGAGTGTCCTCTCTTCTCTAGAACTGATAGCAGATGCCTATAGTCAAAGCTACTCAGAAGGCTGAAGTAGGAGGGCTTCAAGTTCAAGGACTTGGCTATAAAGAGGTCAAAGATGGCTTGAGAGACTAGTCAGCAAGTACTTAATAAGAAAAAACAAAACTAAGGCAGGGGATATGGCTCAGGGGGAATGTTCTTGCCTTACCTGCACAAAGCCCCAAGTTCAGTCCCAGTCCATTAAAAAAAAACAACTCTTCTCCACGGTCTTCAGGAGACACCCAACAAAGGCACTTGATGACAAAGGCACTGGCATCAGAGTTTGTATATTTGTAATCATTAGCATTCTCCTTTTCCTGCCTTTTCCATCATAAGGAAAACTGCTGGAATTCCAGTTCTACTCTTTAACAGTTTACACAGAAATAGGGTCTGACCTTCAAGTTCCAGAGGATAACTAAAGGCAATGGCAACAGCCCATATTGTTTTAAGATGCTCTTGTATTCCTCCAACCACCAGCACGAGGAGCGGTTTCCTAAGCCTAGCACTGAGGTTTCTGTTAGAAAGAGCATGGCTTATAAAACAGTATGTTACCCTATGCCTTTTTCAAACAACCTTAATGTTATGTATCTCTCTTTTGTGGTGATATTTTGTTTACACTATAACAAAGCTTGCCTGCAGATCAGAGTGCAGATCTAAGCCACAGAGGCTCAGCAGTGGTGGTACACACCTTTAATCACAGCACTTGGGAGGCAGAGGCAGATGGATCTCTGAGTTCAAAGCCACCCTGGGTTACACAAGATTGATCCAGTCTAAAAGAAATAGCGCCAGGCGGTGTTGGCTCACATCTTTAATCCCAGTACTTGGGAGTCACATACCTTTAATCCCAGCACTAGGGAGGTAGGAAAAGGAAGGGATATGGCTGGGCAGAGAGAGGAATATACGGGCAGGAGGAGACAGGAGCTCAGTTCATTCAGTCTGAAGTTTTGTAGAGACAGGATTGCCCCTCTGGTCGGAGCATTAGAAGAAGCAAGAACTCTAGCAGAAGACCATTTTGCTTCTCTGATCCTTCGGCTTTCACCCTCTGACTGAAGATTCTGAGTTTTTACTATTAAGAACAATTAGAATTCATGCTACACTCCTTCCTGAGCCCCTTTATTATGCTTTGTTTCCTCCCTTATCCCCAGTTAAAAGTCCTCCATTTCACCATTATCTCTTTCATCGTACCTGCCTCCTGCTACCCTCTTTTCCAGAGCTTCTTCTCACCTCATCCTCCCATGGTTCCTTCTACTTTACTGGCTACTTCAGATACTCCAGGTTATCTACTCAAATCTAAAGATTCAGATTTAGGACCCTCAAGTAAGAGACAACAAGCAGCATTTCAGACTTAGAGGAATTGAACTAAACCTGAACTGAAAGCCTCCTCTGGGAAGACTAGTTCTCATTGTATGGGAAGGGATTATGTAAACTGCCAAAAGAGAGGATCAATCCACATTCCTATCAAGCTGTAAAGCCTATGAATCCTAGCAATGATGATACTAGCAAAATATTACCAATGGTCTAAGAATGGTACTTCTATCTTAGGGGGAGTCAAAGCTGTCTAATTGGACTTAAGGCCAACTAAATAGTAGGAAATTCATACCTGGTTCTATAAATGTAGCCTACTACTCACGGCTAGATTGCTAGAGAGGTCCTAGACCTGAAAGAGAACCTACTACTGCCATTTTCCTAACCCAATATAATGTTTGTGTTCAAATATTTATACTCACAGATTAAGTATAGTTGTCAGCTCTCATAAAAAAAACCTTTTTGTAACAAACATGGACTATTACAGAGAACCAGAACTGGTGAAAATGCAGAGAATAAGGAAGGGTCTGTGTGTGGTTGCTCAATCCCAACTGATATATCTGCGATGCAAGATATACAACTAAGGCTCAATAGAGAGGAAGCAAAAAAAAAAAAAAAAAAAAAAAGTAAGAGCAAGAGGCAAGAGGCCTGTTGTTATACAGTGTTCCCTAGGCAAAACAGAAAAAAATGCATGCAAGAAATCTCAAGAATATGGTTACCTGAACAAGAGCAGCATAACAACAAGATTGACATGCCAACATAGATGGGGGAAATCTTGCCAGGCCCCAGCCAAGATAGTTACAAGTAATCAATGGCTGCTAAGAGCAAAAGTTTCCTCCAGGAACAAACTCTAACAGAGCATATCAAATCCCAAGTGGTCAACCCCAGACATACTTAGATAACAAAACTAGACTACAAATTGGACAGAGGAGGGGTGTGTATGGAGGCTCAGGAGTGAGGAAGTTAGAGTGTTGTACAGATGAATAGCAAAACTGTGAAAACTGCCCAGTTTTTCAGTAAGAATTTCTCCCTCTGATTTCAATAGTAATGCCTAACTTCCTCACATTTCCCTTGAAAGCAGTTTTCTTAATTAAAAAGCAATTACCCTAAATATTGACTGCTACATTTCCCATAAAATTCACCTAAATTTTTGTAAAATCAATCAAGAATTTCCTTATCTCTCAATACAACAGCTTTGCTTTTTTTTTTTTTTTAAAAAAAAAAGTTGCCCATTTTTCTTGAGAGATTTTTTTGTTATCACAGGATCCCTTTGCTGTGAGCACTCAGATCTGTTTACATCATCCTATTGTTCTAGCCATAGGCTTGGAATCACACTGCAAGAAATCTAAAGACCATAGAAATGGGACACTAACACTCAAATGACATAGAAAACAATAAACTCAAAAGAATCAGAACAAAGTACAAATAAATGAATCTCCATTGAAGCCTAAGAATGTACTTGTAAAAAAAATAATGACCCCCCAACTGTAAAGAGGAAGACAAAAAACTTTTGAAATTATTAAGGCCACAAAACATTCACAGGAATGTTTATAAGTCTTTCTGACATGAAATTTTAAAGTGACTAAGTATTTATTCACTTTATATTCTGAAACACATCACTTTAAAAGACACTGGAAAGTGTGGTACCCTGAAAGTTGGCTCTCTTGGAACTCTTCTGAAATTAAGATCTTCTCGCTTTTCCACCAAAAAGGACATTAAGATGCACCAGGAAGTTATCTGTCTTCTTCCCCATCTACTATAACTTCTAAAGAGGATCCAGTTAAAAAATTTCTATGAATCCCTACTGCTTCAAGGGTTCCCATCTTCAGACTACTGATGCGGAAGAATGACTCCTGTTCTTATTTGTAGCCACACCTGATTCTTGTTTTCCCTATCAGTTAAGTTAGTAAGAGCACCTGGTATGTACTTCATGTATTAAGTCTAGGTTTTCAAAAAGCAAGCTTAAGCACTAGATGGCCCTAGCAAATGTGGAAAAACACATTTCTTTTAAAATTTCTACTTGGAATACATTGGCAATCATTACAATTTTATGAAAGAATTTTGAGTATGAAATTATGATGTCAAGAACAAAAACTGTACTTAAACACTGTTTTAATGAGGCAGTAGGAAGAAGAGTAAACAAGACACTTAGGATGTTTTTTTTTTTCTCCTTAAAATTCTGGTCCAGTTGTCTAGGGAAGGAACAGAAAAAGATGGCAGACAAAACACTCACCTCTGAGTTAAAACTATACCTTAACTAGTACTATGAAATATGCATCTTTGGACTGGCTGTCAGTGTGACAGGGAATGCTAGCCATCCATGAGTTTTGACTAAGATGTCTGACTTTCCAAAAGCAGAAATGGAGGGAAAATATTCCAGGGGTATCTATTTAAACAGCAGTGGTCAAACAATTTCTGTCAAAAGGTCTCATGCTGAAATGCTTTTTATGATTTGCAGGTCATCTAGTCTCTAGTAGACTACTGAACCCGTTAGCAGCATGAAAAACCTGCAGGGGCAATTTACAGCTCTACTTTTTTCTTTTCTTTTCTTTCTTTCTTTCTTTTATTTATTTATTTTTTTAAAAAAAACTCTGTATGAAAGACTGGGTTTACCATAGGAGCTGAAATGACAGCCTGCACTATAGTAAACTCCACAAAAGCAACCACCTTTTCTGTTCTGATCTACTATACAGAGTATGCCCAGAACACAGCTGGTAAATGGCAAGCAATGAAGACCTACAGAATGAGTTATTTTAAAAAGAAAATTCAAAAGCAATCTATGTTTACTAATCTCTATTCAATTTAACTTCCATTTCCACAAAAGAATAGTCACTAAAGAAGTAGTAACTATAATGCATCTAAAAGTTGACCTAAAAGTCAAAACTGAACGATACATCCTTCAGCACATCCCCAAGAAAGTGGTAAACACAGAATCTAACCCAACTACTATATTCTAGAAATGTAGCAGGGAACTTTTGTATAAAACACAAATCTGGATTCCCTAAACTTTCTGGCCATTCAGCGGGGCTTCTCTCCGCTACAGGATTTCTCCATTTATCCCATCCCAGCTTGCCCCCAAGCACCCCTTTCCATCTGCAGGGTCCTAGGATCCCCCAACTCAGCCTGCTTCGGGGCTGAGGGTCTGGGGACCCAGTGGTGAGTGCTACTGCTGCAGGGGTTTCAGCATCTCATGGAACCTTCTCGAAAATTGATCATATACTCGGTAACAAAGCAAACATCCACAGATACAAACAAACTGGAGTAACTACCTGTGTCTTATCGGATCATCATGGAGTAAAGTTAGAATTTAAAAAAGACTCCACCCACAGAAAGCCTACAAACTCATGGAAACTGAACAGTCAACTACTGAGCCACTCCTGGATCAAGGAAGAAATAAAGAAATTAAAGTCTTCCTTGAATTCAACGAAAATAAAGACACAACATACTCAAACCTATGAGACACTATGAAAACAATTCTAAGAAGAAAGTTCATAGCACTAAGTGCCCAGAAAAAAAAAAAAAAAACAAAAACAAAAACGGAGAAAGCTCACATTAGAGACTTAACAGCACAGCTGAAAGCTCTAGCAAAAAAAGAAGCAGACTCACACAGGAGGAGTAGAAGACTGGAAATAACCAAACTGAGGGCTGAAATCAACAAAATAGAGACACAGAAAACAATCCAAAGAATCAGTGAAACAAAGAGCTGGTTCTTTGAGAAAATCAACAAGATTGACAAATCCCTATCCAAACTAAACAAAAGGCAGAGAGAGAGAACATGCAAATTAACAAGATCAGGAATGAAAAGGGGGACATAACAACAGACACTGAGGAAATTCAGAGAATCATTAGGTCTTACTACAAAAGCCTGTATGCCACAAAGTTGGAAAATGTAAAAGAAATGGACATTTTTAAGATAAGTATCATATACCAAAATTAAATCAAGACCAGGTGAACAATTTAAATAGACCTATAAGTCGTGAGGAAACAGAAGCTGTAATCAAAAACCTCCCAACAAAAAAAAGCCCAGGACCAGATGGTTTTAATGTAGAATTCTACCAGAACTTCCAAGAAGAGCTGATACCTATACTCTTTAGTGTTTTTCACATAATATAAACAGAAGAGTCATTGCCAAACTCTTTTTATGAAGCTACAGTTACCCTAATACCAAAACCACACAAAGATGCAACCAAGAAAGAGAATTACAGACCAATCTCACTCACGAACATCGATGCAAAAATTCTCAATAAAATACTGGCAAACTGAATCTAATAACACATCAAAACAATCATCCATTATGATCAAGTAGGCTTCATCCCAGAGATGCAGGGCTGGTTCAACATATGAAAATCTATCAATGTAATTCATCATATAAATAAACTGAAAGGAAAAAAACATATGATCATTTCATTAGATGCTGAAAAAGCATTTGACAAAATTCAACACCCCTTTATGATAAAGATCTTGGAGAGATTAGGGATACAAGGATCATACCTAAATATAATAAAAGCAATATACAGCAAGCCGACACCTAACATCAAATTAAATGGAGAGAAACTCAAAGCGATTCCACTAAAATCAAGAACAAGACAAGGCTGTCCAATCTCTCCATACCTCTTCAACATCGTTCTTGATGTTCTAGCAATAGCAATAAGACAACATAAGGAGATCAAGGGGATTCGAATTGGAAAGGAAGAAGTCAAACTTTCATTATTTGCAGATGATATGATAGTGTATATAAGTGACCCCAAAAAATCTACCAAAGAACTCCTACAGCTGATAAATACCTTCATTGATGTGGCAGGATACAAGATCAACTCAAAAAAAAAAAAAATCAGTAGCCGTCCTATACACAAAGGATAAATAAGCGGAGAGGGAAATCAGAGAACTATCACCTTTCATGATAGCCACAACTAGCATAAAGTATCTTGGGGTAACACTAACCAAGGAAGTGAAAGTTCTATTTGACAAGAACTTTAAGGCTCTGAAAAAAGAAATTGAAGAGGATACCAGAAAATGGAAGAAGGTCCCATGCTCTTGGATTGGTAAGATCAACACAGTAAAAATGGCAATTCTACCAAAGGCAATCTATAAATTCAATGCAATCCCCACCAAAATCTCAACAAAATTCTTCACAGACCTTGAGAGAACAATAATCAACTTTATATGGAAAAAAAAAAAACCCAGGATAGCCAAAACAACCCTATACAGTAAAAGTACTACTTCCGACGGCATTACCATCCCTGACTTCAAACTCTATTACAGAGCTACGGTAATGAAAAGAGCTTGGTATTGGCATAAAAACAGAGACGTTGACCAATGGAATCCAATTGAGGACCTGGATATTAATCCACAAAGCTATGAACACCTGATTTTTGACAAAGGAGCTAAAATTATACAATTGAAGAAAGAAAGCATATTCAACAAATGGTGCTTGCATAACTGGATGTGAACCTCTAGAAAATGAAAATAGATCCATATCTATCACCATGCGCAAAACTCAAATCCAAATGGATTAAAGACCTCAATATAAATCCCACCACACTGAACGTGACAGAAGAGAAAGTGGGAAGTAGCCTGCAACACATGGGTACAGGAGACCACTTCCTATGTAAAACCCCAGTAGCACAGACAATAAAAGCAACAATGAACAAATGGGACCTCCTGAAACTGAGAAGCTTCTGCAAAGCAAAGGACACTGTCATTAAGACAAAAAGGCCACCTACTGAATGGGAGAAGATCTTTACCAACCCCATATCAGACAAAGGTCTGATCTCCAAAATATACAAAGAATTCAAGAAACTAGGCATTAAAATTCTAAATACCCCAATTAAAAAATGGGGTAATGATCTGAACAGAGAATTCTCAACAGAAGAAGTTCGAATGGCCAAAAGATACTTAAGGTCATGTTCAACTTCCTTAGAGTTCAGGGAAATGCAAATCAAAACAACTTTGAGATACCATTTTACACCTGTCAGAATGGCTAAAATTACAAACACCAATTATAACCTATGCTGGAGAGGATGTGGAGTAAGGGGAACACTCATCCACTGCTGGTGGGAATGCAAACTTGTGCAACCACTTTGGAAATCAGTGTGCCAGTTTCTCAGGAAATTGGGAATCAACCTACCTCAGGATCCAGCAATACCACTCTTGGGAATATACCCAAGAGATGCCCAATCATACTACAAAAGCATTTGTTCAACTATGTTCATAGCAGCATTATTTGTAATAACCAGAACCTGGAAACAACCTAGGTGCCCCTCAATGGATGAGTGGATAAAAAAAGTGTGGCACATCTACACATTAGAGTACTACTCAGCTGTCAAAAACAATGACATCTTGAATTTTGCTTGCAAATGGATGGAAATAGAAAACATTATCCTGAGTTAGATAACCCAGACCCAAAAAGATGGATATGGTATGTACTCACTCATTAGTGGACTCTAGTCATAAACAAAGGACATTGAGCCTATAGTTCATGAGCCTATAGGAGTCAAATAATAAATTGAACCCAAATAAAAACATATACAATCCTCCTGGAAATTGGAAGCAGACAAGATTGCCAGGCAAAAGTTGGGAGCTTAGGGGTGGAGGTGGAGGAAAGGGAAAGGGAGAAAGAGAAGGGAGAAGGGAAGCATTGGGGAGAGCTTGAGAGAGTGGGAAGGTTGAGGAAGGGTGAATATAAGAGCAGGGAAAAAGATATCTACATTAAGGGAGCCATTTTAGGGTTGGCAAGAGACTTGGCTCTAGAGGGGATCCCAGGTGTCCACGGGGATGTCCCCAGCTAGGTCCTTGAGCAGTAGCGGAGAGTGTGCCTGAAATTGCCTTGTCCCGTAGTCACACTGATGAATATCCCGAATATCATTATAGAACCTTCGTCCGGTGATGGATAGAGATAGAGACAGAGACCCACATTCACATCAGAGCACTGGACTGAGCTCCCAAGGTCCAGTTGAAGAGCAGGAGGGAGAAGATGAGCAAGGAAGTCAGGACCGCAAGGGGTTGGTCCACCCATTGAGACAGTGTGCCTGATCTGATGGGAGCTCATCAAATCCAGCTGGACTGTGACTGAACGAGCATGTGATCAAACCGGACTCTGAATGTGGCTGACAATGAGGGATGACTGAGAAGCCATTGATAATGGCACTGGGACTTGTTTCTACTGCATGTACTGGCTTTTTGGGATCCCTGTCGGTTTGGATGACCACCTTTCTAAGCCTGGATGGAGCGGTGAGGGCCTTGGACTTCCCACAGGGCAGGGTACCCTGCCCTCTCTTAGGATTGGAGGGGGAGGGAGGAGAGTGAGTGGGGGAGCGGGAGGGGAATGGGAGGAGAGGAGGAAGAGGAAATTTGGAATGGAAAAAATATTAAAAAAGAAAAAAAAAAAACAACACAAATCCGGGGCTAGGGGAATGGCTTAGCAGGTCTTTGCCTCACAAGTGAAAGGACCTGAGTTGGGTTCCCCAGAACCCAATAAAGCTTGATATGGTAGCATACATCCATAATCTCAGGAAACTTATGGCAAGACTGAATGTATAGACAAGAGAATCATGGAGGCTTGCATTAGCTGGACTAGTGTAAATAGCAGCAACCAAGAGACCCTGTCTAAAACACAGTAGAAGGCTAAGACACAGATGCACATATGCACACATATTCTTTTAATGGAATGGGAAGAAAGAGGGGGCAGAAAAAGTGCTAGGGTGTTTTAACTTCAAAATGGAGCCAATGCAAATTGCTTCTTACATTAGAACACCAGTGACAAAAGGGTTCTCTTGAGATTCTGTCACAGCAGAATACAGTGGCCATCATAGCTGATTATGGAGAATAAAAGGACAAGAGGCTGAGGACCAGGAAGAAAAAATTATTTGAACAAATAAAATCCCCCTATAAACAAATGAGATTTTATAGACCAGACAGAATAAAAATACTTTCTTGGTGAAGTGCACTTCTTTTTCACTTTTACTCGCTCAGTCAAATGGCCTAATTCTCAACCAAGAGAATTCACATTTACAAAGATTCCCATACTATAGTAATTTCCTATTACAGAAAACTTAATACTCACAGACTTTCTAATATCTTTGTAAGATAAGTCAATCAACTTCTTATTCATGGACCATTCTTCATCAGATTCCATTATGGCTTTCTAGGAAACAAGCATTTGAAAAACAAAACAGAAAAAATCAATAGAGTAGGAAACACAAAGAGACAGGTTTCTGTTGTTTTGTTTTTTAGGTGAATCCAAGTTTCATAGCACAGGGCAGACTTGTTATGAATGGGTAAAAGCCTTAATTAGAGGATTTAAAACTAGAACTACTTAATGTTTTGAAGACCAAATTTTAGTCAGAGATAATATTCTTTTATTCCTAACTCTATAGCTTACCTCATTTCTTTGTATAAAATTTGGTATGACTATATTTTAAAAAAATACATTACTACACATATATTCACCCAAAATTGAATGTAAAAAAATGTACAAAAAAAATCCCCTGTTTATAAATACCTTAAAATAGATGGGAGCCATATCACCCATTTCCCTTGGGAGAGGGATACACTCATAAACCATATGATACTGCTTCTTCATGCCCATGTTAGTCTCTAAAAAGATACAATCCAATCCTTTATCTTCAAACATCTTTACCAATGATTTCCTAAACATCTAGAAGGAAAAAATATGACAGACATATATTCAAAAATTACTCTACATTCGCAAAAGTTTTCAATCTCAAAAACCACGGGTTAGATGGGACAATTTGAGATAATCAATTGCATTAAAGGCAAAATTTTCTTCAAGCTCAACTAAAAAATACTATACAATTTGAATCATTCTCATTTGCAATTGTGGTTGTTCAAGTATGCTTTGATGAAACTATTTGAACGTTTTCTGCCAAACATAAGGTCAAATCCAGTGTTTTCAGGTACATAAAAAGAAAATCATTGAAAAAGAGCTCCTGCATTTTCAAACAATACCATTGTGTTAAGTCAAATCACTTTTCAACGTGTATCTAATAAACCAAAGCATACAGGACTAGTCACCAGAGCATAATTAATTTGAGAGTCATACATATTTGAAGGTAAAATCAAAACATTGTGCTTCTCCAGTTTCACTGGGGCAGACATCTCAGCATGCCACTCTCCAAACATGTGTAATGCCTAATGTTTTTCCTTTCACAAGAACTACAATGACATTATTTATATACAAATTGGCTTTTCCTCTCTCACTCAGTTTTCTATAATACCACTGGCTCAATGAAATCTGCAAACAAGAATGCAGCCTATAGTAGAAAACAGTATACTGTTGGGTATAGTACCTAAAATGTCATGTTTATGTGTTGACTTCCTAGTGCACTGAAAAAAATGCTTCAACCACCTTGAGGTTTTGCACCACTTACCTTAATTACTCACAGAAAAATATAACATACATACAAGATTCTTGTAATTGAATGTTTTTGTACTGTATTTTATTGTAAGTTAAATCAACTTTTCATAAATTTTTAAATGCACCTCAGAAAAGTCTTCCAATAATCCTAAAGACCAAATTTACATACTTTTTACATAAAATTACCTAGTGTTACATCAAAATTTTTTTTCACATCAAAAATATTCTGTCTTTGTTGCTAATTATGTTTGGCTTTTGACACAACAACATAATTGTTCTAGGAATTTTTGGAGTATCAACCTCAAAAAGCAAAGAAATTAGAGACTGCATTTCATAAAATACAGGAAACATGTCCTCTTTTGGCATTTTATCCATATTCTCCAAAACTAATATATACTGTCAGCTCTTTGATGTCTTACAACTTCACATCTTCTATCTTGGGTCTCTGAAACCTCAACTCAGCTGACAGCACTTAACATGCTTTCTTTCTTGGTCAATACGAGGTCTTGAAATAATTCAGCAACAATTTAACCCATGCTATGCCTTTCAGTCTCTCAAAGTAACAGCCACAAAACTATATAACTAACTCATGTAACTGACTTCATTGCCAGAGTACGCCATAAAGGGAACCAAGAAGAAACGGGGGCTGATATGACAGCACAATCACCACAGTCAGAGGACAAACAGTAATTGCTGCCTGTAAAACTCTGACTCTACATATTTTCATTCTTTGGAACTTTTTTCTTGTAATATTTAGTAAGAATTATTATCTCAAGCTGCACAAAGCACTAATTATAAATCGAATTGATTTTTTAAGTAATTACTTTTTTAGTTCACTCAGTAAACAAAGGATTTCAAAACAAGAATGTGGAGAAAATAATAAGAGATGGAAACATAATGATCTATAGACATCTGAAAATTGTTAAGTAGAGATATCAAACCTGTTTGAATTTATTATAATAATTTGCAAAACCTCCTCAAAATGAGCCTTGCAGACAATGAGCACGACAGCACTGACCTGAATCTCCTCCCAGATATCTTCATCCAACACTGTAGCTGCTTGAAGATGCTGCAGAGGGACTATGAGGCAGTGGCCCTCAGTAAGAGACCGGAAATTAGGTAAACATAAATAAACCTAAGGGCAAATTTTAATGATGTGTTATTTAGTTATGATTATACAGTAGTGAAACCATGAGTATTTAAAAAGGCAGATTTGCTTTTAAGAACTAGTTTTATTTCAATACTCTCAAAGATGCTATTTACACTTAAAACGCCACAGAAATAGTTTCGAATAAACTAGAAATTTAGAGCATGAGTCTCAGTTTTCATTGATAGACATCAAAAACTAAGATTTACCAAGAAAGGACAAGAACAAATGCCACTTGATCTTTTATCTGAGGGAACTATATATTTACCAACACCGAAAACAACACAGCTTTTTGAAAAATAAAAAGATACAATGTAAATCTTATGAATGGAAGTTCCTGGAAGAACTGCACCTTATGCTGTTTAGAGCTAATGAACCAGACAGAGCTGTACTTGTTGAGGGGCCTAAAGTGCTAGAAGTCAAGAACCAAATTACCCTGAGCTAACCTTTTACCCCTTAATAGATATTTATTTCCCTTCTCATGTAAGACCTAAGATCCCTGTGACTAACAGGCAAACCTTCCAGAATGTCTAAAAAGCTTCAGATTGCTGAGATTTCCTGGCTGTTCTATAACTTACTTATTTGCTGTTTTCATAAACATATATGAAAAGTGTCTTGGTGGGTTTTTTCCTTGATCTGTTATTCTAAAAAACATTAAGAAATTGCTACCACCCTGGAATATGAAACTTGAGGTGACCTAAATCAGTGTTCCTGGGCTATGGTCATTCAAGCTTGGCTCTAGAAAAAAAGCATTTTTGTTTTTGTTTTCTTTTGTTGACAGTCTAAATTATGTGTATCAGCAATTTCTCTCATTATGGGAGAAATCTGAGTTAACCCAGCTAAGGGAAAGAAAACGGTTCCAGGATAGCTTTACCTTTATGGTTAAACTCTCTTTATTTACATATATGAATTATCTATAACCCAGAGATACTTTTTTATTATATACAAGGAGATATTCATATGTATATGAGTGATGAGAAAGATAATAAATAAATATGAATGTTCCCCAAACTATTACTTCCTGAAACCAGAACTTCTTCATTCAGCCTCAGTCACCCATTCTCACTTAATCCACTCCAGTATTTTTTTTTCCCCTTAAACAGGGTTTTTCTGTGTGGCCCTGGCTGTCCTAGAACTCTCTGTAGACCATTCTGGCCTCCAGTTGAGAGATCTGCTGGACTCTGCCTCCCAAGGGCCAGGATTACAGGAGGGCTACTCTAGGTGTCTTTCTTCTCTCTGTTCCCTGTCACGGCTTTTCATTCACTGGTGCCTCAGAAGATTTCTAGAACAAGTTTTCAAAATAACACCTTCCATGATTTTGTCCCTCACTTTACGACAATATCCTTCTGAGCCAGGGTAAAGTTTAATTTGCTTATTTTATTATATTTCAATAGAATAAAAGCTTCAGAAGTGTAACTACCTAGAGCACTTGCCAGGTGGAGCCCTGACTCAAATCTCAACAATACTGCCCCCACCAAAGCCTTAAAAGAATAAACTTTTTAAAATGAGCTAATTCATATAATGTAAAAAATAGTCATCAACAAGTATTTATTGAATAAATAATTATGATATACTGTAAAGATAAGATGCTTGGAATACAATGGTGAGCAAAGTTATCTCTGTACTCCTGAAGCTACAAGACATGGGGAAAAACCCCACCAAGGTAAAATAACTTCAATAAGTTTTCAAACTGTGATACAGTCTACAAGAATTCACACTCTATGAGGAAGTAAGTAAAGAAATGAAAGCTGCTTTAGACAAAGACTCTAAGGGAAGATTTTAATGCTATTTTCAATTCAATCATTAGGTCATAAAGCTAGAAAACAGAAGAGCCAGTAATTAGATTCTCAACAAAATAGAATTATGCTAGGGTCTATCAAAGGCCCTAAGAATTATGGTAACTTAGAGAACAAAAACATATGAAAAATCAAAATAAATAAAAAAAATTCTAAAAATCTGAAGAGCGAACAAATTTGGATATACTGACCTGTACCGTGTCTGTGTTTTATTTCTTACCTTCACACCAATGGCAACAATAAGATGCTTGGGAAACTGAGAACTATCAAAACAGTACAGACATTTGGCCATCTGTGCAGTAAGACTCCGGTGTTCAGCAATAGCTTTCCTCCTCTGGCTCTCTTCTCTTTCTCCAAGAAGCTCTTTTTCAGCTGCTTTGGAGACAAACATGTCATCAAGAGTATAATGGTCTCCATCTGGTTTTCCCATGAACTGAAAAATAAAAATAATAATAGTAGGAGACAAAAGGTGGTAGTTAATATTTCGTTGAAAATGGCATCCTAAAGCCTGCAAGTAATATAAGACAATCTATAATTTTTTAATGATTAAAATTAAGCTTGAGGTAAAAAAAAAATCATCTATCATTACTGAGGCCATCATCAACCTCATCACAGCTAAAGTCACTGAATCTTTTCTAATTTATTCCATTTAATTATTTTTTCTACTACTATAATATGGAAACCATTACTATGTTCACTTAAGATGGGAAGGAAACAAAAATACAGAAGTTAAACTGCTGGAAAACTCAAGCTTATACAATATATAAAAATTAAATACTGCTCTGCTTCTCTAACTCCTTTTCAACATTTGGACAAACACAAAACACAAATTTTATTTTCCTACTTAAAAATCCTTAAAGAGGGGCTGGAGAGATGGGTCAGTGGTTAAGAGCTTTGCCTGCTCTTCCAAAGGTTCTGAGTTCAATTCCCAGCAACCACATGTGCTCACAACCACCTGTAATAAGATTTGGTGCCCTCTTCTGGCAGGGATACATGCAGGCAGAACACTGAATACATAATAAATAAATCTTTAAAAAATAAATAAATAAATAAAATTCCTTAAAGAGCTCTAGATTGTATACAAGGTCAAATACAAACTTTCCTACAGCTTAGAAAAATGCTAGATACAAAAAACTGTAGTAATTAGAAGCTGCCAAAATAACCAATGTAAAATTCTATCTCCTATCTCTTTACCCTTGAACTTGTTATGAAATATTTCTACACTCTCTCAATTCCTTATTTTACAATGATCACAACAATATTCTCTGTCTTCTTGGGTTATTCCTACAACACATAGCTAGTACAGAGTAAATAAATACTAATACCTAAAGCAACAAATCTCATTAAAAAAAAACCTTTACATAATCTAGCATCAATAACCTTTCCTGGCCACAACTATTCACTCTCTGTATTCCAGAAAGCTTTAGCCTTCCAAGGTACTGTTGCCTTTCAGCTTGCACATGCTCTCTGACCAATTCTCTCCATGCTGCCGTTTTTCAGCTGTACCTTTAGATTCAGTGGTCATCCCCATAAAGAAATTTCCTCGGATATTCATGCCCTGCTAAAGTATTATGATCAGTCTCATAATGACTATACTGTGTTAATATTCATTGGCTTGTTTTTCCTCTTACTAAATTATCTTCTACTCAATCTACTAGCCTCATGCCCTCCCGGAAAAAATTACTTGAAAAATCATCAAACACAAAACTGTAACAAGATACTTGAATTTCAGCATAATTTGAAAAACAATTTAAAGGCAGAATAGTTCTACTTAAGTAAAAGGACATTTGTAATCAAAGATTATGAAAGATAAAAAATGCTGGTTGCATATGGTAGTCAGAGGTAGGTGTATCTCTGTGAGTTCAAGGCTAACCTGCTCAGTACAGTGAGTTTCAGCCTCCTGCCTGATTGCTGAGACTACAGGTGTGGGCCAACACAATCAGCCACATTTATCTGACAATGTGAGATTCTTCCCCTTAAGAACCCAATTTCTGGGGCTGGAGAGATGGCTCAGCGGTTAAGAGCATTGATTGCTCTTCCAGAGGACCGGGGTTCAATTCCCAGCAACCACATGGCAGCTCACAACTGTCTGAAAATCCAGTTCCAGGGGATCTGACACCTTCACACCAATGTACATAAAATAAAGTTAAATAAACCATAAAAAAAAAGAACCCAATTTCTACCCAGGTTGTGATGGCGCATGGCTTTAATCCTAGCACTTGGGAAGCAGAGGCAGGTGGATGTCTGAGTTCGAGGCCAGCCTGGTCAACAGAGTGAGTTCCAGGAAAGGCTTCAAAGCTATAACAAAATCCTGTCTAGAAAAAAACAAAAAAAAGGAACCCAATTTATGAAGGATATCATCAACATACTGTAATACATTCAACAAGGCAGAAGAGTTAGAAAGGACGCAAGCTACAACTGAACATCAGCTTGCCTTGGCAGACAGGAGGGAGTGGGCATGTCTTGTCTCTTAAAGGGACAGAGCCAACCATTACAGTGTTAACAATTTCTTTCCTTTTAAAAGTCTTCTTTTAATTTTTGTATTCACTTTAGCACATTTTTCTGATATTTGCCGTAGAGGTGCTCCGAGTTTTAAGATGTATGTATGATGTACTGTTTTAGATTGTAGTAACTTAAATGCATCTATGTTTACTGTTAAATGTTGTCTGTTCATTGTATCTCATTCCAGACTACAAAGCAATAAGTTTTATGTTTTAAATTGGTATGTACTTTTAAGTCTCTTACAACAATATGTTATACTTAATCCAACCCTGATTTAAAATATATTAAGCTATTCTCTACTATTGGCAGTTCTGCCATTAACTTTCTATTGCAAGCAGTTTTCCTCTGTCTTTTTATCTTACCTGTTAAGTTGAGAGCCAGGACAGCCAAGCTCAGACCCAGTTCTCAGGCAGATTCTATACCATAGTTACACATGATAGACAGCCCTCAACTGCTCAGAGAGCTGGGGAATATGGCATTTAAATATTTAATTATTAAAAAACTTTTCATAACAAAAACAGACAGGTTGGCTCCTAGCAGCAGTACTCTACTTCCTCCAAAGAAGACAGAAGACAAATGGGCACAAAACAACATCCATCTGCAGTTCGCTTCAACTGCCAAGCGCTGACCACTGGGAAAAACTGCCTTTCATCTAAACTGAAGACAGTGGACAGAATCACTGGAATCGACAGCCTAGCTGCTCAAGTCAAGGTAGGCTTGGCTTCCTACAGATTTCTTAGCCCACAGGATCTTCAGGAGCCTGGCAGGCCTTGCGCTACACAGCAAGAGGCAAATAAAACCCTCAGCGACCATGAAGGACTCTAAGGAGTAGCTCTAGGTGCCAACCAAGTAAGTTTTCTGTTGTTTTTTAATCAATAACTCAAGTAAAATTTTATCCTTCTCAAAGATCTCTGATACAGTTTGACAGCTGAGAGGTTTTGTCAGTTCAAAAGGACAACCTCACCAAACACATTTCAGTAAAACACAAATACAAATTATTAAGGTACCTGCAGGTTATAAAGGTGTGAGGACAAATACAAGTTAATAAAAATTCTCTCACGCTGCCTTCCATAGTCTTAAAAATACTTTTTATTGTGTAAAAATATCTGTCACAGTCATTCTGACATAAATATGCTACTTTTTATAAAATGTAAATGTTTAAAACTTCTGTTTTCACAAACCCAAAGAATTCTTGTGAGTTCCAGGAAGCCAAGTTGAAGGATCCACCTTAAACAGGTCAGATACACCCCTCTCAATTCCCTGGTACTAAAAAATTTTTCCCCTAAATTTAACTTTGTCCTCTGTTCTGCCAATACCTTAAACAGGTGTAATAGACACCAGACATTTCCATACCACAAACACTGGACAGGAACAAAGAGACCAGCTATGCCAGGATGTGACCAGCACCCAGCTTTCTCAGGTCCCTCCCCCAAGGTGATGCCCACAAATAAGTAGGAAGCAGTCTTGAGAATCCATTGCCTCAATTCTTTTAACCTGTTATACCTAAACTCCCATCTTTTTATTATAAAAAAGAGATGGGAATGTAATGGTCTGCTCTTTCCCTTTAAGAGACAAGCCCCACGCACTCCCTCCCCTGTCCGCCAAGGCAAGCTTTTCTTTTCCATTTCCCCCTCAAAGAGACAGCATCTGTCTCTCCTTTCTCCCCTTCCCCTTTCTCTCTGCCTCTCTTTCTGCTCTTTTTCCCTTTTCCCATCCATAACCCACTAAATAAATATCTAACCTCACTCTGCATGGCGTCTGTCTCTCATCTGCTGTGTGGCTCCCTGCCTGGGACCAGCCACTTTCTGAGACCTGCAGCATGGTCTAGTGGCGTTCCCATTCGTCTGTCTCTCCTCATGGGACTGGTTGCCCCATCAAGGTCTCTCACCCACCATGGGGCTTCCTGCCTGGGACCCGGCTGCCTTTGTGGCCTGCCATGGTCTCAGGACCTGCTGCCTGCTGCCACTTAGGGGACCTGCAGTGTGGTCTCGGGATCCACTGGCGGCTGCAGCCACTCGGGGATCTGCAGCATCTTTACTTAAACCACTACAAACTCTAGACAAGGTGTCACACAGATACAATGAAGTCCCTATTAAAAGGCCAATGACATTTATAGTAGAAAGAAAACAAAAACAGAAAACAAAATCTGCCTGGGTCTGATAACAGACAAAAGAACTCACAGCTTGAAGACTCCCAGACTGGGCTACACACTGAGACTCTGTGTCAAAACAAACAAAGAAACGAACAAAAAAACTAACCATCAACAAATTACCATCCTAAAAGTCCCATGGATTCTCAATGATCCTAAAAAACTAAAGTAATCCTGAAAAGCAAAAATGCAAACATGGAGAATGCAAATTTGTTGATTTTAAAACTTACTCTGAACTACAGGAATTAAAACACTGCAATAATGGCACAAACACAGACTCATTGACTAATGGACAGAATATAGAACCCAGAAATTAAACATACATGGTCAAATAAACACACACAGAGTCAAGTAAACATACACATTAATGGCCAACTAAATACATGTATACATGGCCAAATGACTTTGGACAAGGGTATCAGAATCATTTAATGAGAAAAATGATAATTTTAAATAAATGGTTTAATCAATGGAATTTTACGCAGATGTGAAGAAAATTGAAATCATGACATTTGCATGAAAGTAAAAACAACCAGAGATCATGTTAAATGCCATAAGCAAGAGTTAGAAAGACACTACATGTTGTCTCTTATATATGGCACTTAGATTTAAAAGTGTGTGTGTGTGTGTGTGTGTGTGTGTGTGTGTGTGTGTGTGTGTGTTTAAGTCATAAGACTAGAAATAGATCTGAGGGGAGAGAAATAATTAAGGGAGAGGAACATGTGGAACATGTGTAATAAGATAGTAGAAAGTACAGTTATCTGAGGAAAGAAACCAGGCAGAAAGGTACAAAGTGACAGGGACACAGGATAAGATAATAGTAGAAGAGAATAAATACAAATAATAATGACCTAATTGTATGAAAATGCCATAATAAAATCCATTACCCTGTATGTAAATTGCAAACGTTAATTAAAAAGGGGAGGAAATAATTTCAATTTTAGATCCAGTATTTTTTATAAATGGTTTTTAGAAGCCCTAGATCATATACAAAAGTGAATCAAAAATATAAACATAAAATCTAAACCTTGGGGCTGGAGAGTTCTAAGGTTAAGAGCATTGACTGCTCTTGTAGAGGGCACAGGTGCTGATCCTAGCATCCACACTGTAGTTCACAACCATCTGCACCTCTTATTCTAGGGTAGGCTATACCTTCTTGTGATCTCTGTAGGCATGAGGCACACATGGGAAACATACACATCCATAAGGGCAAAAACAGTGCATAAAATAAATCTAAAAAATCCTAAACCTTTCAAATTCTTACAAGATGTAGTATTTATATAACAATGGCCCCCATAGGGTTATAGATAGTGGCACTATTACGAGGTGTGGTCTTGTTGGAATAAGTGCACCACTAAGGGCAGGCTTTGAGATCTCAAATGCTCAAGCCAGTTCTAGTGAGACATTCACTTCCTGATGATCTTGATGTAGAACTCTTAGCTCTTTCTCCAGTACCATGTCTGCACACACACTCTCATGCATTCTACCATGACAATAATGGCCTAAATCTCTGAAACTGGAAGTCAGTTACAATTAAATATTTTTCCTTATAAGGGTTGCCATGGTCACTGTGTCTCTCTGCACAGCAGTAGAAACCCTAACTAAGAGAGAAGTTGGTACCAGGGACTGGGTTATTGGCAGTAATTGATCTGACTGTTTTTATTTGGAGGAATTTGGACTTTGGTACTCTGGGTTAGGAAAGCAGTGGGATGCTTACGTGATGTTTATGGGACTATACCAGTAAGAGGATATAACAACAGTGATGCTGAAGGTGATTTTAACTGTGGGACCCTAGCACAAGAAGCTCCAGAAAAGAATAATATTAGTATGTGGCCTAGAAGAATGTGACTGCTTTTTTCCCTTCTCTGAAATGTCTGCAGATGCTAAATTGAAGAGTTAGAATTGCTTTGGCAGAGCAAATTTCAAGTCAGTCTAGTATTGATTCTGTTGTGAGGTTCTTAGTATTCAGTCTTATGCAGATCTATAATGAAAAGGAGCAAGCTGAGCAAGGAAAAATATAAAATGTACAGTTCAAGGGGAAAAGGGATACCAGGAAGTAGTATAGAGTTGAATCTTGTGTTCAAAAAAAAAAACAGATTAAGGAAAAGCCTTACGTTAAATAAAGGGAGTGACCTCAGGTAAGACCCCACCTAGCTGAACTTCCAATGTTCAACTGAAAAGGAATTAAAGGAACGCTTGGAGCCAGGTGTGGTGGTGCATGCACTCACACACTCATGCCTTTAATCCCAACAATCCAGAGGCAGAGAGATGTAGATCTCTGAATTTGAGGCCAGCCTGGTCTGCAGAAGATGTTTCAGGACAGCCAAGCTTAGGCAGTAAAGAAAACTATAGAAAACAGAAAGTTGGTGAAGCTGTAAATAAACAATAGGGTGATGTTCCAGCCCTAGCAAGAAGCACAATTTGGAAACTTCGACCCTATTGTTCTGGCTTTTGAGTCAAGAATAGAAGGGATTATGAAATTTGTCTCTGTGGCTAAATAAAGTGTCTGAGACCAGTCATGTTTCAGATGTATCGCTGAATGGAGGCATGGAGACGTCAACCTGTGAAGGTGAAACAAGGATTGCCTTAGAGACCCCAAGATGTTGGAGAAGCCAGAGCCATGGGACATTTGCCCAGGAAAGCTACAAAACGGCATGGAACCAGTACAAGAGATCACAGATTTTGAAAAAGATGGAGATGTGAAGAAAATTTTGACATCAGGACATAGAGATGCAAAATTTGGAGTTTGCCCAGCTGGTTTTCAGTTTTGCTTTGGTCTGGCATTTTCTCACTGGGGTCCCTTTCCTCCATTTTAGAATGGTATGCATAACTTGTGCCATTATATGTTGGAAGTATGTGATCTGATTTATGATTTTGATTTTACATGGGTTAAAAAGATAGAATGAGTCTCAAAAGGGACTTTGAACTTTGGAGCTATGAACAAATTTGAGACTGTTACAGACTATGGGGACTTTTGAAGTAGGAATAGGGGCCAGGAAGTAAAAGTAGGAATAAAAATAGACCCAATAAGCTCATAGGAAGTGGCACTATTAGAAGGTGTGGCCTTGGAGTAGGTAGGGCTTTGTTGAAGGAAATGCATAATTCAAGGGCAAGCTTTGAGGGCTCACATATTCAAGCCACACCCAGTGAGACAGACCACTTGCTGCTGCCTGGGAGTAGAACTCTCAGTTCCCTCTCCAGCATCATGTCTGCCTGCAGGCCACCATGCTCCCCACCATGATGATAATGGACTAAACTTTTGAAATTGTAAATGTTTTCCATTGTGAGAGTTGCTGTGGTCACGGTGTCACCTCAAGGCAACAAAAACCCTAATTAAGACAACATAACAGAATTATAACAGAGGAAAATAAGCCAAAATCTAACGTCCACAAAAGCATCCAAGCTTATGGCTATGCTCTCAAGGCAAAATGATAGTCAAGTCTCCGTCAGCAATTGCTGAATGCATACCTGGAGATCCACCAGCCACATCAGCCAGGGAATCAGCATTCTTAGACCACACCACCCTTCAGTCTCAACCATCAATGTCCAAGGCAGACTATTCCTGAAAACCCACTAGCCACATTGGTAAAGAATGTTTACTGTCCCTCCTGTTCTCCAATTACAACCCACCAATCTCATCTGCAGTTTTCTATCAGCTCAACTGCTACATCTCCTTCCATGGTGTCACTCTATGCACTAAATACAAGGGCACCCAAGTTCATAAAGGAAACACTATTACAGCTTAAATTGCATACTGACCCTCACACAGTGATAGTAACTTCAATATCCCACTCATCCCAAAAGACAGGTCATTCAGGCTACAAAAGTAAACAGAAATGCTGGAGCTGCCTAATGTCATAACCAAATAAACCTAAAGATATATACAGAACAGTTCACCCAAACACACACACAAAAAATTTTCTCAGCAACTCATGGAACTTTCTCCAAAATTAATCACATACTCAGTCAGAAAAAAAGTTTTAATAGATACAAGAAAATTGAAATAACACCTTGAATCCTATCAGGCCACCATGAATTAAAATTGGGTGTCAACAACAAAAACAAAAGAAATCTTACTAACTCATGGAAAATGAACAACTCTCTACAGAATAAAAAAATTGGTCAATAGAAAAAGAAAGAAAGAAATTAAGACTTCCTAGAATAGAGTAAAAATAAAAACACAATATACCCAAACTTTTGGGACACAATTAAGGTTTTTCTCACAGCACTAGGTGGCTACATAAAAAACTGGATTGATCTCACGCTAGTAACTTAACAGCACATCTAAAAACTCTAGAATAAAGGCAAAGAATATCATCAAAAAGATGGCAAGAAGTAACTAAACTTGGGGCTGTTTGGTATTGACCTTCAGTGCTCCCAGTCTATCCTATGTTTCTGTCTTCATTTCTCTTAATCTAACTTTTCCTCAGCTTCAGCGTTCACTCCCAGGAAACCCCCCACAGATTTCTGCTCTAGCCTGCAGTTTACAGTGTGTTTAAAAGAAAAGAAAAAGAATACAGAAAATCCTTAAAAGAAGAAACAATTGTAGTCAGGCATGGTGGCACATGCCTTTAATTCCAGCAGTTGAGAGGCAGAGGCAGCTGGATCTCTGTGAGTTTAAGGTCAGTCTGGTCTACAGAGTGAGTTCCGGACAGCCAAAGATAAACAGAGAAACCATGTCTCAAAAAACCAAAATTTAAAAATAAAAATAAAAGAAAATAAAAAAAAAATCATGTAAAGATGGAAAATACACAGAGAATCTGGATATTTTATGTTAATGTGCTGTCTTTGAATTATCTGACTACTAAGGAAGGAGCAAAAGCTGCTAAAAGACATTTGATTATAAACACTGCTGGATTAATCCAACCTATGTATTTTGAAAATGACTTGATGTCAAAATTTAGGTCAAAAGATAAGTTACTTTGGAGAAGAGGTTTGCTTTTGCTTCCAAAGAAACTGAGAGGCTATGGATTCATTCTGGGTTAAGAAAAATAAGGTTTGATCAAGGAAGACCCACTGAAAAATCTCCAATAGGAGTGGATGGCCCAGATGATCCACCATTTTTGAGCACCTCTGTAGCAGTTTCCTCTGAGTTCTCCATCCAGAACAGCTTCAAAACTGCTGGCTGAGTGATTCAGCCTCAGAAAATACTCCAGTCAGGACTTGACCATAATCTTAAATTTTCTTGGGTCCCTATAAGATTATCATCACCCCAATCTGCAGGAAGTAGCCTAGAAAACTACACCCTTATTCCCCCCAAAACGGATTATGAATGCTTGTCTTTGTTTAGAGTTTTGGTTACAAGTTGTTATGGATAATGGTCAGGAAATAAGCTAAACAATTAAATTAGATTCAAGGTTCTTGGTTTGAAAAAACAGCGGGGATGTAGATATGATAGGATAAAAGGGTAGATTATTGAATCTACTCAGAAAAGGTAGGATATAGATATGATCTTGTTTTGAAAAGAAAAAATGGGGATATAGATATGCTAAAATAAAAGGATGGATTAGTGAATTTACTTTCAAAATAAAACAGGGAGAATATAGATATGTTGAGATAAAATAGTAGATTATAGATTCTACTTTTAAAAAGCAACTGCTAATTTTAAATGTTTTACATTGGATTGGACTTTTGTATTTTGTATACAAATTTTGTATATTGACACAAATTTGAGATTAATTTGTTAATAAATACTGTACATACATTTCTAATCTTGTTCAAGGTATTATACAGCTAATTTAACAATGTAATGCAAATCTCTAGTCCCTGGAAATTATTATCACCAACTGTTTACGATTATAAGGAAATGCAGGTTAATAATTAGTCACCTATTATAAAAGAATTTTAGTCACATTAGGTATGTTTTCAAGGTCAAACGAAGACAATATTTTGGATAGGTCATTTTCAAATACTTGAGAAATATACAGATTATGGCATTTAAGATGTTTTAATAACATAGGCTCTTCTTTATGACAATGAGACATGTCTACTCCTAGCAGTGCCAATCTACTTCAGAGAAAATAATGAGCATCAAAAAAATTCCACATGAAGCTGACTTTCTTTGTGGCAAAAGTAAGCCACTGGCAAGAAAATGCCCCTGCCTTGACTGTTGACAGTATGCTTTCCTAATTAGACAAACAAGACACAAAAGAAAGTGAGTGACAAACATTTTCAAGACAAAAAGGACAGACCTTCAAAATATTCTGCTTCACAGAAAAGTCTGTTGGATATGGTAGGCCTGTAGATCAAAGATTGATGCCCCAATGTTGCAGAGGAACTTTGCGTGACTGTCCAGGCAGCCAGCTGTTTCTGTCATTACATTTTTTGGAAGTCAACAGCTTGCACTTCCTGCTTATAAAGTTAGTATTATTTCCTTCTTGGGTCTCTGAGGGAGTTGAAGACTAGATAGTTACAGTAATAGTTTTCCTTGTTTACGTGACTCAGAAAGCAAGTTATGATAGAAAGTAAATTAGGTACAAGACTTTGGATTCACCAGGATACTATATAGAGAGAGTATTTTCTCTGAATTTGTCAAATGCAAACAGACTAGATATTGTTGATGTATTTATTGCTTATATATTTATTATTGTACAAGTTTTCTTATTTTATCATAGCCTTCTTTTTTTATTTTAGACAAAAAGGGGAAATGTAATAGCATTTCATTTGTATTTTAATAAAGCTTGCCTGAGGATCAGTAAAGTAAAACAGCCACACTGTTCAGCCTTACAGACCAGGCAGTTATGACACATACCTTTAATCCCAGTAGCCACAATTACACACACTTTTAATCCCAGCATCCACTACAGCTTGCAGTAGAAACCAGGCAGTAGTGGTGCATGCCCTTAATCCCAGAACTAGAGATGATTACAAAATGGGAGGAGATAGCTCTTAGTCTCAGTCTCATTCTGAGGTTCCTGAAGGCAGGATCACCATTTGGACTGAGGCAGAGGTAAGAGCCAGTGGCTGGCTGTTTTGTTATTCTGACCTTCAGGTTGAACTACAATTTCTGTCTCTGGGTTTTTATTAATCTTGCTACATAGAAGTACTTTGTCAATAAACTCAGGATGCCTGCACATGTCTTTTCCACTTCTACATAAAAACAAAACATCACTTCTACCATTTTAGAATATACAATCTATTTAAGGGAATGTTTCAGGAACATTGCATGGTTTCACAATTCCCCTTGTATGAATGTCTAGGAGAACAGGAATGGGCACCATAAGAGAAAAAACAATGCACAGATGACATAAATAAGAGGTAAGCACCTACAACTGCAGCATCCCTTATCTTACTCTTATTAAAACATAAAGGTATGTAGCTCAAACACTTAACTGTCCCTTACAGAGGACCCACTTTTGGTGTCCATCACAACTATCCCTAATTCCAGTTCTAAAGCAATTTGATGTCCTCTTCTAGTCCCTATGAACACTGTACACATGTGTGTAAAACACTCACACACACACACAACACATACGCACTTTTTAAAAAATGATTTGTCATTATGCGTACTAAAAAGAAAAACAGACTTCAGTTCCAGTGTGTATTATTAAAGAAATAGGTAATGTGCACTTAAAAAAATCCATCATAAAATATATAAAACTTTAAAATATTTTAAGGCTTAAGTGTTAAAACAAAAAAATTAACAAAAAATAAACACCTTTTACCAGATGTAAAATTATCTTTTCCTTCTGATTTACAGTAAAACCATCATTATTTCTTCTTTCTCTCTCATCCTCTCTTTTTATTTTTTATTTTATTTTTTTTGAGATAGGATTTCACTGAGTAACAGCCTTAATTATCCTGGAACTAGCTCTGTAGACAGGGTGGCTTCAAATTCATAGAGATCCACCTGCCTCTGCCTCCTGAATGTTGGGATAAAAGATGTGTGCTACCACCACCCGACAACCCATCTTTTCTTACATCTCCCACTTTATTTCCCCCATCAGCTCATTTTTCATGTCCTATCAGTACAAAAAGAATAAAATTACTGCCAACAGTGTGAAGAAAATTAAGAGAAATGTATATAAAACTTATGAAGATGCGACTGAATTGATGTTACCAAGAAACACTGACGATGTGGGATATCCTTCTGTATACTGTAAATGTGTACTGTTTTTATTGATAGATGAATAAAGATACTTTGGCCCATGGCAGAACACAGTATAGCTAGGCGGGAAAGTCAAACTGAATGCAGGGAGAGGGTGGAGTTGAGAGAGACAGCAGCAAATATAGGAGGAGAAAAGTGTAAGAGCATCACCAGTAAACCATGGTCCACATGGCGATACACATATTAATAGAAATGGGTTAATTTAAAAGTAAGAGCTAACTAATAATAAGCCTGAGCCACTGACCAAACAATTATAGTTAATATTAAGTCTCTGAGTATTTATTTTATAAGCAGTTGCAGGTCCAGCAGGATGAAGAAAAGCCTCTGGTTACACATTGACATTTTATATTTTAATTGGGAGAGTTTATTTTTATTTTGCTCCATTTTATATATATGGGTATTGTGCCTGTATGCACGTCTGTGTTTAGAGGACCATGGGGGTATACAGCAGTGACAGGTATTTAACAAGTCGAACCAACAGACATATAATTCCCTGATGAGGAGTCCCACCTGGAAAAGCTGTGGGGTCAATGGCTGTGGAACCTGTTGTGCCTGTCTGTAATTTCTCCCATGAGTCACTTCATTTCTTTCCTTAGAACTTCATTTCTTCCCTAATAACAGATTTGGGTGTATTCCCACTGCTTCTGTTTTATCTCATGTATATATTCCATCTATTGGGCACAAATATAGCTGTGGACAATCTAGAGGGCGAATCTGCTTAAGATATATATATAATATATATTATATATGTTATATATATATATAATAATGATGAGCAGAAATAATACTAATAACTCAGACTGACATAGGATAATACTCAGCTACAAAGACAGTCTTTTACACGTTTCCAAAATTTTAGCAGATTCTAGCAGACAGGTTGCCCCTAGAGACATTATCTGGTTACCCCTAGAGACTAATACACAAGGTCATTCTCCCAGGTGTTTTTTTTTTTATTCAAAGCCAAAGTTTAAAACAGCGTTAGTCTGCATATGCCATCTCTCCAGTCAAGAGAGTTTATTTCATCATAGCACAACTTATTCCCGAATACCAATAAATGACACATGTAAACTTGTCAAAGGTAAATCTAGGCAGCAATCAACAGAAAGATATTGAGGCATGAGGCTAATATAGATAAGAATAATGGGTTAATATAACTTATAAGAACTAATACTTAGCCTGAGCTAATGGGCCAATCAGTTTATAACCTAATGCAGACTCTCTATGTGATTTTCTCTGGGACTAACCGGCTGGGGAACTGGGCAGGATGAAAACCCCAAGAAGCCGGCCCTCATGTTACAGAATGGTGCCCATGTGGATAACTGCATCCACAAAAAGCCTGAGAAAACTTGGGAAAGAATAGACTAAAGCATGTCTTCTTGGTAGCAGCAATTTCTTGGGTCTGCACTGCTTGCTAGAGGCAAGCAAGCACTCTCATTTAAGAGAAGCTTCCTCACTCAGCTTTAGCTGCAAAACCTTGCAGCTCTTTTAAGAGGTCCTGCCATGAAACACTTACATAGTGTTGATGAAAATCAAAAAGCTGCTTTTTGGTTTTCAGCCATAGCAAGAAAAAAGCCACACTGTTTTAAAATGCCAGCTTTCTGGGTCGCCTGCCAGGGCAAACTCTGACTCTTTCAGGCAGGCGGTCCAACTATGGAGCATTTGAGTGTGGTTTCTGAGCACACTACTGCAGCTTGCTTGCTGGCAAGGACCTTGAAATGCCATAGAGTTGTGGCAGTGAACACGTCTCTGGTCGGTGCCTCAGCCGTGAGGCTGGAATCTCAGAAAGCTAAGAAATGGGCTGGATCCAGTCGTCAAAGACACGGCTTTAATCCTAACCATATTTCTTGGTAAATTAAAGACTCCTGTAGTCACAAAAAGAGAGATATACAGTAAAGAGAGATTCAAAGACAAAGAAAACCTCTAAATGGTTTACAGTGTGTTAAAAATATATGCAGGCTAAAGGTTAAAGTTCTTAAAGTAGAAAAGAAGAAAGTAGTTGCGTGTGGTGGTACACACCTTTAATCCCAACACTTGGGAGGCAGAGGTAGATTGACCTCTGTGACTTCAAGGTGTGGTAGCATAAACCTTTAATCCCAGCACTGGGGAGGCAGAGACAGGCGGATCTCTGTGAGTTCAAGGACAGCCTGGTCCTTGAGTTCCAGGACAAAGATACACAGAGAACCTGTCTCAAAAAGCCAAAAGTTAAAAGTTCTATCATCTCAAAGGAAGATAAAACACCTATTAGAGTAGAGACCATAATAAGCACATTGGTTTATATACAATAGGAAAACAAGCAGATAATTCTTTCTCTGGGTTTTTTTCTGCCCCTTTTTAAACTAATTATATACAACATCTTCAGAAAAACAAAACATAAAACTAAGAGATATCGATATTTAAGAAACAATCATGAACCCCTATGCAAACAAAATCAGGCTCATTTTGGTCTTAATATGTATTTTATATATTAATATATATATTTTGCCTAATCTTGTTCTTAATATATATTTTACTTTTTGTTCTCTTTTCATATTGACAGATCTAACTTTTACTGTCTCTTTTATTGCTATATATAGGCTATATATACTTCTTTTTAACTGTGTTTTATCATTAAATCTTTACAAATATCTTTATCTTATTATTTTATTAATAAAGTATAAAAACCTTATTCCTATGCTGAGACTAATTACTAAGTAGGATGAACTAAGTCACCATGCTAACTCAGCATTTCCATAGCAACCCATGTATCCTTTCAGTTTTGGCCCAAATTGAAAGCATTGCTTTACCCATTACTTTCCTACTGCCCTTATCAAACAAAAATGAGTTTTCAGCTCACATCCCCATATGTAAAAACTGTTTTTTTACATATGGATCGGCACTGTTTCCATCTTCCTTAGTAGCGCCAATAAAATTAACATCTCCAATAAAATTAACATCTCCATTAACACAAGAAACAAGAACAGAGCAATACTTGTGCCAAAAGGCTAACAGAACACTACTACAAATTCAAGTAGTCAACCAGCAATTGTAGAAAAAGTTCAGGTTCAATGTTTTAGTTTTAAACAAATTCATCTAGTATGCAGCTTAAATAAAAGGTATCAGAACCAGTTTATTTCAGCTTAAAATTATTAGGAAATACCCAAATAACATAAAAACAAAAACATGGGGAGGGAGGAGGGTGAGAAGAGCAAACAGAAACACTTACTGTGTGTCCTAGCTTTCTCATAGATAAATGTAATAAAGATGATCAGACAGGCTGGAAAATCAACAAGGAATACATTCCCAACCAAAGCATGATGGTACATACCTACATTCTCAGCCGTTTGGGGGTACTACAGCAGGAAATTCATACATTTGAAGATTACATAAGCAACATAGCACATTCCTATTTAACCCCAAACTAAGAAACCAGAATCTACTCTTAAAAACTGATAAAGATGCACTAGATTAGGAATCAGATCCATTTCTCACTCAGTCATCATGAGAAAAGCTTCCTCCAGCAATGCATGGAAACTAACCCAGAGACCCACAACTAGACAGTGTTCTAAGAGAGACCTCAGGCCACTCAGCCCTCAATGAGATGTCTCAACAAGTTTCTCAAGAATAATGGAGCTATGCAGAACAGGAGGTGGAAAGATTGCAAGATTGCAAGAGGCAGTAGAGATGAAAAGCACCAAGGAAACAGTGCTTTTTTGACATAACAGGACTGACACACATACAAACTCAGAGACTGTGTTAGTATTCAAAGTCTTAATGTGGGATTCCCCTCAGTATGCAGTGAATACCATTGGTTAACAAAGAAGCTACTTTGGAGGAAACAAGCTCTACCAGGAGCAGAAGCAAGGAGCAACTCCATTCCTGGGACACGGGCGGAACAGGATTGAGCCAGCAACCAGATCCAGAGTCAACAATCTCCACCCCAACAGGTACAGGGGAATAACCACTGAGCGAGTGAGTCAGAGCCAGAGATTGCTGAGGGCCCAGATGTGAATCTGGGACCTTCAAGGGACTAGACTTAAGCCAGGACCCCGGTGGGTCTGGGCGTGAGTCTAGGACCTCCCAGGAACTAGGCCTGAGCCATGAATGAACCTGGGTCCTCCAAGAGAATAGACAGGAACCAGAGATCTCAGTGGGGCCAGGCATGAGTCTGGGACCTCAGAGATAGTAGGCCTGAGCCAGGACCTCTGTGGGTTCTGGCATTGGTCTGGGACATCAAAAGGAATAGGCAGGAACTTGGAACCTCTGCAGCTCTGAGTGTGAGTCTGGGACCACTGAGGAGGTAAGCAGGTCCTCTGCGGGTCCAGCCACACCCAAGCCTAGGACCTCCAAGACAGTAGACAGGAACCAGAAACCTTTCCAGGTCCAACTCCAACCCAGGGACTTCTGCAGGAGGGAATCCAGAAAAGGATTTACAGATATAGGTCAAAGCCGGTAACCTAGGCCAAAGTTTCCCTGATAGAAGGAACTCCACATTGGGCAACAAATTCCACAGGAGTGGGACTGGACAAGCCACCTAGGACGGAGAGGGAGGGCCTGAGGAAACAAGCTCTACGTGGAGCAGAAGCCAGGAGCAAATCCAGTCCTGGGAGCCTATCCAATCCCAGAACCTGGCAGATCAGGACTGAGCCAGCGACCAGATCCTGAGTCAGTAATCTCCACCAAAACAGGTCCAACTCCAAGCCAGGGACTTCTGTAGGAGAGAATCCAGACCAGGATTTACTGAAAAAGATCAAAGCCAGCAGCCTAGGCCAAAGTAGGCCTGAGACAGCAAACTCCAAGGGAGCGGAGCAAAGCACAGGAGCAATGAGCTATCTCTAGGAACAGGAGTAACCAATGGGGTAACTAGAACTGTGACATTGACTGTACCACGAGGAACAACAATCTGAGCTTTGGATTCACTGGCACCTAGAAGATTATTCAACAGAATCTCAGACAGCCCCAACCACACCTATTAGAGGAAAAGATGAGTAGAAAAGGTAAGATCACAGGCTACACCACAAAGAGCAACAAAAACCAGTGAAACCTAAAGACCTACAACAGCAAGACCTGAACAACCAAATATGGATGAACAAGAAGAAAACGACCTAAAAAATAATGTCAAGAGAATGTTTGAAAAATTTAAAGATAAATGGGAAATTCGCTTAAAGAAACTGAACAAAAGGCAAACAAAAAATTGGAAGATTATCAGCAAATCACTTAATGAAAACCAAGAAAAAGAAATCAGACATATAAAAGAAACAATCCAGGACTTGAAAACTGAAATAGAAAAAATAAAGAAACCATAAGCCAAAAGAATTATAGAAACAGAAATCATGAGAAAAGATCAGGAACCGCAAATGCAAGCATGAACAACAGAATACAAGAAATGGAAGAGAGAATCTCAAGGGCTGAAGATAGAATAGAGGAAATAGACTCATCAGTTAAAGAAAACATTAAATCTAACAAAAGACTAACCCAAAATATCCAGGAAATATACGACACCATGAAAAGGAACATACATAAACATAATTAAGGCAATATACAGCAAGCCAACAGCCAACATCAAACTAAATGGAGAGAAACTCCCAGCGATTCCACTGAAATCAGGAACAATCAAAGGTTGTCCACTCTCTCCATATCTTTTCAATATAGTTCTTGAGGTCCTAGCTAGAGCACTAAGACACCAAAGGGAGATCAAGGGGTTACAAATTGGAAAAGAAGAAGCCAAACTCTCACTGTTTGCTGATGATATGATAATTTACATTAGTGATCCCAAAAATTCTACCAAAGAACTTATACAACTCATAAACACATTCAGCAATGTAGCAGGATACAAGATTAACTCAAAAAAATCAGTAGCCCTCCTGTACACAGATGATAAAACGGATGGAGAAGAAATCAGAGAATCAACACCCTTCACAATAGACACAAATAGCATAAAATATCTCGGAGTAACTCTAACCAAACAAATGTAAGGCTTGTAAGACAAGAACTTTAAATCATTGAAGAAAGAAATTGAAGAAGACACCAGAAAGTGGAAAGACCTCCCATGCTCTTGGGTAGGCAGAATTAACATTAGTAAAAATGGCAATCTTACCAAAAGCAATCTATAGATTCAACATAATGCCCATCAAAATCCCAGCAAAATTCTTCAAAGACCTAGAAAGAATGGCACTCAACTTCACATGGAAAAGCAAAAAAAACTCAAGATAGCCAAAACAATCCTGTACAATAAAAGAACTTCTGGATGCATCACAAACCCTGACTTCAAACTCTACTAGAGAGCTACAGTACTGAAAACAGCCTGGTACTGGCATAAGAACAAATAGGAAGACCAATGGAACCGTATAGAAGACCTGGATCTCAATCCACACATCTTCGAACACCTGATCTTTGATAAAGAAGCAAAAAATATCAAATGGAAAAAAGAAAGCATATTTAACCAATGGTGCTGGCATAACTGGATATCAACATGTATAAGAATAAAAACAGACCAATATCTATCAACATGCACAAAACTCAAGTCCAAATGGATCAAAGACCTCAACATAAAGCTAGACACACTGAACCTTATAGAAGAGAAAGTGGGAAGTACACTTGAACACATTGGCACAGGGAACCACTTCCTAAATAGAACCCCAGCAGCACAGACACTGAGAGAAACAATTAATAAATGGGACCCCCTGAAACTGAAAAGCTTCTGTAAAGCAAAGGACACAGTCAACAAGACAAAATGACAGTGTACAGAATGGGAAAAGATCTTCACTAACCCCACATCAGACAGAGGTCTGATCTCCAAAATATACAAAGAACTCAAGAAATTGAACACAAAAAGATCACATAATCTAATAATAAAATGGAGTATAGACCTAAACAGAGAACTCTCAACAGAGGAATCTAAAATGGCTGAAAGACACTTAAGGAAATATTCAACATCCTTAGTCATCAGAGAAATGCAAATCAAAACAACTCTGAGATTCCATCTTATACCTGTAAGAATGGCCAAGATCAAAAACACTGATGACAAATTATGCTGGAGAGGTTGTGGGGAAAAGGGAACACTTCTGCATTGCTGTTGGGAATGCAAACTGGTACAACCCCTTTGGATGTCAGTGTGGCCATTTCTAAGAAAATTAGGAAACAACCTTCCTCAACACCCAGTAGTACCACTTTGGGGTATATATCCAAAGGATGCTCAATCATGCCAGAAGGACATGTGCTCGACTATGTTCATAGCAGCTTTGTTTGTCATAGCCAGAACCTGGAAAAAAAACCTAAATGCCCCTCTACTGAAGAATGGATAAGGAAAATGTGGTACATTTACACAATGGAGTACTACACAGCAGAAAAAAATAACAACAGCTTGAATTTTGCAGGCAAATGGATGGAGCTAGAAAACATTATTTTGAGTGAGGTAACCCAGACACAGAAAGACAATTATCACATGTACTCACTCATAGGCGGTTTTTAACTATAAAGCAAAGAAAGCAAGCCTACAAATCACAATCCCAGAGAACTTAGACAGCAATGAGTATACTAAGAAAGACTTACATAGATATAACCTGCATGGGAAGCAGAAAGTAGAAAAAGACAAGATCTCCTGAGTAAGTTGGGAGTATGGGACCTTAGGGGAGGCCTGAAGGGGGGAGGGAGAGGCAGGGAGGGGAACAGAGAAAAATGTAGAGCTCAATAATTATCAATTAAAAAAAGGAGCTACTTTGGGCCTAGGGCACGGTAGAATATAGACAGAATAGGTGGAGTCAAGAAGAAGCCATGTAGCTGCCAAAGGAGACAGACACACAAAGTTTACCCCATAAACCACAGCTGAATGGCAATACACAGAAAATAGGAGGAATGGGTTATTTAAGATATAAGAGTTATCCAGCAATATGCCTAAGCTATTGGCCAAGCAGTATTGTAATTAATACAGTTTCTATGTGATTATTCAGGTCTGAACAGCCAAGAAATGAACAAGCAGCCTCAACATACAAAATGGCAGCCAGAATGAGGCAAAAATTTTCATGTGAAGTCTACGTAAGATTTAAAAAAAAAAAAGTTTTTATACTCACAAAAACAGGAGCCAACCAAAGCTTCTTGGTCACAACATTTTTTCAGATAGGCTCGGTTTGTCGGTGGCAAGCAGGGACAGCACAGCTCCATTAACAGAAGGCTTACTCACTCAGTATAAGAAATAGCGGTTTCCTAGTTCATGCTGGCATCATGAACACTGACTATTTAATGAGGCCAAGCACTTAAGTAGGGTTTGTGAGCGGCATGCTACTAGTTGCTTAATGGTGAAATAGACCCATTGCAACCCTGGAGCTGGGGTGGAAAGCATGGCTCTCAGAGGCACTGAACTTGCCTCCACCATGTTAAACTGGGCAGAGCCAAAAGGCAAAGCAACCTTAGTCCTAGCCACACCCACTTAGCGTATAAAAAAAAAGTGCTCCTGCTCAAAAATTAATTACAGATATGCACAAAATAAGGACAAATTTAGATGAAAATACCTCTAAATGGGTCACATTGTTGGATAAATCTATGTAGGCTTAACAGAGAGAAGAAAAAAATATAGACAGTTATAAAAGGAAGTAAGTGGTTTAAAAAAAACAGTCTTTAAAGAGACAGAGTACAGACAATCACAGATTAAAGGAGTAAAGAAAAAAAGCCACGTAAAGATGGAAAATAAACAAAGAGTCTGGATTATGTATATTATTGTGTTTTCTTTGAATTTTTTGACTGTGAAGGAGCTAAGCACAGAGAGACATTTCATTGTACAGGCTGCTAAGCTAAACCAACAGTTATTTTAAAGGTATCTTGACTTCAAAATTTGGGTCTAAGGATATGTTGCTTTGGAAAAGAAGTTCTGCTTTTGTTTCCACAGAGGATGAGAACCTGTGGAAGTCTTTCAGACTAAATTTGATGGAACAAGATCCCCTAAAAGGTCTCCAAGAACCCCAAAAGTATTTCACCCAACAAAAATCAGGAAGCAGTTTGGGGAGAACTACATCCAAATTCCAAAATACTGTTTATAAATGTTTGTTTTTATTTTAAGGGGATATAATATAGAGATGAAAACTTTGCCTTGTTATGGATTTTGGCTCATTGATACAAATTTAGGTCAATTTTGTTATATGTATATTTCTGCTCTTGATTAAGGTATTGTGTTTGTACAGCTAACTTAAAAATGTGATATATAATTAAGAAATATAAGTTAATAGTCATCTATAATAATTAAGCTTGTAGTCATGTTGTTTTCTAGATGTATAGACATATACTTCAGATGAATAGGTATTTTTCAAACCTTTCAAAAATTAACAGAATATGGCATTTAAAATGTTTAAGAAATTAAGACTTTTCATGACAATGAAACACATCTGTTACAGGCAGCACCAATCTACTTCAAGAGGGTAATGGGCATCCAAAAGGCTCCTTATGGAATTTGCTAGCCATTTGGGAAAGAAACTGCTCTTGCCTGGACTGCTTGATGGTATGCTGTAGAAACTGGACATGCAGAACCCACAGAAAAATGACTGCTGAAGTTGCCTAAAGAAGATGAGACAGTCCTTCAGGGTTCCTCCTTCATGAAAGAGCCTGCCAGACATTCTGCAGGTCACAGATAAAAGTGACTGATAAACTGCCAATATAGGCAGAACTGTCTTTAAAATTTCCTGCTTCATAGAAACATCTGCCCAATTCTATGGGCCTGTAGGCTAAAGATGGATGCCTGAATGGTACGGAAGAACTTTGGGTGAACTTGTCCAGGCAGCAAGATGTCTCTGTCAATTCTAGAATTTTGGAAGTTGCTTACAATACACTTCCTGTTAACTTATGTAATATATCCTTCTGGGGTGTTTGATAGAGTTGAAGAATAGAGAGTTATAATTATAGCTTTCCTTAGTTATGATAAAAGATAAAATAGATATAAATATTGTAACTATAATTCATGGTTGGCACCTATTTTGTTATATGTAATTTTACTATGTTAAAGTTAAAACCTTCCTTTTTATTTAGACAGAAGAGGGGAGATGATGTGGGATTCCCCTCAGTATGCGGTGAATACCATTGATTAAAAAAAGGCTGCTTTGAGCCTAGGGCAGAGCAGAATATAGCCAGGCTGGAAGAGATAGAGAGAGAGAGATAGACAGATAGGTACAGAGAGAGAGAGAGAGAGAGAGAGAATAGGTGGAGTTAAAGAGACACCATGTAGCTGCGGAAGGAGACAGATGCCAGAACTTTACCTGGTAAGTCATAGCCACGTGGTGATACACAGATGAAGAGAAATGGGTTAATTTAAGATATAAGAATTAGCCAGGAATATGCCTAAGCTATTGACCAAGCAGTGTTGCAATTAATACAATTTCTATGTGATTGATTATTCAGGTCTCAGTGGCTGAGAAATGAATAGGCAGCCTCTGATTATAGCATCTGAACAGGTAAAACCATACAGGGTTCCAGCACTAAGAGGAGAAGTGGACATGAGCCCCCAACCCTAACCCAGAAGCTATCTTCAAGAGTGAAGTCTGACTGGGTATACAAACCACACTTAAAGGAGGCCCCATGCCCAGCAGTAGATGGACAATATATAACAAATGACTTTTGGAGACTTTTGTCTCATAATGCTTTATTTGGGCACTTTTTTTTAGTTTTTCGAGACAGGGTTTCTCTGTGTTGCTTTGGAGCCTGTCCTGGAACTAGCTCTTGTAGACCAGGCTGGCCTCAAGCTCACAAAGTTCCGCCTGCCTCTGCCTCCCGAGTGCTGGGATTAAAGGTGTGCGCCACCACTGCTTGGCTATTTGGGCCCTTTTAACCTTACCAGTCTTTGCTTGTATATCAGAGTTTTTGATTTTGTGTTTCTATGGAGGGTGGGTATGTTTGTGTAGGGGTGGGCATGTTTCTCATACATCTTTGTTTCTGTTTTATTTTACTCTGGCTTGTCTATTTATTTTTTAGAGAAAAAGAGAGAGGTCATGGAGTTGAATAGATGGGCAGGTGGGTAATGATCTAGAAGATGAGGGAGGGAACTTTTATCAGAATATATTTTATGGAAAAAAATTACAATTAAAATATTGGGGAAAATCACATGCAATATTTGCTTTAATATTTTTCTAATATAAAAAGTTCAATATAATGAAATAAAGTAAGATTAGCACTCCTTAACATGTACATCACTGTTAGTTACAAATCAGGTTGTCAAAATGCAAAGGTCAGCTAGCACTCTATCTTACCTTAGATGTCATTCTCATGAAGAGTCTGTTTTGATCAATATCTGTTCCCATCTTCTCATTCTTGACTAAATCTTTGAGACTCAGATGATCATCATCAGGAAAGTATCGGATCCTTTCTTTATCCTCGTGGGTTGAAACCTAAAGCAAAGTGAACATAATAAAGTCTTGGCAGATGTTTTGAATGAGCTATCCATAAATCTGGTAATAAGTGTTAAAAATCTCAGCACACATCACAAGTGTCCCTTCCATATGAAACAAAGTCTGACAGAATTATACTTTGTACTTCTTCCCTTTCTTGGCTTTCTTCCCAGGAGGGAGCAATCATTAGTTGACTGTCAAGTTTGGCCAAAGATTACAACTGTCCTACCCCATCTCTCCTGCTCTCCATGATTACAACAGTCGTACCCCATCTCTCCTGCTCTCCATGATTACAACTGTCCTATCCCTATCTCTCCTGCTCTCCATGATTACAACTGTCCTATCCCTATCTCTCCTGCTCTCCCTTGCACCTACAACTCCTTACATAGTGGAAGAAAGACTGCCATTATTCAAGCAGGAAATAAGAATTATAAAACAAAAACAAACAAACAAAAACAACAAAAAAAAAAAACAGAGGTAAACATCTACTACTCTGGGTCTCATGTTTATAGCTCTCCCCTAACTCATGTGTTACAAGGAGTCAGGACTCTGGAGAGGTAATCAGGTAATAAGATGCAGCCCTCATGAGTAAGATTAGTATCCTATAAAGATATGACAGCACCTGTTCTGTGTCTGCTCTCTACTACATTAGAATAAAATGAGAAAGCATCACTGTAAACCCAAATGTGTAACCTACCAGTCATTTGGAGTTCTCAGTCTCCAGTACTAGAAGAATACATTTCTGTTAGCCAAGCTACCAACCTGACAGATTGTTCTGATTGTCAGACTTATAAAATATGTGTTCCTAACCACTAATTTGTTCTATAAACAGCTTTATCAAAAACAAAACTGATATTGAGGCCATATAATTCAGCCCTGGGTTTTCCTCAGTTGGTTCCTTATCCACATGTGAATCACAAAGTGCTATTTACTTTCTCCCTGGTCCAACCACCACTCATTTTAGTATTCAAATAGAACTCATCCCCTAACTTCTTTGTGATGCCTAAAACAATGTCCCATCATTCATTCTAACATTGCTATTATTTTTTTTCACTAACCTGAACCTCATTTGATACGATTTCCCTGGCTCCACATACTTAATATTTGGCCTACACTCAAAATGCAAATCCCAGGCCTGAATGAATCTGTCTCTGACTTTAATCACTTGTTTAGGTTGTTCAGTAGTCTGCAACTTAAAAAGGCTTCCATGACATCTGATATTGTGGTTATGGATTCTGCCATTTTAATTGTACATTTATTTTTCACCGTATCTCTCCAGCTTCCCCATTACATTAGGAGTATCAATCTCATCTCTAAGTATTCAAGGAATTAATTGGTATCTAAAGTGGGATAGGCACTCAACAGGCAAAACAACCAATAGTTGCCAAAAATTCCAAAGCAAACAAAAATTTGTATATTCAGTTATCATGTACATGATCTTCAATTTTAAAACAAAAACCTAATTTATGGAAAGTGGAGGTGTTGTTTTTGCCACCTTTCCATACTCAAGGTAGTGCTAAAAATTAATTATCAGAGATGGAAGATAGAAAAGAAAACACAGTGCTTAAAAGCTCATACCCCTATGTAATTAAGACATTACTGTACTTGAATACCCGACCATTAGGCCTCAGACTAGGTGCTTACAAAGACACCCGGTCTAGGTCAAGCCTTTCTATGTGCAATATGGTAAATATGCAAAAGAAACTGAATACAATGTCAAAAAATGTAAAGTAAATTTAAAATTGCAGTAAGCCTTCCATGTTCAGTCACTCCAAAAACATGGTTGAATTTTCTGCCATTTGTAAAAAGTAAAAATATACAACTAAGAATAAAAGTGAAAATTATTTTTCAATATTTTCATTTCAAAAGAAAATTCTAGTCCAATGCAAAATGAACTCCAAAGAGAAAAAGAGAATTGTGAATTTTTAAGTGAAAGCATATGCTATACATACTCCTTGTCTCTTTCTTCTTTTCGCTTTCATATCCAGGGTCTCTCCAGGGGTGTTCACAGGCCACACTCTTCCAGACTCATCTGTTCTAGTAAGGATCACTTCTTCAGCTTCATGCTAAGGAAAGGTTTAGTTAATATTTAAAATACTTATAATGCTAAATGTCCACACTTAACAACAACAAATTACAGAAAAGATTCTAAATTTCAGAAAGAACGATGGGTCATTTTAGTCTCTTGGATTTTTACCACTCATTGTAAATTAACCATAAAATAAAAAACAAGAGGGGGAAAAACCCAAAGTTCATTTTAGCATTTTTATAATTCAATTAATGAGGCAACCTTCAAATAATTCTGTTAACCGTTTTTAACTGGGCACAATGGGGTTGAATCTAAGGCCTTATGCATAATACTAGGTAAGCATCTGACCAATGAGTTATATTCTAACCCTGATATTTCCTTTTTTAAAAAGATTCTGAGATACAGTCCTACTAAATTATCCAATGTGGTCTTAACACACTCTCACTCTGTATTTCACACTCACCTTCAACTTGCCATATTCCCTCTCCTCCCACATCACTAAGATTCCAAGCTTGTGTTAAAGGCCCAGTTCAAACAGTTTCATCCAAATACACTGAAGGATGATAAAAGAAAGAACAAAGATGGTGGCACTGCCACAGAGGGCCATATTGAAGTCTGGTCTATGTTGCCTCCAGAGCCAAGCTGAGGCATATAACCCCTGCTGTAATCTGGGGGCCATGTTTGTTATCTGCTGCCAGAGGAGGCTGTGTACATCTGTTGTCCATGATCCCACTGGAGGCAACACTGATGCCAGTGAACTGTGTCGCTGTCTGAAGCCATGTTGATATCCATGGACCTTGCTTCCGCCAGGGGCATGGCCTGTATTGCCCCTGAGGTCATGTTGATATTTTGCCTGTGCTGCCACCAAGGGCCTTGTTGGTGTTTGTGGTCCATGCTGAGGCCAAAGGCCATGATGATGTCTGTGGTTTTTTTTTTTTCTTCTGCTGCTGAAGGCCATGTCGACGTCCTTGGTCTATGTTGTTGCCAAAAACCGTGTGTAAGTCCATGATCCTTGCTGCTGCTATTACAGACAAGAAAGCTTCTTTTGCAGCTCACAGTTGAGAATGAGAGACATTGAAAGCTTCTGTGACAACCACCCAGGCCCACAACCCGAAAAAGGCTAGACAAAAAGCCACTGAGAATAGAGTCCTTAAAAATTGTGAAAAATATGCTAAAGTGTAGCTCTTCACACTTGATTGCTTCTGGTAGGGGTTGGGGATGAGGAAAACTCAGTTTTCCTTAAGGGGCTGCCCACTGCGGATTTTGACCATGCTCCAAAGAGTATATGGGCAAGACAAACTAGACTTGGTATCACCCTTTTCTTCCTTCCTTCTCTTCCCCCCAGTGAGAGCACAAGGGTGGGGGGAGGTGGATCTGGGAGGAATGAGAAGCGAGTATGATCGGGGTACATTATGTGAAATTCCCAAATAATCAAAAAATGTTGAAATAAAAGACTGATAAATTACCAATAATATACCAGTGCTTGTCTGAGAATGCCCATCTCTGCTACAGTATAGAATATTTAATTGCATTGTAACAAGACAACCAACTGCCTTGTTACAACCAAAAGTCATTTTTCAAATTCGCTTTTGCAATGATATCAGCATTTCCTTTGTCTTAAAACCTTTCAAATACCTTTTGTGTGTCTGGTTCTTCGGAAGTTATTCCATTGCACATAGCATATAGATTTTATAGTTTCTAAAAATTGTAGCCAAATATATTTCTGGCCTAACATAAAAATTTCTATTAAGAAAGTAGAATGTCATTATTAATAATCAATAAGAAGCATTAGGTGATAAACTCATTATAGATAATTTGAAGCAAAGCCAATCAAATTATTCACATTTCAATTTTCTTCTCAAAGCAGATTTAAATATAAAAACCAATTTCAATTACATTTAACAGCTCCTGCGTTGAAGAAATAAAATACATACTTATTAATGTTCTTATAGGAATTTTTCTCCAAATATTGAACAGAGATTAAAGACTGTCAGTATTCTCCCTCAATTACTTTATGAATTGTTACATTTTAATCCTATCTACTTGTTCCCTTGCTAGAAAATAAAGATGAGAAAACATAATAATGTGGCTTCTAACTTTATCACACTGTGAAATCTGTTTGGCTTTCAAATGATGAAACCCAACAACTGTTAATTGTATAATCACATTCCTTGATTTAAAGTATTTTTATTATGTTTATCACATTCTCTAGCCTGAATTCTCTTGAGTTTTGCATGCAAGTTGTACACTGGTGTATATGCATACACAAGCTTATGGAGACAAGGAGATGACATTGTGGTTCCTTGACCACCATGAAGGCGTAAGTCATAAAACAATCCCACACCAGTTTGGAATTATGATTAATAAAATGATTATTTATTTAAAATGAAAAAAACTTACAGATCACCATCCCAGACAACAGCCCTCTGCACGATCAGAAATGTAGTCTAACAGCAGGAAGCCGGAAGAGAGCAAGAGAACAAGCACACAGCTACTGCTACTTTTTAAAACAAAAGAGACCACACCCCAGTGGGCTGGTATCTTAAAGGCTACTGGCTGAAGGAGTGGAAGTTGCTCCCGCAGTACCACCATCTACCTGGTTTTCTTTGTTTGCTTTTTCACTGGATTTCTTACTAGCCCAAGGACCTGCTAAGTAGGCTAGCGTTACAAGCCCCAGGAATCTGCCTGTCTCCACTGTTCCAGAACTGGAATTGACAGGTTTTATTACATGGATTCTGGAGATACATCTCAAGTATTTTAGAGACTAAACCATCTCCCAAGTCCTTGAAACCTTCTATTCCTTTCTTTAAGCAGCAAATCTAATATATCTGTAGTGGCAAATATTGTAAGTGCCTATCTAAGATACAAACTCCTTGACCTCAAGTTTACAGTTTCATATGAGAATTAGTCCTCATAAGAATTATTAGTATAAAGAAAGCTCTGTCATATGCTGGTGATTCCAAGATTTATTGATTTCCCAGAAATCCAACCTCACTGCCATACTGTTCCAAACTCCACTGCTAAACATAGTCTTTATTTAATCTAGAGACCACATATCACAGACCAGGGTGATGCTCAGAATGACCTGGGTGAAATGTTATTAATGCAATAAAAGATCTAAAAACTGAACATTTATAGATCTTTAAAATCAGCACATAGGAATTTTATGTTGATTCAACTCAAATTAAAAACTGACACATTTTGTATATTCTTGTATTTTACATGCATAAATGTTTGTCTGCATACATGTACACAACATGTGAAGCTAGTCCCAGAAGAGGCTAGAAGACTGATACAGATCCCACAAAACTGGAGTTACAAATGTTTGTGAGCAGCTGTGTGCATTCTGGAACTAAACTTATAATTAACCACCGAGACAGCTCTCTCGCCCCATCTCCTATATTCTTTATTTAGTTTTCCCATAAAGTCAATCACATTTCATGACACTATCAGTTCAGCATGAACGCAACACACACACACACACATTTTATACATCTATAAACAACCTCAATTCTGCACAGAAGACTAGAGGAATTAAACTAAACATGGAAAGACCAAGAATCTGTAAGGCCTTCAAATCCTGGCCCTGGACTTCTTTTCTAGCTCTTCACAATTCTGGTAAATTTGCATTTTATTTCTATTTCAAAGAAATAGTTACCTTTTTATTCAACAAGGAAAACAAGAATGTAATCACAGCCAACAATCAGTTCCCAAGTAATTTTAAGTAATTGCTATTATTACGAGTCATTAAGAAAGCAACCATTATACTATTTGTGATTTTTCTGTCTTAGCCACCTTTTCAGGCCAAGAAAAGGTAAACATTTTAAGTATAGAGAAGACCTGGAACACTGTCAAACAACAAAGAGTACTCAATAAATGCTAGATAAATGGAATTAACAAACCAGGGCCTCAAACTGATTGAAATGCTCTCAAATTTAATCACTTCCTTCCCTTGGGTGTCACTGTTACTTTCATTTTCATGATGTTGCCAGTACATCAGACCTGAAACCAACTCATTTTATTCACTTACAACAGAGAGGTCTGTTCTATGGAGAAAAAAAAGCCTGGCATGTCACAGTGGCAAACATTTTTAATCCCAGTGCTTAGGAAGGAGAGGCAGGTAGATCTGTATTTAATTCAACAGCAGCTGATCTACAATAGTGAGTCCCAGGACAAGAGTTACAGAGTAGAAAGCACTTATCTCAAGAAATTAAAAGGGAAATTAGGTAAACCAATCTTAACATCCATGTAATTTTCTATTTCTTCACCAAGAATGCAAACACATTTTCTGCTACAAATAGAAAGGATTTATAAATGCTTTCCGTTTTGTAAGAATGCCAAATGCTCCAGAGTTTTACATTATTCCCAACAGACACTGTTCAATCCACAATTTTTGATTTTACAAACAACGAAAGCAAATGTTTAATTACAAACATTTTCTATGGATATTCTTATAAACAAATCTCAATATGCTTTAGTCCTATCAATTCTTTATCTATGAAACAGCCTTATAGCTGGCAAAAATTGTAAATTCTTATTTTAAAAAAGAAAGGAAAAAAACAAAACATTTTTTATTAAGTTATAAAATCAACTTGGTGATACAGCCAGGGATGAACATTCCCCACTGGAATTTAAAATAGAATCTAAAATCTAAAATAGCTGTGGGAAAGCAAATACTATTATCCAAAAAAAGGTATTATCTATTTAAAATTAAGAGAAGTCATTATTTGCCAGAAAAAACAAAGGTATCTCTAAATCTAATAGTTTATTTCTAGTCACACAACAGGTACTTAAGCTCTCTTTCTCTTTCTTCTGGCATAGATCCTATAACCTGATGTGCACCATCAATTAGTTTCCATTGTCCCTACATCCATACACAAATAAAGTTCTAAATAGGTAGGCATTTTTATCTGTCCCATTCAATAATAAATAGATGAACAAACCATAGACAAAATCATTTGCCTTATCTGAAATGAATATCTAATTCAATTCTCTTATTTCACTGTAGGAAAAAAAATTAAGGACATCATTAAGCCACAGAATTTGGAATAAAAGATTTGCTTGGCCTGAGGATGAGGCTTTCACCAGGGAATGCTAGTGAAATTTACATATAGACATCTAGAATTACAATACCACTGCTGTAGTATAATAACATTAAACAAAGTAATATACATTCAAACAAGCTTTCATTACTTACCTTTATTCTGGATCTTTGTGCTGATATCTGTGCTATGGTTTCTTTAAATTTATTTGCCTCTTTAAGTTGGGCTTTAAGTTGTTCAGCTAATTCCTTCAAAAGGAAAAATCAAATAGGTAAGCTGTGTTGTTAAATTTTTCATTACAGAATATTTCAAAGTTATAAAGCAGAAAACAGCTTAACAAAAAGCCATACAGTCAACACCTGACTTTGATGACCAATTGACACTAATTTTAATAAACATTCTTCAGTTATAAATTTCTTGAGTATTGAAATACTCTGTTCATGATTTTGAGGTGAATAATTTCAAGAAACTATACTTTGATAGAGGTAAGAAAATGGAAAAAAAATACATATCATCAAGAATTACACTTTTGCAGCTGGGTGATGGTGGCACACATCCTAGCACTCGGGAGGCAGAGCAAGGCGGATCTCTGTGAGTTCGAGGCCAGCCTGGTCTACAGAGCAAGCTCAGGACTGGCTCCAAAGCATTTACATTTCAATTTAAAACAATTCCATATATATTCCAGTAAATGAATTCACTATCCTGGAACACAGAAGAATTTCTGTCTTTGCTATTCTGCCATATCAAAGTAAATACAAATTAATATAAATGGTAATATTTATCATTATATATATATATACATATATATGGTAAATGAATGAGTAGGTCCTACCAAATTATCCCTATTTTTATTTAATTTTAGGCAAATTGGTCTTAACTCATAAACATATTTTATGTTCTTCTGAAACATTTTAAATTTACTGTTGAGTTTCATCATAGCATATGATGAAGATCGGAGCACAACTTGCAGTAGTACTAGGTTGGTGGTACAGATTAAACTCAGGTTATCAGCCTTTATAACAAACTCCTTTACCTACTGAGTCATCTGACCTGTACCAAGTTTTTAGGTTCTTATGTGTTATTTTAAGAAAGTAATAATAAGCACTGTTGGGCTGCAGACACCTCAGTGGTTAAGAATATTTGCTGCTCTTACAAAAGACCAGCCATCAATACCCAGCACATACTTCAGGTGGTCCACAACCACCTGTAACTCCATAGCTCCAAAAGGAGCTAACACCTTTTTCTGGCTTCAGAGGGCATCACAGTATACATGAACACTGTCATACACACACACACACACACACACACACACACACACACCAATAAAAATGTTTAATGAAAATTAAATCTTTACAAAAAGAAACTAATAAGCATTCTTAAGTTAAAATGGGAGTGAAAGAAAGACATCTTTAACTCCTCCAACTATGTCCCATATGTTAATGTTAGAAATGCAAGAATAAGTAGAAAGGTGTGTATAAATTCCAGAAATCTAAAAAGGAGAGATAATATATATTTCTCCAATAGAGAAACCACAAGAGTACTATCTATAGAAATTCTCAAGAAATGGTACTGGCATAACTGCATGTGAACATGTAGAAGAATGTAAATAGATCCATATCTATCCCCATGCCCAAAACTTAAATCCAAATGGATCAAAGACCTCAACATAAATATAATCACACTGAACCTCACTGAAGAGAAAGTGGGAAGAAGCCTTGAACACATGGACACAGGAGACTACTTCCTAAATATAACTTCAGTAGCACAGACACTGAGAGAAACAATAACTGGGACCTCCTGAAGCTGAGAAGCTTCTGTAAGGCAAAGGACACAGTCACTAAGACAAAATGGCAGCCTACAGAATGGGAAAAGATCTTCATTCACCCCCCCCCCGCATCAGACAGAGGACATATAAAGGACTCAAGAAACTAGACATCAAATTACCAAGCAATCCAATCAAAAAATGAGATACAGATTTAAACAGAGAATTCTCAACAGAAGAATCTCAAATGGCCAAAAGACACTTAAGGAATTGCTCAACATCCTTAGCTATCACGGAAATGCAAATCAAAACGACTCTGAGATACCATCTTATACCTGTCAGAACGGCCAAGATCAAAAACACCAATGATAGCTCATGCTGGAGAGGATGCGGAGTAAGGGGAACACTCCTCCATTGTTGGTGGGAGCACAAACTTGTACAGTCACTTTGGAAAGCAGTATAGCAGTTTCTCAGAAAATTGAGAATCAATCTATCTCAAGATCCAGCAATACCACTCTTGGGCATATATCCAAAGGATGCACACTCATAACAAAAAGACATTTGCTTAACTGTGTTCACAACAGCATTATTCATAACAGCCAGAACCTAGAAATAACCTAGATGTCTATCAACAGAAGAATGGATAATGAAAATGTGGTACATTTACACAATGGAGCACTACTAGTGGAAAAAAAAAACAAAACAATGACATCTTGAAATTTGCATGTAAATGGATAGAAATAGAAAAGACCATCCTGAGTCAGGTAACCCAGAGTCAGAAAGACAAGCACTGTATGTACTCACTCATAAGTGGCTATTAGACTTAACGCACAGAATTACCAGCCTATAGTCCACAATCCCAGAGAAGCTAGCTAACAAGGACAACCCTAAGAGAGACATACATGGATCTACCTGGGAAGATATCCTTAGATAATTGGGGGCGGAGGTGGAGAAGGGAGGGTGAAAAGGGAGAGGAAGAGGAGATGGGAAGAAAGGATGAGACCATGAGGGAATGGGATGCCAAAAAGGACATTTTTGGAAGGACATGTTAGCCGTTCTGACAGGGGAAAAAGAAAGTGATATCTTGACTGAGAGCCATTAAAGGGAACTAGGGAAATTCCTAGGAATCTATAAGGATGACCCCAGCTAGAAGATTCTAAGAAACAGTGGAGAGGACGCCTAAACTGGCCTTCCCCTGTAATCAGATAATAGAATCTTCAACCAGCAACTGATGAAAACAGATAAACAGATGTAGAGCAAAGAACTGGGCCGATCTTCCTGAGACCAGTCCAAGAGAGGGAGGAGCTAGGGGTCAACACCATGATTATGATACCCACTGAAACAACTTACCTGAGCTAATGTGAGCTCACTGATTCTGGACTGATAACAAGGGAACCTGCAAAGGTCCAAACTAGGCCCACTGAATGTAGGAGACAGTTGTGAGGCTTGAGCAATCTGTGGGGCCACTGGCAATAGGACCAGATTTATCCCTAGTGCTTAAACTGGCATCTAGGAGCACATTCTTTTTGGAGAGCCTTGGTCTTGCCCGGAAGTGAAGTGTCAGACACTGTTGACTCCACATGGGAAGCCCCACCCTTTCTGAGAAGTGGAAGTAGAGATGAGTTGGGGGAAGGGTCGGGCGGGTGGTGGGGAGGGAGTGGGAATGAGGCTAGCTATGTAAAATGAGAAAAGACTGTATTAAAAAATTCTTAATAATAAAAGAAAAAAGAAATTAAGAAGCAGTAATATCTTCAAAGGATGCCACATCTAAATGGCCAGAGCTTCTAAAATTATTTGTGAAGGTTAAACATTTCATTCTTCTCCAAGTGAACAGTAAACATGGGTCTTACCATATTTCCCATCATCTCTGCCTTGATAATCTTGGCCCCCAACTTGTTCTTTTCATCAATGCTCAAGATACAGGTGGACTCTGCCTCTGGACTGCAGGAGAAACAGGACAGGGGAAGAGCATATGCCATAATTCAAAATTATGCATTATCTTAACTGACCTCAGTAAAGCATTCAGGACCAATAGGAGATCACAATTCTAACACACAAGGATTACATTCAGCATTCTAGGGTGAACTGCACTTCAAGATTCTGTTACAAAGTTAAGAATGGCCTATTACAGTTCCAATAACAACTAAAGATTACTGTTAACTGTTAGATAAATAAATAATATACAAATTAACATCTTCATTTTTTAAAACCTCAGACAGTGTACTAGTGCACACCTGTAATCCCAACACCTAGTAAACCAAAATTGGAAGCTGCATGAGTGGGAAGCCATCTTGAGCACACTAAATGAGGCCGCTCTGGGATACATTGAGAGACTCTGTCTCAGAACCAAATAAAATCTACAATGATTTTAAAAAGAAAGCCAACAAAACCATTAATGTCAGACCACAATTTTTTTATATCTTAAGAAATTTAGTATTCAATATGATGAATTACTAATCATCTTAGAACTATAAACTTGGGATGGTATATTTAGCCACATTCAAGAAATAAAAGCAACAATATGTTATTTTGAAAAATTGGTCTATAACTAATTATAAACAAAAATAATTTAAAATTGAGATAATGTGCCAAAGTCAGAGAAGCCTCACTTAAGCAAAAATTTCAGATAATGTCAGATAACCCCAGCTTAACTACCTTAAGATTTTTAGGAGTCAAGGCTACAGAAAAGGAGGGTGAACCCAGGAAGAGTCTGGAGGAGTCCTGAGCAAAGAAAGAATAGTAACAGTCACAAAAGTCCAAAGTAGTTCCAGGTCATGGTACAGACTGCCAAGAGAAAGTGATACCATGAAAGAATCACTCAGGACTGCCCTGGAAAGAAACACCTGTAGTCAGAGAAACAATTCTCCCACATAATTAAAGAAATGTTATAAGGAATTCTGTACAGACATAAAATTCCCAAAGGATCACATGATGCATATGCAGGTGTAAATAGTCCAAAGTAAAATAAATAAAAAACTTAACACTAAAAAGGCTCCAAACATTTGAGATAAGGGATACTCAGCCTATATATCAATAACATTATCTAAATATATGTATTAAAAAGTAGATATTATCTGTGGATTTTTTAATTAACAAAAATGTTCTGTAAATATAAAGATATAAATGTGCTATATGTAAAACATACACTGTGTCAACATTAGTCAAAGGTTGAAGTATCTACGTAAATATGTGACAAATTACTGTACAACACAAAGATATTATATTAGTCTGGACAAAGAGGGTCATTTCATAAGAAAAATGGGCTGAGCTATTAAAGTACACAGGAATCCTTATGTCTATGCATATAAGGGAGCTTCAAAAACCAAAAACTGTGGGCTACAACTAGTAACCAGGTTAAAAAGTGCGCCATTGCCAAGTGTTTGAAGGTAATTCTGTTATTAGTAACATAAAATGACAATTCTATGAAACAGTCTTATACTTTCTTAATATTTAAAGTACAAATACTATATGATCGAGTGATTCATCTCTTGGGAACTATGCTATAGACAAGCATAAGCATATGAGTGCACAGAAAACCTTTGTTGCTAACGGTCAAAAACAAGAAGCAATCTAAAAGTCCACCAAGAAGGAATGAAGAAACAGACTGTGGTTTACAAACCAATGGCATCTTACTCATCAATCAAAAGGAATGAACTACTAATACGCACAAGAAACTGAACTGAATGAAACTAAAAACAACTATGCTCAGTTAAAGAGACCAGCCTCTACCCAAATTACACAATGTATTTCCCACTTATATAAAATGTGTCTGTGGTGGTTGGGGCTGGAGAGATGGCTCAGTGCTTGCTCTTCCAGAGGTCCTAAGCAACTGGTCTAGTAAACATGAGCACATCCAGATTTATGGAAATGTCAAAGTGAAACCTATCTTTCTGCACAATGGGTATATGCTAATAAAAAGAACATTTCTTTCATATCCTTGTTTTCCTGTATTTTAAGGTTTTATCTTACTTCATTGAAATTAAGCTATTATTTTGTTAACATACATTCTGAGCAAATAATAACAAAAAATAAACAACCTCTAAGGGAGAGAGAGGGAAAAAGAAAGAGCTCATGAGCTAATGACCATGTATGGAATTAAAAAAATATATTTGCTTTCTCTGTCATAAAAAAGACAACTTAACAGATACCATTTGAGTTTTGTTGTTAAGGACACTGTATTATCCTTTGCTATAGAAACCATTTTGTCTTATACTAGATGAACACAAAGAGTAAAATTCTAGAGCTTAAATTAAAAAATAAAAATATTAGAAGAAAAGCAATCATTTGAAAGGGATTTTTCCTTCCCTTCATGTTCTTTTGAGCCTATATTTTAAAAAGCAATTAAAACAAATAGTGGGGCACTGCATTCATATGATTAGGAGAATATCATAACTATTTATTTGCCTCTGTGGGTTGTTATTGCTTGTACTACTAGTTGTACTCTTTTGTAAGAAAAATTTCTCAAATTAAGTAATACCTCATTTTTATTGTATTATAAATGCAATTTATTTGACTTTCAGCAACCCAGTTCTATTTCTACAAATTTTACTTCCTACTCAACATAATTTTCTCAATTCGTATTATTTTCCATTAAGTTAAATTCCTGCTTTGAAAATATGCTGTTCTTGGCCTTTAGACAGAAGTTAAAGGTAGTAGTTAAATTTTTGCAGGAATATATAATATAGAGAACCACAGTTCACACCCTCCTAAAGACAATCTGTCATTTATGATCCCAGCAAATGCACCTAACTCCTAGGTCTGCTTCTCCTTCCATGAAAAACTGTTTGCTTTCCTTTGGCTCTGTCTGGTCTACTTCTCCTCCCAAGTACTTAATTAGATTTTCCTATCCAAAAATATATGTCCAATTTATCTATTTCAATCTCAAAATTGCCAGATAAGGAAATAAAGTGCCGAAGGAAGAAGAATGATTCACAAATCCTTACCCGTTAACCCAAGAGAAGTTTACTAAAATCCAGATATGGGACAGTTCTACACAAGCTGTCACTGAAAAAGTAAGGAGTCTTATAACCAAGTTTAAGTTGGACTAGATGAAGAGTAGAAGCCATTCATCAAGGCATCCCCTTCCTCTAAGGAAAGAGATTAACTACATATTAAATATCATTGTAGAAATAGGTTCATGTTCATTTCTATAAGTGAAAAGAACACCTGAAACCAACCAATCAATCCTGATTTTCTACATTAGCTATTCACACACCAGCAGTCACATCTTTATAATGGAACTTATTTCTTCCTTTCTCGAAGGAAAGTCCAAAGTGTTTTGAGACAAAGTTTCCCAGTCCAACTGACATGGGTTAAAATCTAAACTGCCATTAGCCAGATTTAGATACTGGCCAAGTACCTCAACTTATCCAAGACTTAAAAAAAAAAAAAGGAGGGCCGGGAGAGATGCCTCAGTAGCTAAGAGCTACTGAGCTCTTGATTCTTTGTATAATAACTAAATTCAGTTCCCAGCACCCACATGGTGGCTCACAACTGCCTGTAACTCCAGAACCAGGGCATCTGACACCCTTTTCTGAATTCTGCAGGCTCTTGAATATAAATACATGGTGTACAAACATACAATCAGGCCCATATACATAAACTCTTCAGGAACACATACATATACATAAAATAAAAAGGTATATATCTTAATAAAAAGAAAGTGATTAATACCAAGGCTTATACTGCCAAAATAAAATGCCAGAATGTATAAAATTACAGGAGTTGTAGGACTGCAATAACGAAAGTACCTACCCCAGTGCTTGATAATTTTACATGTTCTTGCCACTGACAGCTAATTACTAAATCCCAGAATTTTCCAAACAGTCCTACATTCTTTCTTCTTGAAGTCTAATGATGAAATCACTTTTTAAAAGGTTAAAAGAAACATCTAGAGCAATGAATAAACAAGTTAACAAATCCTTCTAAGGAACCAAAGAAATAACTTCATCAGTGAATCTCAAATGCTCAATCAAATGGCACCTTTCTTCTATACCCACTTCTCTCGGACAGGACTTCTTTTCTCTCAGCACCGCTTCCTGACTAGTACATTTACCTTTAATCTATTCCATTTTCCAATCTAACCTTCATACTTACAGAAGCTTTTAAAATGTAAAATCAGTCCTTCAAGAACCCTTGAGATACTTCCTTCTTACTATTTATAAAATACAGTCTAACTGAAGCTACTTGCAGGGTTCAGTGGTTTTAAGACCCCTTCTCACAGTCCATTCACTTAACCATATTCAGCTAATTACTGAAAAGCTAGTATATGCTAAGAACTCTTAAGGTTCAGATATTCAAAGACTAGAAAGAGATACAGACTTCTCTTGAGAGCTACTGCAGCTTCTCTGGGAAATACCATCCTGTCGCCAAGCTTCAGTTTTCCCCTCAGCAGTGGTTGCCTTTTCTCACTACCTAATAGGCTTATTCTTCCAAAGGACTTTACAACTTCCCTGGACCCTGCCGCCTTAATATTGTCCATCAAAACCTCATCACCCCTTCTTTCATGTAACAACTGCAACTGTAAGTACCTATACTTATAAGTGTTATGGTATTTAAATACCATATTGGTATAGGCCCTACCTGACTGCCTTTCCACTGCAGAAGATGAACGGCAGAATGCATAAAAGTTAGCTAACAAGCATCAAAAGACACTCCCAAGCAAATATAACCTTCTCTCTTGTTAATCCACTTCATACCACACAAATCCAGACATGATTTTCCAAATTTGGGTGACTGAATTAATTAGTCTATTCACAACCTTTCAGTATGCAAAGTTCACCTATGTACGGTAATAAAATATGCAAATGACCTAATCAGATTTTGGAATATTTTTGTTTCAGCAGCTCAGAAAAATTGAAGGGATAGGGCTGGAGAGATAGCTCAGTGTTAAGAGCACTGGCTGCTCTTCCAGAGGTCCTGAGTTTGAGTCCCAGCAACCACATGATGGTTCACAACCATCTGTAATGAGATCTGGCACCCTGTTCTGGCATGCAGGCATACATAGAGGCAGAATGTTGCATACATAATAAATAAATAAATAAATATTTAAAAAAAATTGAAGGGATAAAACGAGTTAGACTAGTAACTGAGTCCTAACAAATTGAGAAGATGTCTCAATGTTATCATGTGCATGACTACTAAATTGTTGTTTCATTTTTAATATTGTTGAAGCTACCAAACTCTTTGTTGGCCCTTATACAGGCTGGGAGAGAAACCATATTCTAGGAAATCACATATTAAAATAATAAACAGTGAACTTAACCATGAACACAAACTTCCTCCATTTTCTCCTGTGCTATCAACAATCTCTAGTCATTCCTATTCATTTTTTTTTCTTTTTTTTCTAAGTACATTTTCATGAAACCTATTCATTTTTTAAAAATGGATTTCACAGCAATTTTAGTTTGTCAGAGTCTTAATAGAGATAATAAGATTTTACTTCACCTTATTTTGATATAGGATCTCTCACTGATTTGAACTCACAAATGAGGCAAGATTAGGTAACTAATGAATTCTGGGGATCCTCCCACACCCACCTTCTCAGATCTGGGACTGCAGACACAAACAAAAACTCTCGTGAGCCCAATGACAATATATTGAGGGATATTTGATTATACCGTAACCCCCAAATTTGCATTTGCACTAATAAAATTAACCTTAGATCAGGAGGCTGCTTAGCAACTAGTTGACAGAAAATAATCTTAGAGCACCAGAGGGCATCCAGGAGGGATAAGAGACACAGGCAGCAGTAGAGCAGGGGTTGGAATGGCACAGCTTGTTGTGGTTTGGGGAAGTAGAAACATGGGTCTTCCGTGGACACTAGCAAGGAGAGAGGATTCGGTAGCTGCTACTCAGCCTTTCTGAGCTCGCACATTTTCACTCCAGCCTTTGAATCTCTAGTCTCATTCATAATCAGAACGATAGAAGTTTAGTTAAAGCTACCTTTAATGGCAGTGACAGGACCAGTGCCAGTGGGGGCGGAATTCTTACCAGGCTGTGGCCTGGATGATTAGGCTGCGGCTAGAGCAGCAGAGCTGGTAACTGCAGAGTTTCAATTGCTGGCTGAATAATCAGAAGAATAAGACACAGTCACTGTGCCAACAATGAAACAATAGCAACACTTCTTCTACTTCTATCTCTGGTTTATAATTTCTGTCTCTGACATCATAAATGGGATCATACTTTAGACTACTGAAACCAATCCTGGGTGAAGTTGCAGATGGCCTCTGTTAATGCTTATACAGGATGCAGAATTACTTTATTTCACCCTGCATTTTGCTGAAAAACTTCCATTTTCCCTCATGTCTCAGACCAAAACAGAAAGATTCAAAGAAGGTACTAAAGAAGCACTAAAGCCAACATAAAACCAACAGTTTTCAACATAATTACAGAATAAACCTTCCCCACTTTCTCTAACCATCTGCAACACTGAACAGACACTTAGAAAGAAACATAACCGTAATATGTGCCACCTGATACTATATGTAAGAAAGAAGTGCAGTAATGTCTCATTTTCCTGGATTACAGAGATTTTTCTGCAGTCTCCTTCATAATTAGTTTTTATAAAAATCAACCAGTTTCCCATTAAAATGTGTATTTTGAAAAAACACACAAATGCACCGCGTACACACACATACACAAACACACACACACACACACACACACACACACACACACGAGCACTGAACCTCTACTGAGGAAATAATCAGCATTCAGTAATGTGGGATGTCCTTCTGTATGTGTGTTGCTTTTATTGGTTGATGTTTTGGCCAATGGTTTAGCAGAGTAAAGCAAGGTGGGAAATCCGAACAGAGACAGAGAGAGAGTAGGCAGAGTAGAAGAGATACCATATAGCCACCCAAAGGAGAAAGATGCCAGATATTACCAGTAAGACACAGCCTTGTGGCAATACATAGATTAATAAAAATGGATTAATTTGCCAGGTGGTGACGGCGCACACCTTTAATCCCAGCATTTGGGAGGCAGAGGCAGGCGGATCTCTGTGAGTTTGAGGCCAGCCTGGTCTACAAGAGCTAGTTCCAGGACAGCCAGAGCTACAGAGAAATCCTATCTCAAAAAACCAAAAAAAAAAGATTAATTTAAGATGTAAGAGCTAGGATACTTCTGAGCCACTGGCCAAACAGGGTTGTAATTAAGATAGTTTCTGTGTGATTATTTAGGTCTGGGTGGCCAGGAAACGAAAGTGTAGTCTGTTTACAGTTCAGTTCACTGACATTGTAGAAAACTTGAGTATATTTCAACTTTCCTTTTTCTGATGGCTGTAGTCACTGATCTCTGTAATTATGCTCTTCACTCTCACATTTTCACTCCTGCCTAAGAACCTTACTCAGAGACTAAGAGTCTGACAGCCTTCTCTTGCCCTTCTGAGCAGTAATGCCAAACTGGCAAGATCACAGCCAAAGGTACTCATTTTAAGTACCACTCTGGGTTTCAGGCTTCTAAAACTATTTAGTTAATATATTTTTCCAACAAAATAAAAATATACACACACATTTTTGTCTTTAAGAATAATGAGCTTATTTAATTCATGTGACCAACTATTAGATGATGTTTTCCTATAAGATAATCACAGGCTCAAAAAAGTATGAAGGAGAAATACTAAAGATGATCCTATGAAAGAAATGAAAGAATGGTTAGAAAAGGAAAGCTACCAATGATGCAAATAAAGAAAAAGAAACCAACTACACAAAAGTACTACTAACTACACTTATTTAAAGAAACAAATACCATGGGAAAGTTGTTTTTCAAAAATGTATCTAGTAAAAATTTGCCGGGCGGTGGTGGTGCATGCCTTTAATCCCAGCACTCAGGAGGCAGAGGCAGGCAGATCTACAGAGCTAGTTCCAGGACAGGCTCCAAAGCCACAGAGAAACCCTGTCTCGAAAAATCAAAAAAAAAAAAAAAAGTATCTAGTAAAAATTTAATGGGCTACAGAGCTGCCAGATAAAATGTATAAATCTAGTTATATTTAAATTCCAGGTTAGCAACAGGGTTTTCTGTTTGTTATTTAAATCATAAATATGTCCAACTGCTTAAAATAATTTTTTTATTTACTAAGTCAAGCAACAACAGTTATATGATGAGGATTACAACTTCAATTCCCTCAGTTTTCACAGCTGAAAAATACAAGGCTCAGACTATGATCTCTTCTGGTTCTAAAATTAGGTTAGTAACCTTTCTACAGTTCTGAAGTTCACTGATTTTAAAAATTCCTAAAATCCTAGCATTAGTTTAACAATCAAACATATTTCACAATGATGTCCACACACTAATAGGTTTCAGCATTCCTTCACTGACAGTTTCTGGCATTCTTGCTTTCTTACCACTACTTGATCACTCAGAAATATTTTTCTTCCAAATATATAGGGATGATTCCTAAATTCTTCTTTTTCTTTCCAGCTAATCATGGAATTCATGAAAAGCTACAAACTTCTTCTAACATCAAATTAACTAATCTGAAAAAAAATAAAATCAGACCACAGGGCCTGCATTACATTCCTGTATTATAAGTACCAGAAACCTACAATGTCAGAAAACACAACAGAAATAAAGCAATTGAACAACCAGATAGAATAGTAACAATGTATGTATGGAAGCTTTGCACACATGGCTCATCTACATTCAAAGGAAACAAGACCAACACACTGTGCCCAAATGCTAAGCCAGTATTAATGATATCAATACTTAATGGCATCATCCATTGGCAATTGGGTACTTGACACGAAAAGACACCCAAAATAAAGCCCACGTAGTTTGACTTCTTCTAATCCCTCCAATGGTTATTCAATCAATATTTTTCCTTTCAGTAGCACATGGCAAGAGTGTGGAGCTCAGAGGACAATCTTTAGTGTTGGTGCTGCCTTCTGGGTTGTTTGAAACAGTCTCTCGTTTTTGTTACTGTACATATTAATTTTCTCTAATTCCTGCCATGGTTATCCAGTCATTATAACAAAACTTCTGCTTCAGTTTCTAAAGGCTATCTGGCTCATGAGCTTCAGGGGCTTCTCCTGTTTCCACCTCCCATCTCTCTGCTGGAGCACTGAGTTTATTGATACATACTGCTACGCCCACTATCTGAGTTATCTCCCTAGAGCTTTAATCCATTTTAAGCATCATTTAAGTGGAAGTTAGTACTTATCTTTAGAATACATGTTTTTAACCTCCAAAAGGGTCACCCCATGACAAAATCAAGTTTTGTATAATCCCACTCAAGAACCTAACTGAAAAAACACAAATATTTATAAAATACCCAGAAGACGCTGCCTTTATGCTCCGCAGATGCCCTCTTCTTGGTGGGTCGCTCCTCACGCTCTCAGCCTGCAACCGTTCTCTCCGGTCTCCTGGAGAGTGCTCATCAGCACTGCAGCTCCAGGTTTCCAATGGCTTTTGATCTGAATGCTTTTGGTCCCCTCCTTGCCTACCACACAGGCTCCAGGAAGTCAAATTTTCTTCACTGTTCTCTGTGGATTTTTTAAAATCACAATGCAAAGAAGCCTGAGCCACTAATGTAGAAGATGAAGTAGATGGTTCAAAATTTCTCCTCTTGTTGTGAAGTGACAATTCATCCTCATCACAGGGTTTTAAGAATTTAGGTCTCAAATTTCCAGAAGGTTCTTGCCTTTGTCTTAGGGCAGATTCTCTTATACATGTTTCTAAAGATCCAGATCGGTTCTTTGTGTCAGGGCCACTAAACTCACAGTCGCCAATGCTCCTCTTTGCAACCTCTGTAGCAAAATGTCTGTCCTCTGAGTCCTTCTTACATTTTACTAAGTCTGAAATGCTACTTGCTTGACTACACTGCATGCTATCTGAATATGCAGGCTTCCTCCACCGTTCCCGTCCATAATCTTCTCTTTTGCATGCAATTTTTTCAGCTTCTTTTAATTTTGACTGAAATATTTCCATTGACTATAAAAGAGAATAATAACATATCTACAATTAAGAAAGATTCAGTGTCTTGTCTCCCACATACCACTGTGTTATGATGCATTGTTAAATGGTACAATAAAAATACCCCACCAAAGTAGACACAACCATAAAAATCACCATACACCAATAATACTTTAAAAAGCATAAGTAGATAAAGAAAAATAATCAAATCAAATTAAAAGACTTCAAAAAGGGATGCACTGAGAACAAATATCCTACACAATAGAGTATCATACAGACACCACAGATACAACTTATAAAAATTCCTAAAATGGCGGGGGAAAGCTTAGGTACACTGAATGAAATAAATTCTCAAAAATCAGACTGACGGCCAGTCTGGGCCCAAGGACCTGGGCCTTCTTCTTATCTGCTGGGAAGGACCCATCTGAGCACATCTGCATCAGGCAAGCTGGTCTGTCTTCCCACCAGTTGGGACCCAGGATACCCTAGAAGAGCGAGCTCTGGTGATAATCCAGAGAGGATGGTGTACCAAAAACCAGAGGGCTTGATCCATACCAAGGACTTACTGCAATGAGCAGTTGCCAGTCAAGCTGATGGGACAAAGGTGTATTCTTCATGATACACAATAGCCTCCAATGCCACCAGGATAGATGAAAAGGTGATAGAGAGTCAGAAAAGAAGGAGAAGCAGAGATTTTTCTGTTCCTGATGTGGTTTTTGTTCTGTTTTGGTTTATTGGGGAAGGTTTTTTGTTCTTGCTTTTCTTTGCTTGCTTACTCTGCTTAGCTTTCTTTCCTTGTGGGGATGCAAGGATGAGAGGGGATATGGAGGGAGGGGAACAGAATTGGGGTACTTAATGTGAAACCCCCAAAGATTCAATAAAGAAATGTTTAAAAAGAGAGAATAGAATAATATAAAAAGGATAAGCCACGTAAAGATGGAAAATACACAGGGAGTCTGGATCCTGGAAAAAAAATCAAATTGACCAGGAAATTCTATACAGTTTGGGAATCAATAGCAAGCAGATGCATGTTTTAAGCAGAGGGGGGGAGACATGTAGACATTTGATTCTAGAGACCCTTATAACTGTGTTTTAGTCTTTCAAAGAAAAGGATAATGGAAGAAAAGTGCGAAAAAAATAGAGGATTCCACATAACTGATTTTCTTGAACAGAGTGGCCTTTTTAGATGGGGACAGAAGGAGAAAGACTATTACATCTAATTCTACTGAAAATAAAAATCTTTGCAAAAACTTGACAGGGAAAGGGTTGTGCAAGTGGGAATTGATTCACAGATAAGGTATGCAATTAAAACATTACCTGAAAAGAAATCATGATGGCTTAAAAAATGCATGCTAAAGTATAGTCACAAGGCAAAATGCTACAAAATATGAAACTCTAGAGTCAACAAAATGTCAACAATGCTTATCTCTAAAGGTGTACTACAGAGAATCCCTTCATTATTTAAATTTTCTTCCAATAAGAAAAATTCTACTTTTATATTAAACATACACACATTTCAAGTTTTAAACACTTGGGTTTTACATTCATTGTGTTAATCTTAAAAAGATGTAGGCTAAGTCTGCAAGATGACTCAGAGGCTAAGGCAACTGCTAACAAGCATCATGACTTAAATTCAATACCTGGAACCTACATATGTAAGATAACATAATAGAAGGAGAGAAATGACTCTCTTCAGTTGTTCCCTTAACTTCCACATGGGCCCTGTGGCATGTGTACATTCCTGAGTACACGTACATAAATAAGTGTACAACATTTTTAAGCAATATCCTTGCATAAGAAGCAGAAAATTACTTAAAAGAATGAAGATAAATATAATATTATTTGATTCAAAATGCTTCATTATTCAAAACAAAGATATTGTTTTCAAATAACTATGAAAACAATACATATCTTCTTAAAGCACAAATACTTACCCCATATTTTTCAGCTACAATATCCACAAAATTTCTATTTTCTTTTTGAGCTTGTTCTTTCATTCTTTGATAAGACTTTCTTAGCCAGCTTAATCCACCATCCTCTACTCCTGAAGCTAAATTCCAATAATAAACATCAGTCATATTTCTAAGGTGGTTATTAAAAAAATACTTACTGTTTCTATCACTTTTAAAGTATAAAATTAAATACTTTCCTTGATTAAAGTTATAATCACAATTAATATTTACCATACATTTAAATAACTACCTATGCAAGCTACAAAGGCTTGTCATGACGAAAAAAGGAGGAACAAAACTACCTGTAAGTAAATACCAATTTACTTACATAACAAGCATAAAATTATATATGTTAAGGTATGTTGTTTGTTTAATGAGACAGGGTCTTACTATGCAGCCCTATATGGCCTGGAACTCACTATGTAGACCAGGTTGGCCTTGAACTCAGAGATATCTGTGCCTCTGTCTCCTAAATCCTGGAATTAAAAGCATGAGTCATCATGCTTAGCCTAAGCATTATTCTATGGAATTTTCTCTGACCTTCCAGTTAGACTTATTGTAACATATATAGGGGGATTGCTCCTCCCAGAAATAAGAAATAAATGTACACAGTGAAGAAAGCAACACAATAGATAAGAAAGCTATAAAAGACAATGTCATTAAGTTAAACCTTAGTTGTGATTAGCAGCTATGAACATTTGAAGGCCTTCAATGAACTATGTGTGTGTGTGTGTTTTATGTCCTATTTTCAATTGATAAAAGAAATTTAATTGATTACTTAAATTAAAACTCTGTTCCTGATATTCCTTGTTCCAATAAGGACAGCTTTTAGATCCCACTAGCTCTAGAGCCAAGAAATACACACAAGTTCTTGGAGACAAGCACAAGAATCTTCATATCAGAACAGCCTACCAATAGCCCAACATGAAAATAGTCAAGATCAAAGAGGGACACAGGGATCATGATCTATTCTTAAATGGACTACTACACAGCCTCGAGAATGAATGAACTAGTTATTCATAACAATATGGAGGAACTTCAAATGTGGACAAAAGAATTAAAAAGATGAAGAGCACAACTCATCTTTGGTGGTAGAAAATAGAGGACAGTGGCTACCCCTCCAGCGACAGTTACTAGAAGCGGATGGAAGTGTTAAGACTGCTGCTTCTCCAAGTGTGGCTGATTTTCCATAACATTCTATGACACTTTATTTTGTTTCACTTCTGGTTTAGGTACTTTTTTTATGTATGTCAGACTTTGAAAAGAGGCTTAGGAAGGAATAGAGGTTAACAGCATGATGTGTTTTCTCTATCAGATGATCCAAGAGTTCAGTTCCCACACTCACATAAGTTGGCTCAAAATTGTCTATAACTCTAGCTCCAGATTTGACATAACTGACCAGCATCGACACCTGCACTCATAACACCTCAACTTCACATGTATGCATAACTAAAGTAACAAAATTATTTTTTAAATTTAAAGACAGAACTAAAAGCAAAACAGTTTTAAATTATATTCGTATTAATTGTATTATTTTACTCAAATCTCAACATTAACTAAGCAATCTCTTCTAATACAAAGTGGTCTTTCTTTATAGATCTAAACACTTTGTGATTCAAGCCCAGATCTCTAATGATGGCACTTTTCATTCAAAATGTTATTTCACTTGGGCTTTTTTTACTTTAGATAGCATATATTATATACTATATGCAAGCACTCAAGGAACTTAGCCCAAATCTATGGTCAGCATAGTTATAAGTGAAAATCCACAGCAATTTATGTCTTTATTAATGTTCCAGCTACATAATTAGATCACCAATCACATAACAACTGGGCATCATGAAAATCTCTCTCAGCTGTCACTATGATATTAGAAGTCCAGAGAGAAATTCAGGAAAAAAAAAAATTAAGACTGCTTCCCCTATGCTGCTCTGTGTGAAACCTAACTGGAATAAAAATCAGTTAGGAAACCTAACTGGAATAAATATCCAACAAATTCAGTCAAAACCTCAATCCTAACTTTGGGACTATCATCAACTGTGATTGATAAAATAAACTTAACAGTCTTATTAATGTTATCACCAGGATTGATATACTGCTGAGAAATTACCCAATTTAATATGTTAAAGGAAACAGAACTCGCAGTAGCATCCTCAGATTCAATCAAGAAGTCTTTAATAAATATTTAACATTGAGGAAAACTGTTAAACACACCATAGTCAAAAACCATAAGCATAGTTCTACCCGTCTTTGCTTCTACCCGTCTTTGCTAAAAAAAAATTCTATCAGTAATTACAGTAAATTCAGTGGTATGGCACACTTAATATATAGCTGTATCCCACACCTAACTTTTTGAGTAAGTGTAAAATTAAGTTTTAATTTTATGGTTCTAACAAGTTATGCTATGCTATAATAAACAAAATACAACCAAACACTAGACATCTCTCCCATTTCTCTCTAAAGACAAATTAATACAGAGATTAAAAAAAACAATAAACTAAGCCACCAGGAAACCTAGACTTCAGTCTTGCTGCTACTACTAAATACAAAATATTTATAACATCAAAAAATAAACCATTTGTCTTTGAACTTTCACATCTTCATGCTAAATAAAGTGTCCAATTAAACCACCTTTAAAGGTCCTTTCAACTTAAAAGATTCTGACAGAAAAGTCAAAAAAGAGAAGAGGAGGAAGAATCAACCAGAGCTCACTGAAAAAGCCCATAAATCAGTGTCTACTAAGCACATGAAAAAATCAGTCTTCTCAAGGATCTGCAGTAGTGAATGCTTCAATGTGAATATGAGGCCTGGTCCCTTACTACTCACGTGACTACAGACAAATCACCTGACCGCTCTAAGTCTCAGACTGAGCTAACTCATTGTTCCCTACCTATTAACTTTCTAGAAAGCTATATTTCAAAGAGAGCTTTGTATGACTACAATTACTATATTTAATCTGGTAGAGACATTTCTGCCATGCCCCCCCCCAAAAAAAAGAACAAAATAAAGCGTGCTGCTGTAGAATAATCCTTTTATTCACTGTGAATGAAGATTTGTCACTTGGATTGGTTTAATGAAAAGCTGATTGGTCAGTAACCAGGCCAATCATATATAGTTGATATAGTTGAAATATAGTTGGGACAACCAAATTAAGGACACTGGAAAGGAGGGCAGAGTCAGAGAAGCTGCCAGCCAGATGCAGAGGGAACAGGAGATGAACATGCCATGTTAAAAAAGGTACTGCCTTGTAGCAGAGTGTAAATAAGGACGATGGGTTAATTTAAATATAAGAGCCAGTTAGTAATAAGCCTGAGCTATTGGCTAAGCAATTACAATTAATACTAAGACTCTCAGTGGTTATTTGGGAGTGGGAGGTCAGGACAGGAAAAACTCCATGTACAACACACAGGTGCTGTAACTTAGTAAAATTACTAATTAAGAATTCTAAAGATGTCTGAGTGGATTCGGTAGCTTCATGTCCACACAAAGAATCTTAAGAAGCAGCCAAATAAAAATGAGTTGTAAATAGAACAAAATATCTTACTGATAAATAACTAAGACAAAAAAATAACATCATTATTTATAATATTATTTTATTCTGGCTAAATTGTATTTGAACTTATCACTGAATTGGCAATACTGAGCACTAGTGATACTCAAAAGATTTTGTCTTCATTGAGTAGAAAATAATAGCACTCTCCTCCTAAGAACAACAAAAATTTTGTGAATCCTGATAAATGAGGAATTTCTAAAAGCAATAAAATTGCATCATTAATGTTCACACATTATTTGCATAAATTTTACACTAAATACATTTTTGTATTTTGCTACAGAATTTAACAAATAGAATGCAATATAAAGTTTCATATAACCATGCTTTGTCTTAGCCCATTTAAAAGAGAAACTTGCAAATGATGGCTATTATGAACAATATATATTGAATTATCTTGCTGCAAAATACACAATACTAAACTTTCCATAATGACTTAAGTAAGATTTCAAAAGATATTCCATAAATATTTTGTTATATATAAACTCCAGCCATTCTCTTAGGAACAGTAAACTTTAAGAATTTGTACTCTTTTATAAGTATGTATTACCTGCACAAAATAGTGGGTTTCATTTTCACAAAAGTACATAACATACTTTAATGATCTTTACCACACTCATTATTAGAAACTGAGATATGTGTACAAGTCTACAAAAAATATAAAGATACCTTTAGTAACCGCCAGTATACAGTTTTCTGATGGGAGACCTGTCCCACCATCCTTCCAGTATGGATTCAATTCTCTTTCTAGCAATTTGGACTAGAACAAAACATTTTGAAAGGTTAGAATGTAAAAGTCAATCACCATGGAAATGACTAAATGATTTGAATTGGCTAATTGTTGGATATAAAGCATATCATGTAAAAATCTTAAGACACATTATGGAACTTGCCGATAACAATGTCTAACAATGTCATGTGTCTTTATTGAACACCTACTGTTTCTCAGAACCATCAAGTCTAACTCAGAGACTTAGACAAGACATCCCAAAAATCATGTCCTCTGATGTTCCACAGAGGTAGCAGCTTAATTACAATACAGTTCCACACTTATATTTAAAATCAGACTGAGAGGAAAAAAAAAAACCACTGACCACAGCACTCTCAAAATCACTTGCCAGCCACATTTTTCACTTGTTGATCTATATTACATTCAAGGGAAATTATAAGACAATCTCTGAAAGCATTTCTATACTTTGTGGTCTCTAACAATTTCCCATTGTTTTCTAGACATCAAAGTGAAAATAATAGTATAAAAACACTTGTTTAATACTTCCTATGACGTTCTAAGCATCTTGAAAGCATTCTTATAAGTAATTTGTGTACACACTGAAGGTTCGGGTGATAGTTCAACTGTAATTCATCACAGTCATGTAACAGATAACAATTGCTCATCTACATTCACCTAGATTTACGCATCTAAGATGACTTTTAAAAGATAATTTTATGTACCCATGTTTGGATGTAAATATGTGAACATGTGTACAAGTTCCTGCCCAGGCCAGATGTATTGGCTCCTAAAGTTGGAGTTACACACGGCCATGAATCACGCACTATGGGTTCTGGGAATTGAACTTGGGTCCTCTAGAAGAGCAGTACATGCTCTTAACCACTGATCAATCTGTCCAGCCCAAATCTAGTATACATCTCTAAAAAAAAAAAAAAATGCATCTATTTTTACTTAATGTGTATGAGTGCTTTGTCTGCATGTATGTCTATGTGCCACATGTATGCAGTGCTTCCAGTGGCCAAAGGAGGACAATAAACCTCTAGAACTGGAGTTATAGATGGTTGTCAACTGTCATGTGGGAGCTGAAAGCCCAATTGAGTCCTCTGGTGCAGTAGTCTGTACTCTTACTTATTGAACATCTCTCAAGCTCTAGGATGCTTTTAAACAGCTTTTCTACAAGAAATTTACTTTTTAAAAATTAGTTTCACATTCCTTAGTTATCATTGTTATCAAATACCATTTAAAAACATACTTTATTAGAATAGTATTGGAAGGAAAAAAAACCATACTTTATAAATAATATTACAGATAAGGCAATTATTTTAAGGCAATTCAAAAATGAAAACATTGAAACTGCTCTCTTACCTGCTCTAGTGCTTGGGCTTTCTCCTGCTCTATTTTCCTTAGAGTTTCCTTTTCTGCTTTGAGTGATGATGAAGACACAGTTTTAACAGACATAAAATCAACAGTCATCCACTCATCCCGCTGTTTAAAAGAATGAAGCCATTTTAATCTGTACTGAAGACCTTCTTAATATCAGAGACTGCAGGCACCAAACAGGAACAAACATAAGTGGTTAGCCACTCTCAAGAAGCTTCTCATTTTTGCTATACCTTAGTCTCTCCCTTATAAAAGTGCGATAAAGAACTCACCTTTCAAGTTTGTTTTAAGGAGTAAAGAAAATATATATAAAAGGCAGGCACAGACAAAGAAAATATATATAAAAGGGTCTGGCACAGACAATGAAATGTTAGCTCCTGTTCACCTTTCCTCCTGTATGTATGGCTAAGTGGGTAAATTATATTCTTTCTTAGGCATATGAACCAGAACTCAAAATTTACTTGCTATTCAACTATAAGCATTGCTAAGCAAATTGCAACATAAAGGGAAGAGAAAGAAAAGCTGAAACTGACACATCCAGGAGATTCAGAGATTTCTAGTACTTGGTAAATCCATTAAAAGAGGAAAATGCTGGGTCTGGAGAGATGGCTCAGTGGCTAAGAGCTTTGCCTGCTCTTCCAAAGGTCCTGTGAGGTGGGAGGGTCCTTCTGTATTTAGGTTGCTTTCATTGGTTAATAAAGAAACTGCCTTTGCCTTTTGATAGGGCTGGACTTAGAAAGACGGGGAAAAGAGAAAAGAATGCTGGGAAGGTGACAGAGAGGGAGAGCCACCCGCCATGATGCTGCCAGGTCAGACATGCTGAATCTTTCCCGGTAAGCCACGACTCGTGGTGACACACAGATTATTAGAAATGGGTTAAACGAGTATGTGAGAGTTAGCCAATAAGAGGCTAGAGCTAATGGGCTAGGCAGTATTTCAATGAATACAGTTTCTGTGTAATTATTTCGGGTATAAGCTAACCAGGTGCCGGGAATGCAGCCCTCTCCTCCCTACTACATACTACAAATTGGCTGTCCAACGTGGTTGACTGACTCCATGTAAAATCTGAGAGAGCTTCAAAAAGAATACAAAGTTTAGCAGAGTTTTTGCTGTTGCTAGCAGGGTGCCGCAGAGAAAATTTCCTCACTCAGCAGCCACAACAGTAAAAAAGCTGCAGCGGTTTTAAAATGCTGGCTTTCTGGGCTACGCTGCCGGCACCATCTCTGGCTCCCTCTGGAGACAGATTATTTGGATGGGATTTCTGACTAAAGTGCTACGGCTTGCTTGATGGCAATGTGTACTTGCTGTGTGCCTAGAACTGCATGAGGCTCAGGGGAACCAAATGGCTCTGATACAGGAGCAGCTCCGCCATGCTGAACTGTGCTGATCTCAGGCTCTAACTATCATAATTATCATAACAATAGCGCAGTTAAGGATTAGACTGGGCAGGAAACAGGCAGTACTGTATTACTCCTATGTGGCGCAACTTAAGTTTTTAAGAACTGCTTAGCATTTTAAAAAGTGCTCCTGGATAGTTAAGAATTGAAGATTCACAATAGGACAGAGATTCAGACATAAAAGACCTCTAAATGGGTCACACTGTTGAATAAAGGTAGGTAGTAGGCTTAAAAGAGAAAAGAAATAAGGAGTATAGAGAGATGCTTTAAAAAAAAAAGGGGGGGGAGTAAAGTCTTTAAAGAGACAGACTACAGATAGTCATAGGTTAAAAGAAATAAAAATAAGCCACGTAAATTGGAAAGTTCACAGAATGTCTGGATTATGTATTTTATTGTGTTTTCTTTAAATTTTTTGACTGTGAAGGAACTAAGTGCAGAGAGACGTTTCATTGTGTGGTCTGCCAAACTAAACCAACATATATGTCCTAAAGGTATCATGACTTCCAAATTTGGGTCTAAGGATATGGTGCTTTGGAAAGGAGGTTCTTCTTTTGTTTTCACAGAGGATGAGAACCTGTGGATTCCTTCTACACCAGTGTGGTTTGATAGACCACGCCCTCCTGAAAGGTCACTGTGAACACCTTCAGAAAATTACTTCACTCAACTGCCAACTGAGATGAACCTGGCACACAGGATACACCATGAAAGACCTGATTAACAGCGCCGCCATACAGCAGGAAGAAGTTTGGAAAGAAAAAAACTACATCCATATTCCCAAATACTGTTTATAAATGTTCTTTTACATTTAAAGGGAGAGATGATATAGATATGAATCTTGGTTTGTTGATATAAATTTAAGGTCAATCTCAATATATGTATATTTCTGCTCTTGATTAAGGTTTTGTGATTGTGTAGTTCATTTAAAAATGTAATGTATAATTAGGAAATATAGGTTGTTAATAGATAATCATTGATATAGTCAAGTTTGTAGTCATGTTAGTTAGATTTTCTAGATAAATAGAGATATTTCAGTTAGATAGGCATTCTTCATGTCTTTCAAAGACTACAGAATATGGCATTTAATGTTTTAATAACTTAGGACTTTTCATGACAAAGAGACACATCTGCTCCTGGCAGCACCAGCTACTTCAAGAGGAAGATGGGCATTGAAGAGGCTCCTTATGAAGTTTGTTAGCCATTTAGGCAAGAAACTGCTGTTGCCTGGACTGTTACATAAACTGGACACAAAGAACCTGCAGAGAGAGGACTGCTAAACTTGCCTAAAGGTGAGATGATCCTTCGGGGTTCCTGATTCATAAAAGAGTCTGCAAGACATTCTACAGGACACAGAAAAAAGTGACTGAACTGTCTTTGAATTTTCCTGCATCATAGAAATATCTGCGGGATACTATGGGCCTGTAGGCTAAAGATGGATGCCCCAACGGTACAGAAAAACTTTGGGTGACTGTCCAGGCAGCAAGATGTCTCTGTCATTTCTAGAGTTTGGAAGTTGCTTACTTAGGTAATATTTTATCCTTCTGGAGTCTTTGATGGAGTTGAAGAATGGATAGTTATAGTGATAGTTTTCCATTGTTATGATAAAAGATAAAATAGATCTAAATATGGTAACTCTAATTCTTGCTTGATAATTGTTTTGTTATATGTAACTTTACTATGTTAAAATGAAAGCCTTTCTTTTTTGTTTAAACAGAAAAAGGGGAAATGAGGTAGGAGGGTCCTTCTGTATTTGGGTTGCTTTCATTGGTTAATAAAGAAACTGCCTTTGCCTTTTGATAGGGCTGGACTTAGAGAGACGGGGAAAAGAGAAAAGAATGCTGGGAAGGTGACAGAGAGGGAGAGCCACCCGCCATGATGCTATCAGGTCAGACATGCTGAATCTTTCCCGGTAAGCCACGACTCGTGGTGACACACAGATTATTAGAAATGGGTTACATCAACAGTGACACCAGGACCTATCTCTTCTGCATGTATTATCTTTTTGAGAACCGAGTCTTTTTGAATGCACTCCTTCCTAGGCCAGGAGGGATGGGGGTGGGCCTTGGACTTCCAACAGGGCAGGGCACCATGCCCTCTTTCAAGGAAGAAGGGGGAGGGAGGAGGGGTGGGGGGGTAGTGGGAGGGGACCAGGAG
>PVIU01001958.1:0-188837 GCA_004026605.1 Ondatra zibethicus | reverse complement strand
CTCAGACCTGTGCAGGCCCTGTGCATGCTGTCACAGTCTGAGTGAGTGCACTGTGCCCCAGCCTGCTGTGTTTCCTTGGTGTCTGCCTTTCCCTCTGCCCCTACAATCCTCCTGTTGCCCTTCCCCAATGCTCCCTGAGCCCCAGTGGAGGGTTTGATGGAGACATCCCCTTCAGCTCTGGGTGTTCCAGGGTCTCTCATTCTCTACATTGTCAGCTGTGGTTTCTATTTGTTTGCATTTTCTGCAGGAGGAAGCTTCTCTGATGATGGCTGACAAGATGCTGTTCTGTGAGCACAGCAGAATGCCTTCCAGTCACTGCATTGCCACATTCCTTTAGAGGAACAGTGGTATTTGTTTTCCCCTAGGTCCCTGGACTTTCTAGTCTCTGGTTCTTGATCATCTGAGGAGTGTCAGGGATGAATTCCATCTCATAGTGTGAGCATTATAAACAACCAGATGGTGTTTGGTTACTCACACAAATTTTATGCCACTATTGTATGAATGTATCATGGGGACAGGTTGCCATTGTAGACCAAAGGGTTTTGTGGTTGTTTCAATAAGAACAGCTTCCATAGCCTTATAGGTTTGAATGCCTTGGTCACCAGGTTGTGACATTATTTAAGGAATATAGTACGTGGCCGTGTTGGATGAAGTATATTCCTGTGAGTGGACTTTGAGGTTTGAAAAGCCCATGCCAAGCCCCACAGTTCCTTTTCCTGCTGCATGCAGACCTGGATGCTGGCCTCTCAGGTGTTTCTTCAGCATCATATCTGCCTGCACGTCACCATGCTTTGTCTCGGTGATGAAGGACTTGAATCTCTGCAACTTAAATCCAACCTCTATGAAATATTTTCCTTTATAAGTGTTACTGTGGTATGGAGTCTCTTCAGAGCAACAGAACACTGACTGAGACAGGTCTCTTTCTAGACTGGTGTTTACCTTTGACCTGTGGTAAGTGCAGAGTACCTTCCAGTGCCGTGATCAGCAGTGAGGAGGGATGATGGCTGTAGGTGCACATGATCAGCAGTGAGGAGGGATGATGGCTGTAGGTGCACATGATCAGTAGTGAGGAGGGATGATGGCTGTAGGTACCAGATCGGCCTCTTCATGCTCAGTGAGTTATATAAATGATGCCTCTACCAGTAGGGCCTTAATGTCAGTTTGTGGAAAGCATCGAACAATCATGAGTTTAGCCTGAGATATTTGGAGGATTACATGTCCATGGGGCCCATGGCCAGCTACTAAATTAGATGCAAGCCAATCCTGTCACTGGAGGTTCCTTCAGTGATGAGACTTGTCAGCCTGGGGCTTTGTCTTCCCCACCATTTGGATTTCTATTATATTACATATGTGTATATTTATATATATACATATGTGGATCAATGTATACATGTATGTTGATACATACATATGTATAATCATTTTTAAATATATTTGTATTGTAGAAGCTTTACCTAGGATGGCTAATTTGTGGTCTTTGATTTTAGCTGTCTCATCTAATATTCCCTGCCTTATTCCTCCACGGCTCACTCTTCCCTCCCCCGTATCAGGTATTTTATAGTTCTTTTGTACGTTCCTGTGTGTAGTACTCTTGCTGTAGTTTTCCATTGCAAACTCACCAAGTCGAGCTAGTGCTGCACACATTGTACAGTGTGGGCCATTCAGTGGATCGTGCGGAACACAATGGATCCTGCATCTGAAAAAACAATGATTTTCCTGTTCCAGCTGCTACCCACTTCTCACAGCTTCTTAGGAAGGGAGCCATCCCTTTTACCCTTCTGTGCTGGCGTTTTTCTGCCTTGATCTCGCCTAGGTAAATCAGGTGCTGTGGTCTCATCAGTACAATGGCCACGTGATGGCCAAGGACAGCACCCCACAGCAGGCCTCCCGTTCTATCTCTTACCTTCTTTCTACATCCTCTTCCTTCATGTTCTCTGAGCATTGGTCGTAATGGAGTAGATGAAGACTCTTATGTAGGACTGAGCAGTCAGTCTCTTATGCTCTGTCCTCTGCCTGCTGCCCACTGTGGAAAGAAGCTTCTGTGGGCAAGGGTAAATGTGGGCATGAGTAAGTGAGAGGGACTGTTGGAATGATGGATGGATGAGTGGGTGGATGCATAGATGAATGGGTGGATTGGTGGATGGATGGATGGGTGGGTGGATGCATAGATGGATGGGTGGATGGATGGATGGATCAGTGAATGGATGGATGCATGGATGGATGGGTGGATTGGTGGATGGATGAATGGGTGGGTGGATGCATAGATGGATGGGTAGATGTATGGATCGGTGAATGGATGGGATGTATGGATGGATGGGTAGATGTATGGATGTCTGGATAGATGGCTGGGTGGATGGGTGGAATGGTGCATGGGTGGATGCATGGATGGATGGGTGGATGGGTGGATTGATGGATGGATGCATGGATTGGTGGATGGATGGTTGCATGCATGCATGCATGGATGGACAGTTTGGTGGATGGATGGGTGGATGCATGGATAGGTGGATGAATGGATCGATGTATGCATGCATGGATGAGTGGATGGATGAGTGCACGGTCCAATAGATGGATATTTGGAAAAATGTCAGCATGAAAATAATAATAGATGGTTTCTAAAGAAACCAGTTAAGAAAGTGTTTGTCATCCCAGTATGAGAAAATGGCAGCATATGAGATGTGAAGATGATGATAACTGCAGAAATGCATGGGTATTTGAGAGGTGACTCCTACAGGCCTGCATGTGCTGGGCAGTGGAACAGCATGAGCCTGCTGACATCGTTTACATCCCGACCTGAGCCTTCATTGCTCAGGCATCTTTCTCAAGGGGCAACACTTTTGTTTCTTGAGCTAACTGTGTGTTGATATGAGGCAGAAGCAGAAGAACAGCCACAGCCAGTCCCAGATTATTGACCTGAAAACAGGAAGAAGGCAGAGGTTACAGACACCTCATGTCATATCCTCACAGTGCTGGCAGTACCTGCGGTTGTGGGTGGAACATCTTAAAATCCAACAAGAGCTGCATAGAGACATTGGGCAATAGAAAAATCTACAGAACTAAATTATCCTGTGTGCTTTACAGATGTGTTGACATCAGAATGGACACCAGGATGTGTGTTATGTTGGGAAAGTGCATGTCTTTTGTTTCTGCAGGAATAGAAATCTATGGATAGCATCAAAATTAAAACAGATTTAATTTGAACACTAGAGAGCTGTTAACAAGGAGAAGAGATAGCTCATGATCCTATGTCAAAGAACATTTTGAAAAGAAATCTCACCCAATAACAGTGAGGGAAGGGTTCTAATTTTTAGTTTTTACAGGAAAATAATAATACCCATTTTTAAGAAGTCAAAAGACCTTGCACATCTAGGCATCTATAGAATAAAGGAAAACTATCAAGAAAAAGATTACTGAACAAAGGAAAGACAACCTGCTAGCACCAATATTCTCTAGAGGGTAAAATCTCACTACCTAATAATTAATATCTCTTATTTTCTCAAAACGTTGAAGACCTGACTCAATTAAAATTAAAGCAGGCTTTGGAGTTGGAGTGTGATTATTTTCTTTTCTGAATTGAAACATCTAGTTAACGTAAAAATTCAGAGTGTCTGTCTCCTAAGAGAAGAGCCACCTTGAGTGGGACAGAAGCAAACCAAAATCTAGTGACTGTTTTGGAACACATTTCTTTCCCCTAGTACTTGTTTTGACTATTTAGAAACTTCTTTAGATATATCACTATCTTAAAATTTAAACTTTCTGTTTTCTTATTAATAATGTTTATATTTTCCACAGTGAACAATAAATATTTTTAACTGTGATCACTGAAACTCCTAAAAGATGAGGGGACCTCACAATAACAACTCTGCCTGATCTATGTGATACCATTGAGCTGATAAACACCCCTCAAAGAATGGCTTTGGGCTACAAACTGCTCAGGACAATTCCAAAGTCAACCTTAGACAGTCAACCTTCTTACAGCACTCCAGCCAGAGATTGAGATAATCGTTACCCGTTACTCTGAGACTGGCTATACTTGTTCCAAGTAGTTCTCATGAGACTTAACCACTGTTTTACTTGTTTTGTTTTTGTTTGTTTGCTTCCTTTTGGTTTTTGGAGACAGAGTTTCTCTGTGTAGTTCTGGAGTCTGTACTGGAACTCACTCTGAAGACCAGGCTTCAAACTCATAGAATCATTTGCCTTGGCCTCCTGAGTGCTGGGATTAAAGGTGTGCACCACGATCACCGGCTGTTTTATTTTTTTCACAGGATGCCCTAGAGATGTAATTGCCCCCTAGATAGTCAGAATACGAAGGCTACTCTCCCAATATTTGGGATGGATATTTTTCTGGTTTTTTTCTCAAGGTTATGGATAATTATCATGTATAAGAAGTTGGTTATAAATTGTTATAGGGTTGGAAACAGAACAATAAAGATTAGACTCAGGAATCTGATTAGGAATTTAAAAAGGAGAATAGATATGATAGGACAATGAGGTAGATTATTATATCTACTTATAATCTAAATTGTCAGCTATCAGCTTTAGATAATTTGCATTGGTATGGATTCTGGTATGTAGATACAAATGTAAAATTGTTTGCATATTCCTGTTTAAGATAATTTATTCATTGATAGAATCTCAAAATTATTTTTTATATTGCATATGTTTCTACTCCTGTTTAAAGTATATTTGTATACTGATAACACTGTAAATTTATTTTTCTCATACTGTGTTATGTTTCTATTTCTATGTAGGATATTTTGTATGTTGCTGCAAATTAAGGTTACTTTTGTCATATTGCACTATACTTTTCTGCTTAAGGTTATGATATTTTTATTTATTGTCACAACTGAGGTCCTTGTCCATACACTGCACATCTGTTACAGATTGTTTATTTTATAATGTGAAGCTTTAGTCTTTAAGCTATGTAGGTTATTAAGAATTACATGTTAAAAGTCACCCATGTTTGTCAGACATATAGTTATGTTATTTAGGATTTCTTGATGCACAAGGATGTATTCCATATAGACAGGTAATCTTGAAACACTTCAAAGACCTACAGAATATGTCATTTAAATGTTTTAATGAATTATAATTCTATTGACATGAGAAACAACTGCTCCTGAAGTGCCTATCTATGCTTAACAGGATGAGGGGCACCAAAGACGCTTGTTTTCTTCTTGGCAAAGTATTTCTATTGGGCAAACAACTACCTTTGTGTCAACTTCTGAGAGTAAGCACACTGTGCAATCTGGACAAGCAGGATACAAGGAAAAGCAACTGCTGAACCTTGCCAAGACAGGGTAGGACAGGTCCTTCAAATTTTCCTGCTTCTGAAAATGGTCTGTCAGACATTCTAGGCCTATAGCCCAAGTTGGTTATCTAATGTTGAAGAGAAACTTTGGGTGACTATCCAGGCAGCCTGATCTTTCTGTCATTTCTTGTAGCTTTCAGAAGTTGCCTGCTTGTACTTGCTGACTCAGGTACTATTACTTCCCTTCTCAGGTCCTGGGTGGGGTTGAGGACCAGGTAGTAATATTACAATCCTCTCATGCCTTAGCTAAGGGTGAATTAGGTACAAGACTTAGACTCTTCAGGATAGGACAGCTGCTGGAGTCATCTCTGTAATCTGCCAATTACCTGTGGTCTGGATATTTAGAATGTGTTTCTTGCTTGATGCTGTTCTTGGGGTTGTAGTTTCCTTTTTGTTTATGTTAACTTTTTCTCTTCTGGACAATACTGGATAGTTCTCACTGTATATAGTTAATGTTAGGATGAGAACCTTCTTAATTAGAGAAAAAGGGAAATGCTGTGGGAGCTCGATCCATTCACTCAATGACATTAGGGGTGAAGAGCCCTATGAGTGTGGTTTTCTCCAGATCCCTGACCTGACAAAACTGAGGAGGGAGTCACTTGCTCTGTCTCTGTCTCTTGGGTGGCTGGAGCAGGAGCGAGCCTTGTGGTCATTCCTCATGACCCTTGGGAGAATGGCAGGACAGGGGCAGCTGGATCAGCAGTGGTTTCTACCTTGTTCTCTAAAACTGAGGCTCTTTTTCTTTTGCTCCCATTAATAAATTATTAACCAGACTTTTGTGGGTTCTCACTTCACCAGATATTCAATCCCAGGCCCATAGCACTGTATATCAAATGTTAAATAGGAAAAGCACGATGAGAGGAAAGTAGTTTAGGTCCAAGCAGGTGACTGAAATGGACTTTTTTTTTTTTTTTTTTTTTTTTTTACTATAACAAGATGGGAAAACACAAAGCAGCAAATCTGAAATTTTGTGTGCACAGAATCTGTTGGTAGATTTTCATACCAAATAACTTATAGGCGGCTGTAGCTCTCTCTACTTTCTACATTTTATTCATTTATTTTTAAATTTTTTAAAAAATATTTTAGATTTTGTTCTTGTATTTTTTTATTTTGTTTTGTTCTTTCTTTCTTTCTTTTTTTCTTTCTTTCTTCCTTTCATACACAGAGTTTCTCTTTAGTCGTGGCTGTACAGAGCTGGAGGGAACTTTCTCTGTATACCAGGCAAGCCTTAAATTCAGAAAGCTTCTTGCCTCTGCCTCCTGAGTGCTGGGATTAAAGGCCTGTGCCACCACTGTCCAGCAGGTCCCTCCACTTCTAACATCTAGCAATAGGAGAGAAAATTCAGCTTGTACTGGTAACTTGGAAAAAGACAAACTAACTGAAACTTTACCACAAATCTCCATCAAAGGCTTGTTCCTCCCATGTCATAATGAAGTGTCTTGTATACAGAACACAGAAAGACTGCTATGTAACCTAAACCAGTTATGCAGAAGACATAGACATGAGCATGCTAGTGTGGCTGTCTCAATAAAACTTTATTGATAAAGATGTGGAAGAGCCAAGAGCCAGTCTAAGCAAGGACAAGAGTTCACTTCTATAATCAGCTAATTATTATTACATCTTTTCTTTTGTTGATGATGGTAGTAATGTCTGTTAAAAATAGTTTTAATTTGTAAAATATTTGTCATGCATTATATTCTGGTCACATTTCCTCCTCTTCAAAGTCTTCCCAGATCTTCCCCTTGTAGACAGACTTTCTTTCCTACCCACCAATTATCCAATAACTGGCACAGACTCTCAATACTAATTATAAATGCAGAGCCAAGAGATCAGGCTTATTACTAACTAGCTCTTACCACTTAAATTAACCCATTTCTATTAATCTACTTATTACTACTTGGCTCATGGCTTTTCCTGTCCTCCAGCCTGTTTTTTTCCCTCAGCAATTCCTGGTGACTATTCTGCCTCTGTCCTTCTTCTACTATAATTCTCTTTGTCTGGATCTCCTGCCAGTTCTTTCCTGCCCAGCTATTAGTCAGTCATCTCTTCATTAAACAATGAACCTAATAAATATTTATAGTGTACATAGATTGTTTGACAGTATTCCATTCCTTACTTTCAACCCACCCAAATCCACACCTGTTTTGTCTCTCCATCATCACAAATCAGAAACACACACACACACACACACACACACACACACACACACTCAGAAACCAGAATAGGGCGAATTGAACAAGCAGGAAAAAAACAGTAATAAACATGTATAAAAATGTGCATACACAGGCACACATCCCACACACTTACACACTCTGAAATCCCATAAAAACACAAAATCACAAATCATAATTGACAAACAAAAGACTTGTGAGGCAAAATAAGTATTATTCCTACACAAAGCATTATGAAGCAATAATCCTCTAAGATACCACTGAGTTCTTTTTCAGTTAGCCATGTACTGCTGGGCATGAGGCCCGCCCTTACATGTGGATTTTATGGGCAGTGTGACTCTATTGGAGAAAACTAATTTTCCCTTTGGAAGTGGCTGACAATGGGAAAAAGCTTCTGTCTTGCACATTGGGCTGTGTCCACCTCTCTAGTCCTGTGCAGACCCATGCTTGCCTTCACAGTTTCTGTGAGTCCAGCTGTTTCTCGGCCTGTTGTGTCTTGAAGGCCTTGTTTCCTTGGTGTCTCCCTTCCCCTCTGCCCCTACAATCCTCCTGTTGCCCCTTCCCCAATGCTCCCTGAGCCCCAACGGAGGGTTTGATGGAGACATCCCCTTCAGCTCTGGGTGTTCCAGGGTCTCTCACATTGTACATTGTACAATTGTACATTGTACATTGTCAGCTGTGGTTTCTATTTGTTTGCATTTTCTGCAGGAGGAAGCTTCTCTGATGATGGCTGACAAGATGCTGTTCTGTGAGCACAGCAGAATGCCTTCCAGTCACTGCATTGCCACATTCCTTTAGAGGAACAGTAAGCAGTATTTTGTAGCATGAATAATAAAAGCACAGAGACAGATATTGCAGTTCAACCTGAAGATCAGGGAAAAAAAGCAGCCAAGCCACTAGAGAGCTCTTACCTCTAAGAAATCCTCAGACTGAAAGAGAGCAAATTCCTCTTATTCTGCCTTATATTCCTTCTAGTGCTGGGATTAAAGGCGTGTGACTCCCTAGTACTGAGATTAAAAGTCTGAGCCACCACCACCTCAATCTGTTTTTGCATTGATTGTGTGTAGCCCAGGGTAGCCTTGAATTTACAGAAATCCATCTGCCTCTGTCTCCCAAATCCTGGGATTAAAGTTGTATGACACCACTGCCTGGCCTCTAGTGGCTTAGTTTTACCTTCTGATCTTCAGGCAAGCTTTATTTATTAAAAGATTAATAAAATATCACTATAGTTCCACTTTTTGTCTATAATAAAAAGGCTATAACTAATATAAGAAAACTATATATAGTAAATAGAATGCTATATACAATATATACAATGTCTAGTCAATTTGCATTTGACAAAATCAGAGAAAATAATCCATATCTATCCTGTCTTGTGAGTCCAAAGTCTTGAACCTAATTTAGTTCCTATCCTTACTTGCTTTCTGTGTCTAGTAAACAAGAAAAACTATAACTATCTAGTCTTTAACTTCCTCAGAGACCCAAGAAGAAAATAATATTAACTGAGAATGCAGGAAATGTGAGCAAGGATTTCCAAAAAATTGTGAGAAATGACAGAAACAGCTGTTGACCTGGACATTTCACTGCAATGTTGGGGCATCCATCTTTGGCCTACAAGCTAGAATATATGACAGACGTTTCTATGAAGCAGGGTTTTTGAAGGACTGGCTTGCCTTGTCTGGGTGTGGTTTGGCAGTCACTCCTTTTTTCTCCTGCTTGTCTTATTAGGACACCATATGGTTGGCAGTCAAGGCAGGGCCATTCTTGCCCAGTGGCTTACTTTGGCTACAAAGAAAACAAACTCCATCTGTTGTTTCTTTGATGTCCATCATCTTCTCTGAAGTTGATTGGTGCTGCCAACAGCATTGTCATAAAAAAGAAAAAAGAACCTATGTTATTAAAACATCTTAAATGCCATATTCTGTAGATCTCTGATGTGTTTGAAGATGACCTGAGTATCTAAAATATATTTTTGTTTGACCTTGAAATTATACTTAATGTGACTACAAGTTCAGTTTTAATAAGTGACTAATTACTTACCTAAATTCCCTTATTGTCCTAAACAGTTGGTAATAATAACTTTCAAGAACTAGAAATTTGCATTACATTGTTAAATGAGCTGTATAGGTACCATACCTTGAACAAGATTAGAAATGTATGTACAGTCTGTTTACCAAAATTAATCTCAAACTTGCATTAAAATACAAAATTTGTATATAATATACAAAAGTCCAATCTGATGTAAAACATTTAAAACTAGTAGTTGCCTTTTAAAAAGTAAATTCAATTTACATTATCATATCTATATCTTCCCTTTTTTCTTTTCAGAATAGATTCAATAATCTACCCTTTTATCCTATCATGTCTATATCTCCATTTTTCCTTGAATCTAATTTCCTTTGTTTAGCTTTTTTCCTGACCATTACCAATAACAATTTGTAACCCATCCCCCTACACAATAACAAATACCCATAACCTGTTGAACCACCAAAAACTGCCCACCCCACCTCTTGGGAATGTGGGTATTGTATTTTTAAATTTACTTCCTGCTGCCTGGGGGTGATGGTATCTTTAGGAGATTCTGAAAAGAAAAATTTGTGTTAATTGTCAAGTCCTGGGAGAAGTAGCTATATTGTTTTTTTTTTTTTTTTTTTTTTTTTTTTTTTTTTTTTTTTTTTTTTTTTTTTTTTTTTTTTTTTTTTTTTTTTTTTTTTTTTTTTTGTCTAGTCTCTGTGTAAAGAGAAAGTTCAGGGCTTGTTTCAAGTACTGTCTAGAGTCATCTGTTAGGCTGAATATTCTTAGCTTAGCCACCTTGAAATTGTTCTGACCAATTTTGTCATCAAAAACCGATCTTTAGGTAGTGTTTTTCAGCTTAGTGGTGTTATCATAGCCCTGGAGGAAATGTTGTGGGGCCTCATCCTCCTTTTGGAGACTTTGAAGGTCACTGTTAGGTGTGCTAATGGTTCACTGCAGGAAACTGATAGAGACTCAAACACTAAACCATGTATAGGAAGGTAGATGAAACTTTTCTCTAGTATTGGTTAGTACTCTATAAGACCATTAATATCATGACAAAAGTGTGTATATATATATATTCTACATATATATAAAATAAATCTTATTCCTTAAGAAAAGCTATTAAATGGTCAACATAAAACCAAAGGATTATGAGATTAATAGCAGTAAAATATTCCTAAATTTTGGTTTTTCTTCAGTCCCATATCAGGTATATCTTCTGGCATGAGACAGAGATTTTGGATTTCCCTTTAATAAGCATACCTGGGTTTAGAGAAGGAGAGAGCCACACTCCAACTCCAAGGCCAGCTTTAATTTATATTTAGACTAGGACTACAAAAAGACCATTTGCTTTATATGTCTATAGAGAACAGCAGAAACAAACATTTGGGGAGATTTATGAAATTTTACCTTGTTGGAAATGTGATATATAATTAGGCCAATTTATTCCTTTTCTTGAGGCATTTTTTTCTGGATGATTTGTCCTTTTTCTTCAGATGTCTCATTTGTCCAGTAGTCTCCAGATTTCTTAGTCGGATACCTTTATTTTCCTGAAAAGGCAGAAACAAAACTCTTCCCCAACCCTAATTTTGTGGAGATTCTCTTTTGGCAAGTTATATCTGATCAAATGAAAAACATTTGTTAGTTTTATAGATTAGTTTAAATTAAATGACCATGCTGATGGATGAAGTATCATCTCTTCTAATTAAGAGGTGTCTCTTGTTCAAATCAAATCTTTATCAATTTTGATGGTTTCTGTACCTTTTCTTTTCCTGTGGAAACAAAAGCAAAATTTCTTCACCAATGTAACACATGTCCTGTTTTCCATTCTGATGTCAGTACATCTTTAAAGTATATCAGCTGATTTAATTCTGAAGTTCTTTTTATTATCCAATATCTCTCTACAGCTGTTGTTCCTTTCTCATTAGCTTTTAGAAAATTCAAAGTTAACAAAGCATTATGCAATATATTTCTGGGATTATTCATCATCTCTTTTTGTGTAGTTAACATATCCTTTAGAGTTCAGTTTGATTTTTCTATAACTACCTGCCCCGTAGGATTGTGTGGTATGCCTGTAATATGCTTTATTTTATGATAAGTAAAAAAATTTCATTTTCTTAGAGACATATGCTGGAGCATTGTCTGTTTTTATTTGTACAGGTGTACCCATGATGGCCATAACTTCTAGAAAATATGTGATTACTGAATTAGCCTTTTCTGAACTCAAACAGTTATCCATCGAAAACCTGAATAGATATCAATAGTGTGGAGTACATATTTTAGTTTTCCAAATTATACAAAATGGAACATATCCATCTGTCAGATTACATTCCTTTGAGTATCCTTTTGGTTACTTCCTGCAGGTAGTGGTGTTTGATTGTATAAAGAACAAGTAGGACATTTCCTTATAATTTCTTTGGCTTGTTGTCACATGATGGAAAAGTCTTTTTTAAAACCTCTGTTATTGACATGATTTTTTAAATGAAATTCTGAGGCCTTCAGCACATTTCCAATCAATAATTTATCAATTTTTGTATTACCTTGTGCTAAAAGATGTGGCAGATCTGTATGGGATCAGATGTGTTTTATGTATATGGAATGATTCCTATCCCTGATTATCTCTTATAACTGAATAAATAATAAAGTCAGTTCTGTATCCTCTAGTATATGTTCAGTGGTTTCAATATGCAAAAAAACTTTTTATGCATATTGTGAATTGGTAACTATGTTGAAAGATTCTTTGAAATCCCTTAGTACCAGCTGGGCAGTTATGGCACATGCTTTTAATCCCAGCACTTGGGAGGCAGAGACAGGTGGACTGTGAGTTCAAGGCCAGGCTTGCCTATGAGAGCTAGCCAGGACTGGGTCCAAAGCTACAGAGAAACCCTGTCTCAAAAAACAAAACAAAACAAAATCCCATAGTACCATGAGACATAATCATAAAGGTTTTGTTCCATTTTACTTAAATATTCTAATTTGTAACCTGCCTTTCCTGATTTATTTGCATAGGTATAGAATGTAGGGGCTCCAGTTATTGTTGTGTCTTGTACAAAGGGATGATGTAGTTTATAAGCTGAATTCTTTTGTTTTGGGGGTAGTTGTTGTTAATCTTTCCCCCCAAATTACTATGAGCTCTTTGCCAGGATTCACTTTCTTCCCATAATTTGTCAATTTAATCATTATTAGAAGGTACTATAATTTCTGCTGGGTCTATTCTTGCTAATTGATGAAGTCTTAATTTTCCTTTTAGAATTAACTCAGAGACCTTTTCCACATGAAGTTTTAACTTTTTACTCAGTGTATGTGGTAAAAAGATCCATTCTAAGATAATATTTTCCATCTGCATTAAAATTCCTATAGGGGAATGTTTGGATTGTCATATGACCAGAATGCAGTTAAGATATAGATTCATGCAATTCATATGTGCTTTCTGTAATTTCTCTTCAATCAAAGTCAATTCTCTCTCAGTTTCAGCTGATAATTCCCTGGCACTATTTAGGTCCTTGTCACTATCTAAGGTTTTGTTTATATTAATCATGTCATCAGGGCCTATTCCAATAGTGTTCTGTATGGAAAACGTCTCCTAGCAATCTTTGGAAGTCATTAAGAATCTGCAATTGATCTCTCCTAATTTGCACCTTTTGGGGTCTAATTTTTTGTAAACTTAAACTTATTTTTTTAACCTAAATAACTAATAGATTCACCTCTTTGTAGTTTTTCAGGAGCAATTTCTAATCCCTAACAAAGCAAAATTTTTCTTACTTCTTCAAACATTTTTCTAAAGTATCTACATTTGAATATGATAGCAAAAATGTTGTGTATGTAATGGTAAACTATAGATTCAGGAAATTGCTTATGTATTATTTTCAATGGATGACTTACAAAATACTGGCATAGGTTGAGGCTATTTAACACTCCCTGTGGGAAAATAATCCACTGCTATCTTTTAGCAGGCTGAGAATTATTGTAAGTAGGTACTGTGAAGGCAAATTTTTCTCTGCCTTTTTCTTGTAAAGGTAGAGTGAAGAAACAATCTTTTAAATCAATAACTGTAAGAGGTCATCCTTTAGGCAATAGAGAAGGCAAAGGAATGCCAGACTGTAGAGAGCCCATTGGCTGAGTCACCTTATTAACAGCTCTTAGATCTGTTACTGTTCTCCATCTTCCACATTTCTTTTTAATAACAAATACAGTAGAATCCCAAGGGCTGGTTAATTCTTCAGTATGATGAGCATCTGGTTGCTCCTGCATCAGCTGTTCTAAAGCATGCAATCTTCTATTGCTAAAGGCCATTGCTTAACCCATACAGGTTTGTCTGTCAACCATTTTAAAGGTAGGACTGTTAGTGCCTTTGAAATATCAGCAGCTGTTGTGCCCTATTCTTGTACAACCTGAATGGTTGGTGACTGTTTTTTACAATACCTTCCAATATTTTTCCCAGAAGCATACATTAATTTATTGTTTGTTTCTAAGATTCGGGGAATGTTAATCTGCGTATTACATTGCTATAACAAATCATGTCCCCACAAATTCTTTGCTATTTCAGCCACATATGGTTTTAATATTACCCTCTGTCCTTCTTGCCCTATACATTTGACCCATCTCATGCACTGCTTTACCTGAGATAAAGTTCTGATCCCTGAAAACTGAAGATTTACATCCTGAAGAGGCCAATTTGAAGTCAGGATTTTGATGAAATTATTGTTGCATCCACACCTGTGTCTTCCAGACCTTCAATGACAATGTGATTTATTCGTATTTTTAATTTTGGTCTTTGTTCATTTGTAAAAGTTTGTCATAATACTTGCTTTATGGTTTCTCCTGAAGTTTGTTTCTCTCTTCTATAGCTGTTCTATTATCCAGAGCAATATGGTTTCTTACAATAGGCATTAGGTATTTTAATTGCTCTGGGAAGGAGTTTTCTTTACAGTGGCAGGAAATGACTGAACTGGATTTGGCACAGGGGCCTATAAGAGGCCCCTAACAGAGTTTCCCAGTAACAAAGGAGTACCATAAATATTCCTCATTGACCGGCATTCATTAGTCCAGTGACTGCCTTTGCCACAGGTTTTGCATGATCCAGAAGGGAAGGGGCATTATAAATGGATTACTCTTAGAAAAAATGTGTTTCTAGGAACACTCTGTCTACAGTCCTTTTTAAGGTGGCTTTGTTTGCCACAAATATAACATTTGATGTTTTGATTTTTTTCAAACTACTGGAAATCACCTCTCCTATTCATGCACCATTATGTTTACGAGATTCAATGTTAATTGTATCTCAGATCCATTACCCCAAAGGTGCTGACCTTGCCTTTAATGTCCTAATTATCTTTTTTTAGATAGGAAATTGGCATTTTCAAAAACGATAGGTTCAATTATTTGTCTTGCTTCTGATTTTGTTATCATTCTATTTACTGATCAAGTCAGTCTTTGTAAGAAATTCATAAAGTCTTCCTTTGGGCCCTGTATAACTCTAGTAAATAACTTAACTTTCTTTTGTCTTTCTCCAATTCTGTCCCAAGCATTCAAAGCTGCTGCGCAGCATAAATCCAGGGTGTGGTCATCATATTCAGCTTGTCTTTTAATAGTAGCATAGTCTCCTTCTCCAAGAATTTGATTTGGGATATTGACCTACCTCTAGCTCTACTCCATTGTTCAATAATCTTAGCTTCTTCTCTTAACCAGGTACTCCATTGTAATTGTGGACCAGGCTATAAAACACCTTTAACCAAATCTATCCAGTCCTTAGGGATAATTCTATTACAAACCGACCATAAGTCTAATATTTGCTTTACAAAAGGTGAATGAATGTTGTATGAGACTATTGCTTCCTTGAATCTCCCTAAATCTAGCATTGGCACATGAGTCCAGCTAGCTGTAGCAGAGCCTTTACCATTTGACAATTCCTGTAAGGTTGCTGGATATATTAATGTTGGTTGTCTGGAAACTTTAGGCTGTTCTTCTCTCTTCTTATAATGCAATGCTGAAATCAGCTCTCCATTAAATTCTTCTGTCTGGACCTGAATATTTCTGTGATCTGTTTTATTAGGTTTTTCTAAGGCCTGCTTCTTAGCAATCAGATTAATCAACATTTTTAGTGATAAGACAAAAGTGATAAAGCTGATAATGTTTACAATTGACATTATATAAAGCCCATCTAAATCAGATATCTTCTCATTTAATCGTTCCATTTTCAAACTATCTGGCATATTATCATATAGAGATCCAAATCCTTCCATTATAATGGTTTTTCTCATTTTTTTTTAATATGGGAAAAACTCTCTCTTTTAACGAATCCATCCCTTTAAGAATTTCTGATTGTCTCACAAATCTTCCGACGACGTTGATGGAGATGTGAGGGTGACTGCTGCTGTGTAGAACAGCAAAGGCCTGACTGGATTTCAAGGCAGCAGCCCACGAAGTGGCTTCTGGGAGAGGGAGAAAGGGGGGGGAGCTGGTTGTCTGAAAAATGCATAGGGGATTGAGAAGCTTGGGGTAAAAAGAAAAGAAAGCCTGGTTGGGTGGAGCTGGAGACTCACATGCTATCCAGGCAGGAGCCCCATGTGCAGCTCTGGCTTTTTCAGGTGGCTAAAAAGCCTCAGGCAAATGGCTTTTTCATTAATTTGTACCCCCAAATGATGGGCATCAAATATAGCACAAATAATAAAAGCCCAGAGGCAGACATTGGGGTTCAACCTGAAGATCAGAAAAGCAAAGCAGTAAGCCACTAGAGAGCTCGTACCTTTACGAAATCCTCATTTTGAAAGAGAGTTCCTGTCTCATCCTGCCTTATATTCTTCTCTAGTGCTCGGATTAAAGGCGTGTGACTCCCTAGTACTGAGATTAAAGGTGTGATCCACCACCACCTGCATTTCTTTTTTCATTAATCTTGTGTGGCCCAGGGTGACCTTGAACTCACAGAGATCCATCTGCCGCTGTCTCCCAAACCCTGGGATTAAAGCTGAGCCACCACTGCCTGGCCTCTAGTGGCTTAGTTTTACCTTCTGATCTTCAGGCAAGCTTTATGTATTAAAATATAAATAAAATATCACTAGTATTTGGTTTCCCTAGGTTCCTTGCATATCTACTCTCAAATTCTTGACCATCTGAACAGTCCATCCCATAGTGTGGGCCTTATAAGCATCAGGACAGTGATTGGTTAGTCCTCAAAATTTGTGCCACTATTGTATCAGTGTTTCATGCAAACAGGTCACCACTGAAGAGCAAGGGTTTTATGGTTGTTTAAATAAAAATGGCTGTTTTGCTTTTCTAGTCTTCAGGTTGAACCCCAATTTTTGTCTATGAGCTTTTATTATTCATGCTTCACCCCCACATACTTGCACACACAGAAATACCACAAAACCAGAAAATCACAAACCATAATTGATAAACAAAAGACCAGCGAGGCAAAAAAATCATTTCCACGCAAAGATTATGAGGCAATAATCCTCTAAAATACCATTGAGTTCTTTTGTGTTGGCCAAGTACTGCTGGGCATGGGGTCTGCCCTTATGTTTGGATTCCACGGGCAGTGAGACCCTGTTGGAGAAAGCTAATTTTCCCTTTGGAAGCGGCTGACAGTGGTAGATAGCTCCTGTCTTACACATAGGGCTGTGGCCACCTCCTCAGACCTGTGCAGGCCCTGTGCATGCTGTCACAGTCTGAGTGAGTGCACTGTGCCCCAGCCTGCTGTGTTTCCTTGGTGTCTGCCTTTCCCTCTGCCCCTACAATCCTCCTGTCGCCTTTCCCCAATGCTCCCTGAGCCCCAGTGGAGGGTTTGATGGAGACATCCCCTTCAGCTCTGGGTGTTCCAGGGTCTCTCACTCTCTGTACATTGTCTGCTGTGGTTTCTATTTGTTTGCATTTTCTGCAGGAGGAAGCTTCTCTGATGATGGCTGACAAGATGCTGTTCTGTGAGCACAGCAGAATGCCTTCCAGTCACTGCATTGCCACATTCCTTTAGAGGAACAGTGATATTTGTTTTCCCCTAGGTCCCTGGACTTTCTAGTCTCTGGTTCTTGACCATTTGAGGAGTGTCAGGGATGAATTCCATCTCATAGTGTGAGCATTATAAACAACCAGATAGTGTTTGGTTGCTCACACAAATTTTCTGCCACTATTGTATGAATGTATCATGGGGACAGGTTGCCATTGTAGACCAAAGGGTTTTGTGGTTGTTTCAGTAAGAATGGCCTCCATCTCCTCATAGGTTTGAATGCCTTGGTCACCAGGAAGTGACATTATTTTAAAGGATTCAGAAGTGTGGCCTTGTTGGAAGATGTATATTCCTGAGGGTAGGCTTTGAGGTTTGAGAATCCCATGACAAGCCCTGAGTTCCTTTTCCTGCTGCCCACAGATCTGGATGCAAACCTCTCGGGTACTTCTCCAGCACCATATTTGCCTGATTTGCACCATGCTCCATGCATTGATGACAATGGAATTAAATCTCTGAAACTGTGAGCCAACCACAAATAAAAGCTTTCCATAGTAAGAGTTGCTGTGGTCATGGACTTTCTTCACAGTAACAGAACACTGAGACAGGTCTGTATCTGGATTGTTGTTGACCTTTGACTTCTGGACATGTGTAGAGTACCTTCCAGTTCTGTGGGTAGTAGTCCATAGAGGGAAGGCTGTAGGCACGCACCAGCTCAGCTTCTTCATGCTATGTAACTTCAATGAGTTATGTAATTGATGTTTGTACCAGTATGGCCTTAATGTCAGTGTGTGGAGAGCAACCAACAGCTTTGGCCATAACCTGAGTTATTTTATGGCTTTTTGGCAGTTTTTGTCAAAACTCAGTAAGGTTTTATTCAGTCCTGTCGTTGGAGGTTTAATTTGGTGGTGAGAGGTATCTACTTGGAACTTTTTCCTCCCCTATAATTTGGTATTTCCAGTTTGTATTTCATAGTACATACATACATATATACAAACAAACATATATACGTGTACACACACACACACACACACACACACACACACACACACACACACACGCTTCTACTGTTATTGGTTCCCATAAGACCTCTTACATGTTTCTTAGTTTTAGCTGCTCATTCCCATATTCCCTTTCTTATTTTCCCCACATCTCTCTTCCCTCCCTCCTGACAGTCTTTTTCTTGTTGTTCTTTTGTACATTTTATGTGTGTGTGTTTATGGTTGTTGTTGTTATTTTAAAATTATTTAAATTCAGTTCGTGCTCCCCACAAGTGTGTGACATGTGCCATTCACTGGAGCATGGGTAACTCCATAGAATCCTCATCTTCAAAACTCCATGGCTCTTCCTGCTGCAGCTACTCTCCACTGCCCATAGCTCCCCATAGTAGGGGGTGGGATCCAGAGATCATCAATCATATGTGCTAATACTTTGGCTGTTTGAATTTTGGACATGTCTTTTGAAGGTAACACCAGGCGCTGAGAGCTCATGACCACAACAGTCATGTCATGCCAGAAGACATCACCCCACAGCAGGCTTCCGTATTTTCTGGCTCTTACCTTCTTCTCAATGGTCCTAAAGTCTTCTTGATAGTGGGGTTCATAAGCTTGTCCCACTTAGAACTAGACATTCTAATACACAGCTCTTAACAGTCATGAATCTCACCATTCGCTGCTGCTCACTGGGACAAGAAGGTTTTCTGACTAAGGTTGGTAGCAGCCACATCTCCGGATATAAACACAAACATTTGGAAGGTAAATTCACAACAGGAGCCTTTAGCAAAACAACAATAGCAGTCCCACACTCGGACCCTAAGGTGGATTTTTGAACTGGATCGCAATATGAGGCTTGAATTCCCTCCTGTGGAGCAGACCTCAAATCCAATCAGAGAAGAGTTGGTTATTTCTATAACCACCATGCTACTGTTATACCAGTGCCCATGTGGTTCGTAGCAGAGAGAGTTGACCGATGGACAATATCATTATGTCTCTCTCCCCCAAAGTCTGCATAGCACCTTCCGGTACCATGAAAGCAGCCACCAGAAAGGAATTTTCCTGGTTGGTTTCAGATTGGCTCCTCTATGGGTCGCAGCCAAGGTGTGTGGGATGTTCAGCTACAGGAGAAATTCTTACCAAGGACTTATGGTGGGTTTCCAAGGGCAATGGCAATAGCCTGTGCCGATTTGGAGACCTCTGCAGCCTTCCTGATTGAAGGCACGGGGCTACGTCACACCTGGTACTGTACTTTTGTTACTAGCCCATGACTTTTGGGGTTAGCATTGTCCATCCATGCACTATACCTCTCTTAGACTCCTCCTTTTAAAAACTGTGTTTTAAGATTAACTTGCTAACCAATGACTTTTCTGTGAGGCCTTTTCATGTTGATGTCTTTGTGTATTGTTGGGGTTGGGGGGAGGTTGAGTGTGTGTGTGTGTGTGTGTGTGTGTGTGTTTATGTTGATGTATGTACAGATAAATTTGCCTGTGTGTGCACATACAGAGCTCAGAAGTAGACGTCAGGCATCTTCCCCTCTCACCGTCTGCACCGTTGTCATTATTACTTGAGACAGAGTTTCTCAGTAACCCTAGAGTTTACTCCAGGGATCTTCTTGTCTCTGTCCTCCAGTGCTAGGTAACATATGTATGTTACCACACCTGGTTACCGCACCTGGTTTTTACTTGGGTGTTGGGGCTCTGAACTCAGGTCTACCTGTTTGTGCTCTCCAGGCCCTCAGCTTGTTGCTTTGTACAAACACCATGTCCCGATTGAGATGGGAGATGCACTGATTTGAGGAGTTCATTTGGGGTGGAGGAGCTGTATATATGGATGAATTGAAAGCTTGACAATGTTGTCTTTAGCTCATTGCTGGAGCATCTCTGACCATTTAGGTCTTTGCTTTCCCTTACTATTTTGGCATTCACTATACAAAGTTTGCATATATGTTGCAAGATCTGTGTCCAAATATTTCACGGGTTTTGGTGTAAAGTAAGTATATTTTTGATTGCTCATTGCAGAAGTGTGCAGAAGTGTGTTCGAGGTTTGGATATGGATCTTGTGCACTGTGATTTTGCTGAGCTTGTTCTTCATTACTAAACATTTTATATTGTGTTTAACTGGGCTGGGATTGAACCCTGGGTCTTGCATATGCTAGGCAAGTGTTCTACCACCCAGCCACACTCCTAACCCTCTTAGAAAAGTCCAAATGGCTCCTTTGAATGTTATGCATAGGGAATCATCTTGCCTTGGCTTACAGACAATATTGTCCCTTCTTTGGCCTATGGGAGCATTCCTTTTCTTTTCTCATTAACCAGTATAGCATTGGATTGCAGATATGAGAGTCAGCCCCTTTGTTTGGCTCTGGGTCTAGGAGAAAGGCCCTTGGTCTTTCTCTGAATGTGTAGATGTAGTTGTAGAATTTTGCTAGAGTCTTGTGCCATTGTCCTGGACTAAGGTCGCTCCCAGGAGGGCCTCCCCATCTTGTTATCCCATGTGAAAACTAGGTGAATGGTTAAGCAGTCTAAGTGGCTTTCTTTCCCCTTCAATAGCATTGGCCCTAGTTGGTCAGACCCCTCCTGCCGCAGTGGAGGTGCCGTCGTCCCTTAGACCTCAGGGGCCACGCTCAGCACTCTGCAGCCTTGGTTCTGCTTGATTAGAGACAAACTACAAGATTTCAAGAGTCTACTCGTGTTATTGTGGTAAGGAAGAGAACAGGGATAATGCTCTTCCCTCCTTCTCCTTGTGCAGTGCTGGGGAGTAAAGCCAGGGGCTTGCATATGCTAGGCAATGTATGGAGTTATAACCCCAAGTTCTCTTTTTTGCTCTATTTTAAAGTTTTGAGACAGAGTCTCCCTGAGTTGCCTAGCCAGGCTCAGACTCACCTTGTAAACCCAGGCTAGCCCAAGCAGCTGTAGAATTGGCCCTCCTCTTACCTCCACTTTCTGATTAGTTAGGGTGACAGGCTTATGCCTCCAATTCAATTCATTTTAAAGATGAAAATTTCTTAGTTAAGAGGAAAGTGTGCTGAAGTAACTCAGTAACATGGAACACAGCAGATACTCTGAAGCAATGCAGCAACACAAAACATCATCAACAGGCAGTGGGCAAGGTGAAGGTGATGCTAGAAACAGACCTTTGGCCTGCTTTCTGTGTGACCTTGGATGAGTAGCTTGACGTCTCCGGCTCTCAGTTTGCTTCTACCTGTACGATAGGGTTCGTGAGCTGCTCTAAAGAGACAGTTCTCAACATGTGGGGTGAGGCCCCTTGGGGGGTTTCATGTCAGATATCCTGCATATCATGTGTTTATATTATGATTCATGACAGTATCAAAATTATAGTTGTGAGGTAGAAACAAAATAATTTTATGGCTGGGGGCCACCATGGCACGAGGAACCGTGTTAAGGGTCTCAGTGTTGCAGGTTGAGAAGCGCTGCTCTAGAGAATGAAAACAGCAGGCCGCTGAGCAGCCTTGGCAGATGGAAGGACTCGGGGGATGCAAGCTCACTCACACATCTGAAGATCTTAACAATAAAGGAAGCTTCTCAGATACACACAGATCAGAAACAAGTTGTGGTTTTGTGAAGTCTAGCTGATGTGCGCATGCACAGAAGCCTGTGTATGAAGGTGCTCACGGATGGAATTCTCTGAGGCAGCCTCTACTACGCTTCCCACCATCTGAAGCATTCAAAAAGCTGAAAAAGATGTGTAGATCAGGGAACATTTAAAGATGGCAAGAGACGGTGAATGTGCCTGGCCCAGGAGCAGGCATGCCCAGAACCATCCAGAATCTGTCTGGCTAGGGAAGGCACTAAGTCCCATTCCACTTTTGACAGCCATGTATCTGATGACCTTGGGCAAGGCCCTCGATATCCTTGAGCTTCCATTTCTCCTCAGCAGGCCGGCAGACACCTTTGCTGCCCCCATCATCTCCTCTGATTCTTATGAAGTTGAAACAAGACAATGTCTGTGACCATTTGAAAGCTCGACAAATACATACGGCCTTAGTGCTCAAAATAATCACTCAAATCCACTCTGAAAGGTTGAAGGATACAGGAGAAATAGACCTCGGAGCCTCTTCAATTACGGCTCCAGACAGTCACGGTGAAGTCGGGCCCTGGGTGATCGATGTTGCCCCACACTCCTTTCCCGAGGAGGGGCTTAGCATTTGGAGGCTGCCTGCCACGCTCCTTAGCTAGTTACCTCAGACTGGAGAAGCATCAGGAGTTGTTGAGGCCACGGTTTGTCTGGCTGATTTATACAAATCAGCGAAGCCATCTCTCTAGCCTGTTCTTTGATCTTGGTTTGAAGCAAGTCAACTTCAACACTCATGGGAGCTGGGAAGAGATCCTTCATCTAAATGCTCTCACAAATCTTCTCTAGATGCAAGGGGTGAGGCCTCTGCCAGCCTCTTCAAAGGCCTCATCCATCAACACAGAGGGAATAAAACTCAAGTTCTACTTTGTGACTCCTTGACCCAACTCAATCCATATCCAGCTGTGGCTGGTCTTTCTAAGCCACCTTTTGCTGGAGAGGACAGCGTTGCCTCAACACCCATCTTCTTCCTTTCCTCCTCCTCCTTGACAGACACAAAGAATGCAAGAAGGAAGGTTTCATGCTATAGTCAGGGACCACAGTGGCCAAGGGTGCAGTGTCTGGGCCCAGATATCTAGGCTTGGCTCTGGCTCCCATGGATGCTCACCTTGGGTTTCCTATAGAAACATGCTTCTGCTGCAGGCCCCTCCTTTGTCAATTTAGACGGTACCCTGATAAAGATAACCCAGAGGGACATGAAGGTAAAGAGATTTGCTTCGAAAGACTTGAAAATAAAAGGGCTACTGGTTGGGAGGAAGAGGACCTCAGAAGAAGGAGGGAGATAAGAGAGGGTTAAATATGACCAAAATAGATCAGAGGGGGCAGTGCTGAGGCCATGGTTTAGGTGGTAAGGGGCTTGCAAGCGTGAGGACCTGAGCTGGGATCCCCTGTACCCATGTGAAAATATGGGCCCATTGACACATGTCTGCAGTCCCAGTGCTGGGGACACAGAGACATGAGGATCCCTGGAGCTCACTGTCTGTTCTTGTGTAATCTACGAACTCTAGGTTCATGGAGATACTCTGTTTCAAAACAGAACAGGGAGAGATAGCTGATGCTAACCTCCACACACGTGTGTGTGTGTGTGTGTGTGTGTGTGTGTGTGTGTGTGTGTGCACAGACTTGAGCACATTCACACATATCCCCAGATATGTTCTATGCATGTTTGATGATGTCATAACGAAACCCATTGCTGTAAGGAAGTGTAAGGAGAAGACTACTGAAGGGCCGCTCATGGGATGGAGACCCCTAGCTTTTCTGCTTCCACTTTCCCAGGTTCCAGCAACCCGTGGTCAATTATGGTCTGATAGTACTCTATGGGAGAGTCCAGAGGTAAATCATTTGCATTTTGAGCTGCATGTTTCTCTGAGTTGTTTTATGGGCCTTTGTGTGCCTGGTCCTGTCCAGTTGAGGCACCCTGTCTATACACATCTGGTCTACACAGCTTCTAGTCCCATAGTTTCTATCTCCATTACCAGATTAGGTATCCTGGTGTCACAGGGTTTGATTCAAATTAGCACTTATTCTACCTAATAATAACCCAAAACACAAGAGAAGACATGTGGGCAGTGTTTTATAGTGCGTTCTTATCACTTTCCTAGCTTTTCTTTTTTTTTTTTTAAAGATCTCGTTTTAAAAATTTGTGTATGTGTGTGCGTCTGCTTATGAGTATATGCACATGAATGCAGGTGCCCTTGGAGGCCAGGAGGGGGCACTGGATGTACCGGAGCTGGAGTCACACGCCGTTGTGAGCCACCCAGTGTGTGTCCTGGGAGCTGAGCTCAGGTCTTCTGCAAGAGCAGCCAGTGCTTTTAGCCACGGAGCCCTGCTGTGCTTGTGCTTAGACACCGTGGCTAAGCCCACCATGCCAATGTGTAAAGCCACCTTTAGCCCAGTTATGAGGTGTGGGGAAAAGACATGGTGACACACAGGGTTCAGCGCTCTTGTGGGTTGAATTTGAAATGTCCCCACAAGCTCATGTTTGAATCCTTCCCCTACTGGTGGAGCCACCTGGGGGTGTTTCGGAAAACCTTATGATGTCAGTGCCTGCGGCAGGTCTTCGTTTCCAGTCTAGTTCTCTGCTTCCTGCTCCACCAAGATGTGAGCAGCAGCAGCCAAAAGCCCTGGCCTCTCACAGCGACCGGTTCCCAGCTGCCGCGCTCTCCTCACCGTGCTTGCCTCATGTCTCTTGAATCAGAGCCAAAGTAAATCCCTTCTTCCTCCAGTTGGTTCTGTCTGGTATTCTGTCACAGGGAAAGTAGCTAATGCTATTGCTGTCATAAAAGCACCCTGACAAAGACACCTGGAGGAAGGTTCCAGAGCAAATGCATGGTCACAATAGGGGAGGCATGGTGGCAACAGAAGGAAGCTGGCTGGTCACATTTAAATACACACAGACAGGAAGGAGAGAGAAAGACAGAGACACACACACACACAGACTATATAGCAGGATGTGGGCAAAGCTATAAAAACCCCAAGGACTGCCCTCATCAAGGGGCGCCTTCTAAAGGCTTTACACCATCCGAAACAGCACCACCCGCTGGGACCAAGTGTTTAAATACACACTTTTCGTTCAAATTAACTGCTTCAAGCATCCAGTGGTTAGACTGCATCCCCTTTGGATGAGGAGAAACTTCTGTGTCCAACTCCCCCTGAACATGAAAGCAGCCTACAGGTGCCCTGTAAACATAAGGTCTGTTCCACATCCCAAAGAAACTTTACTGAAAAACAAAACAAAACAAATAAACAGTTGGAGGATAGGGCCTGGGGAGACGGTTCAGGTGATAAACAGGCTTGTTGCCCAAGCATGAAGACCCTAGTTTGGATCCACAGCTCTCACTGCAGTAGTCCAGGAGCAAAACCGGCACTGTGAGGCAGAGACGGGTGAATCCCTGGGTCTCACTGGCCAGCCAATTAAGTTGAATCAGCCAACTCCAGGTTTAGAGGGAGAGCCTCTCTCAAAACACTATTCCTCTAGGCTACTCTCCAGAACTTGAGGGTAAGACCGTGTGGTTGAAGACTCCAAATACTTGAGTCACAGGACACGGAGAAATTAAGTTGCTATTGATCTGGCTGCTTCATTTCTACTAGTTAGCTTTCCCAGTGCTGGAAGGGGCCATGTATTTTATTAGAGGAGCAAATGAATCATCAGTGATACCCAATGTGAACCCCAAAAGCTACAGTAATGACTAGCCTGACAGGATATGCTCCCTGGGATACACAACTGTTAGGGGAGTAACCGGCTTAAAGCCTGGTTAGTGTTGTCCTATGGGCCTGTCTCTCTCAGAAGACCTCTGGCACCCTCCTGCTTCATTGTCAGTGGGCCTCTCTCTCTCTCTCTCTCTCTCTCTCTCTCTCTCTCTCTCTCTGTGTGTGTGTGTGTGTGTGTGTATGTGTGTGCGTTCGTATAGAAGCCAGATGTTCACCTCTGGGGTTGTTCTCTGGGTGCCATGCACCTTGTTGTTGTCCTGACAGAGTCTCTCATTGCTGTGTAAGCTGGACTAGCTGGCCATTGAGTCCCACAGATCTTCCCGTCCTCACCTCCCTAGTTCTGAGATTACAAGCGTGCACCAGCACCCGTGACTTTCTCAATGTGGATTCTGAGGGTTGAACTAGAGGTCTCATTCCTGTGTGGCAAGCTCCTTGCTGACTGAGCCATCATTTCCTCCTTCCCAAGGTTGATTGCTTTGCTCCCTGGGTTTAGATTCCTCTGAACTACTTCTGTACTCAGCTCGTCTTGTTGACGTCAAGAGCAAGATGCCTACAATGACCACCAGAAGCACCAAGCTTACATCACACTGGCTTTGCCACCCCCTCATAAAGAGACAGCTTCATCTACACTGGAGCAGGAACCAGGATGAGAATAAGTAACTAGGCTGATCATGTTTGGGGAGGTAGGGAGAGCAACTGCACTTCGTCCTTACATGAACTTGAACAAAAGGCTTCAAGTCGTACTGAGGGACTATTGAGAAAAGACAGAATTAGTGATGGGCAGGAAGCACCACCCACTCTTGCAAACATCCTCCTTGCTCCTCATCTGCGGCCCTGGCTTCCCTGGTTGCCTCTCGTCTTTGTTCCAGGAAGCTCCCATACCAGGATGTCCATTCCTTGCCTGAAAACCCCATCACAAGGTACCTGGAATCCTCCAGGAGCATCCGTCACAGGCCTCCATCCATTAAAAGCTAACTGGGCATCAGTTTTATCAACAGCCCCTCTCTTTAATCAAGAAGAAATTACCCACTGGCAAAGCACTGTTTCTTTCTTTTCAAACCGACTGGTTTGAAAAAAAAATTAATTTCAGTTCAACTTTTAAGTGAAGGAAAAAAAGGCTAATTGCACGGTGTTCTCTGGAAAGGTAGGAAGGCCAGCAAGGGTCATTTTTTAGCGTTCTGCCCATCATCATACAGAAGTGGCTACGTTGGGTCTTCCATGCACATTATAGCTGAGGACTGGTGGAAACAGACTGCACGGTCTCACTTCTCAGCATGCCTCTTCACGGCTCATCTTTGCAAATCGGGCATTTGGAATTAGGGAAGAAGCCCAGGGTGCAGCTAGGCTTGTCTCTAGGCTTTGGTGTGGTCTGCTGGCTCCAGCAGGGATGGCAGCGGCCCCTCCCCCCTCCGATTTCCATTGCAGCCTCTGGTCTTGTTGCTCTCTCAAGTCTGAGCACACAGGGATGTTTCAGGCTGCAATTTCTCACGTGGATGAAGCTTTTAGCTCCCACTTTGTGCTTGCAACAACAGGGTCCTAATTCTCATGGCAGGAGCAGCTCCCAGAGGAACAGGGCAAGCCTCTTCCACCCTTTTCAGTTTGTCTCCTGGAAGATAGTGCTAATGTCCCCCTGCGCTCACAGGAACACACTAATTAGTCATTGTTCTGCAATGAGCTAATCTCAAACCTGAACTAGCACAAAGCAATTTCACCCATGGCCCCCAAATTACATCCGGTAGCGTAGGTGTCGCAAAGTCCATTGTCACAGCCTCCACCACAAGGTTCCAAACCAATACTTACAAGGTCACCACTTAATTCATAAATCCAAGATGCTGTCACAGCCCTGTCGGGACCGAGCCCAGGGCCACTTGGAGAACATCTCCCATCCAGGCGCCTCTCAGGATGACCAGGCGATTATAATGCAAATGAGAGGGTCACATGGAGGATGGTTTTCATCCCTTTCCATCCCAAGCTGTCATTAATGTCTTCTGATTTGATTTTGTTTGAAAGAATAGTCTAAAGGCCTCTGCAGACAGAGTCAAGTCTCCTTAAAAGAAAAATGTACAAGCAACCTCTGTGACAGAAGGGAAGGTTGCTGGGTAGCCATTGTGGAAGGGTGGTCTCTATGGAGATGGCTCTGAGACCTGGCCCTTATAGAAGGGTGATTAATAGAAATCATTTTCATCTTTCAACTTACAACTGGAGTCTGATGCAATCACAAACACATCCAGTCCCAACAGGTGCCTAGACCTCAGTTCTCACACCATTTTTTAGTCCCAAGATCTATCCGGGCATGCTGTTTTTCCAGAGTTTACCAGATTGCTCAGGCCTCCTTGAGTTGTCAGGGAGAGCCCTCAGAAGGCAGGCTCGTCTGGATATTCTCTGAGGTAGGGTTTCTCTATACAGTGCTACTGGTGCTTGGAACTTGGCCACTCACTGTGGCAGGGCCTCCTGGACACTGTGCGGTGCTGAGCAGCCCTGTTGGCTTCCAGGCCTCAGGTGCCAGGAGCAATCTCGTCTCTCCTGCTGCCACAGCATGCCATGCAGTAGAAGATAAGATCAGCCAGGATCTCCCAAGGCAGACTGCTGGCCCTGTACCTTGAGTGCCCACTTGGCTTCATTTGCATGTGCCACCATGGTCCCCTATCAGGTGTCCCTTGGAGTGGCCTGCAAAAAACGAGTGAATGGGTCCCTCAGCACACCCGTGAGTGTGTCAGTGCCTAAGCCGGTGTCATTTCCAGCTTGTGCTCCTGGATGTGGGCAAGCAGGCAGACGTGGAAATGAGTTCAGTTAACTGTGGGCAGACGGGGAAAGGCACATGGCAATGCTGACCTTGGAGCATGGAGAGACTGCTAGAGACTTAGAAGTGATTCCTACAACCAGGGCTCATTGGACTTCCAGACCGTGTCAAGGGTTCCATGTCAAGTGTTGGGGCTCCCTGAGCTACCTCTATGAGGAGCAGGTCCCCACTCTGGAGCCCACCCTCCCCTCTTTTTTTCCCCTTAAAGATGGGTTCTTATGTGGAGAAGATGACCTTGAACTTCTGATCCTCCTGTCTTCACCTTTCAAGTGCTGGGGTTACAGGTGTGGGCTACCATGCCTGGTTTATCATTGCTGGGGATTGAACTCAGGGCCTCAGAAATGCTAGGCAAGCCCTGTATCGACTGAGCTACATCCTTAACAACACATGCAGCCTCTGGAAGATTCACACTCAAACTCGTTCTGTGCCCCTCCTTAGCTCCCGTCACTCCCTAACACGTCAAACAAATTAAAACACACCCACACTTTACTTTAACGAACATTTGTTTTCAGTAAAGCTATGTGAAAGAAGTTTAATGATTTCTCTTTTTAAATTATCTGACTCTGGGTAATTTATCATAGTCTCAATTACCTGTGATTTACCCCGTAACCAATAGGCATCGTCAGAAACCCTGTGCCTGTTTTCTCAAATGTAATGAAACTTTATGATTCCTCTATGGGGAAGGTTGCATGCCGAGGAGCCGGCCTTGCTGCTTTGGGCAAGCATTTAATGAAGCATGTGTTAATTTTGATTTTGCAGCTTTCTTGTTGAATTGCCCAGACGATCACTTCACATCTCACACAGTTGTGCGGACCCCAAGAAAAAAAATAACGTGTGAGACCCTGATGGGGAGCCTTTCTCTGCCTCCAGGCCCCACAGGGGAGGGAGGAAGATTCCAGAAGCTGCTGAGACATCTCTGTGCCACAGGGAGGGCTGCCTGTCAGTTGGAACAGCATCTAGTTTCCTCTTTCTTAGTTTTTATAGCGGTAAAAATCGTCTCAGCATCTGGAGCCCCACATGTGTGATGTGCAAACACCCAGCTCACTGCGGCCTTCATTCCTTATTTCTTGATTAATTTATTGGGTATCACCACTTTGCTTCTCTGTTTCAGCAAACGAAGCTTAATTGCTTGAAGGGGAGCAACAATGAGAAAAGTTAAGCATTACTGGTGGCATTTCCTGAAAGGCTCTAACAACGGGCCCCAAATGGAAGTCCCACTCCCTGCATGCCTGGCACAGGTCTCTCTCCCCCACACCCAGAGGCTGTTGGCCTCCCAGACATGTATGGTAATATCTGAAGACATAAAAGGGACGAGGCAATTAAAGATGCTCACGTGCGGCTCTGGGGCTGACGTTATCGATGGCTTCGTGATCAATAGTGCTATTTTTATTTGGATTGTTGGGTGAGAACGAGCCATGGCCACAAAATTTAGAGAGCCCTACAGAGGCTCTGTAAATGTGCCGTAACTCGGTGTCAGGCCAGAATCATGGCTGATTTAAAGGCTGGGGGCGTCAGAGCGAGGAGGGGTTTCCATCACTGTATGCCCAGGAGAGGGGCTGCATCTGCTGGCTTCCAGGCTGCAGGTGGAGCGGAGCTGTTTATAACAGAATTTGGTGAATTTTAATCTTGGGAGCCACTGATTGCTTTAGGGCTGAGCTGGGGGAGCTGGCTGAGCTGGCCTTTGTTCCCAGAGCATTGCAGGGCACTAAAACAGCCCCCTCAGCCTTGGTTCTGCTTCTTTCATTGTTTATTTTATTCATCTTTTGCATGGATATAATGCATTTTGAGCATACTCACTCCTATTGCCCTATCTTAGCCCCTCCCTATGGTCTTCGGACTCCCCTTCTTCCTTACAACCCTCCCTCACTTTCATATCTGTTTCTCCCCTCTCTGTGACCTACTGAGTTGATTTGGAGCTGCTCACATGAGCGTGGGTGAGTGGCGCATGGACAGCTTACCAGTAGCTATGTTGCCAAAGAAAAAATGACCTCTTCTCCCCAGCAGCCATTAATTGCCTTTAGTTCCTTGGTTAGGGGGCAGGTGCTCATGCCCATTCCTTCCAGCACCCCAGTTTGCTCTAATGGTAGGGGTTCAAAAGGGAAGACATCATAGCTAGGAGCTCTGGGTAGCCATTCTTCTTTTTAGCTGAGTTGTCTGCTATTAATGTCATATATCCTGGGCGCTAATGACACAAAGAGGCACTGTTAAGTGCCCTGAGCCCTGTGAGAGTTAGGTAAACACGCCACCACTGAGATGGACCTTCCACCCACCACTCCCCCAGGCTCTGTTCTTAAATCTGGCTTTTGGATTAGTTATGGCCAGCCAATATGGTAGTTACTTCCTATGCACAGAAAGTACACCATATGTACTTATGTCGCTATGGAGAGAAGCTGTCCAGGTATACAAAACATATTCTAGATTCACGGTAAATAAATAAATTAATAAATAATAAATCAATGGGAGAGTGACATCTACTTAGTCAACGTTTCATAGAGACTGCCTATCGGAATACTGCTTCAGGGCCAGTAGGTTTCATTATATATGACTTTTTCACTTTGTAGTGTTTGCTTATACTTTTTTTGGGGGGGGAGTTGGTTTTTCAAGACAGGGTTTCTCTGTGTAATAGTCCTGGATGTCCTGGAACTTGCTTTGTAGACCCTGTTAAAGGTTTTAAAATACAATGTGTAGCCAGGCAGCAGTGGTGCACACCTTTAATCCCAGCACTCGGGAGGCAGAGGCAGGTGGATCTCTGTGAGTTTGAGGCCAGCCTGATCTACATAGTGAGTTCCAGGACGGCCAGGGCTACACAGAGAAACCCTGTCTCAAACAACAAACAAACAAACAAACAAACGTTACAATGTGTGTGGTTTGTTTTGCATCTTTGTTATAAAAAACTGTCCTAGAGGAAGAAGAGAGGCACAGAAATCAATGTGTCTAAGGTCACATTGAGTATGAGTAGAAGATCCTTTTGAATGCTAACAACATGCTCCCCGAAATGGGCATTTCTGTGTGGGTCTGTTCTTCTCCATCATCTTTCTGGTGTTGATCCTACATCCCTGCAGACTCTGGCTGAATTCTTAATCCTGCTGTTTCCCAGACTTAGTCACCAGGGGCTTACGTGACTTCTCCCAAGGGATGGCATTTTTGGTTTGGTTCTCCGGCGCACTGTGGTTAATATGGGAGAGGCACGGACGGCAGCCTCCTTCTTAATGCTTATTTAATTATATTTAATTAGGAATCTTGTCATCTTTTTGCCTGCAATTGGTCTCCCGAGACCATCTGCTGCAAAGAGTTTTGAAAAATCTAAACTTTATTTCTTGCCATCGATCCGTGTCTCTAATGGCCTTGAGGAGAAATGATGTCATCTGTCCTTTGAGCCTGGAACAAGAGGACAGAGTGAAGTAAAGGGGGCTGAGCCGGGGAGGCTGCTCTCTGGGAAGCTGGGCAGCTCCTATCCGAGCTCAGAGGCTTGCCCACACGCAGTCCAGAATCAAGGGGGTCCTAAAACCTGCCTTGCCCCTTTGTGAAGTCACTGGTCAGCACTGATTTGATCTCTGAGCTGGCTGAGGGGCTGTGTGACCTCCAGGTTGGCTAGTGGAGTTGATGCTGCATCTTCCTGCTCTGGGGTACTCTCAGTTCTCATATGGATAAATCCAGGGCAGGAGCCTACCTCCACTGTCCCTAATAGGGCCCCTTGCTGGAAAACTTGGGCGAAGAGAGTCAGGCTCTTGCACGGTCAGCTCTCAGCTGGATCCAGGACAGCCCTGTCTGCTTCTCCCACCTACAACCTTTGGGCATTTGGTTTGCACAGCTGGCTCATGGGGACATGGCTGAGCATTTGAGGCCCCAGCTGCCCTCCTGGCAAAGCAAAACCCATCCTAACCCACCGAGCTTGTGTTTATTATTTGCAAAGCAAGTCCCGTCATAGACCCCCCCACTTCCCTTTCTGAGCTGTTGAGAGATTCCAACAGTGTCAGAGAGAGTTGTACAAAAACGTGGGTAAACAGACTCACAGTGTTTAAATGCACACCATTACCATAATTGCCTTGAATCACAGGCGTAGATCTCCCCCTTCTCAATTAGCTTCGAGGTCCTCAGTGACAGTCACTGTGGCTGAACCTCTCTGGGTATTCCCCCCACAACCAGAATGGTACTGAACAGATGGCCACTGTTCAATAAGTATTTACTGAATTTCACTGTGGTTCCAAATCTCCCTAAAAAACACAAGCAGGAGCAGCCCCAAGTTCTCTCAAGGAGAAAGCAGTGTAAAGAGATACCTCAGCCTGGCTCTGGGGCAGTCATCGAGAAACGGCTGTGGAATGAATGAAGGCCTCTCAGAGTTTACTCTTTCTGCCTTCTGGCTTTGGCAGTAGTCGTGAAGCCTGCCTCCGTGACACACCGATTTCTGTCTGGCCCTCTGGGACATGCTTTCGGCGTCGCCCGGCTATGGTTCTGATTTCTATTAAGTAGTCAAACATAATATAAAATTGCCAGCAGAAAGACGGCGCCTGGATTAATTAATCTCCCTTTTACGTCGGGAAAGGTATAAAAAGGGAGCATAAGATAAGAAAATGAAATCAATCTTCTACTTTCTGTGGCTGCAGCCCTTTAATTTCAAGCTTTCTGGCATCTGGGTGCTGGTCCTCCCATTCAGCATCTAGATTGTTCTGTACTTAAATGAAACATCTTATTAATCATTTCTCAGGGATGCTCGGCAACCAAAGGAAAAGGAAAATAGGTGGGTGGAGACGTATGGGAGCCACGGTGAGTTTATTTCCATGGCACTTCATCTCTTATCATGAGGAGTAGCTAATCCATCCCAGAGAGGAGAGGAATCTATGGGCTGTCTCAGCCTGCTGTGGAGAAACACGGGCACGCCAGGGTGCTGGATCGATGGAGCACTGACACCGGTCTCCCCATGGAGGAAGATCAGAGGATAAATGTGGCGTAACCAGGGAATAAAACCGTCTTAGGAGTTTTACAAAAAGAACCAGGCTCTGTTAATAGGGAAGAAGGTGTATGTGATGCGGCTCCCATTTGGGCAGGACAGAGTGGAGCGGTGATCCAGCAGGTCTGGATATGAGTGGGGTCAGTTTTTCTCAGCCTCACCTGGGTGGAAGTAGATGGCTCCAGCATCTTTCTCCTGCCAAAGCTGCGTTCACCCATCTTCCAAAATGTCCATTAACCCCAGAGAACATTCCAGCTGGCTCCTCACCCCATTGAGATAATATAAACACAATGATAACCCATCCATATGAACATCAAGATTTCTGGGCACACCTCCCCACTAAAAACATGCATTAACTTCTGGCACTCCCCACTAGAGAGTAATTCACAGACAACCAGACACCATTACCCATGTTCCACCGAGTTAGCTGTTCTGCCTTAGTGAATTTGGGGGTGGAAATAGCTTATCCCCACCCAGTTTATCAGCCAGAGACCTTAGCACACAGTATGTACTGTTACTATGACCTGTTTGAGAATGGTGGTTGCTATTAATTCTGCAGAAGCAGGCAACTACCCAAAGCCATCCATGTCGTGCCTGTGAGTCTCAAAAAGACAGCCTTTAATCTCGACTTTGAAGTTCTTGGCAGAGTCAAGAATTTTATTTCAACCCAAATGGCTGAGGATTTTAATTTTCTAAAGTAGTGAGCTTGTCTCCCTCCTGCCAAAACTGCAGTCCAAAGGTTGCTCCTCTGAAAAGTCTGGTGGGGAGGGGATGCTAGGCAGACTTCGTAGTATGCAGGTAGAGATAGAACTGCACCTAGTCTCTAAGGGTTGCCTGGGAACTTGAGAATGACCTTGCATGTCTGATCCCTGATCTGCTAGCCTCCCCTCCCAGGTTCTGGGGTGACAGGCATGCCCTATCACACCTGGTTTATATGGTGCTTGAGACTGAACCAGGGCTTCATGCATGCTAGACCAACGCTCTGCCAACTGAGCTACATGTCCAGCCCCAAGTCACCTTTATGAACTACTGTGTGGGGGGTAGAGAAACCACTCAGATGTTAAGAGCACCAGGTTGCTGTGGGACAATGGTCCGCACCCTGTCACTTGTATTTTAAATAAACGCTGATTGGCCAGACAGGAAGTATAGGTGGGGCAATCAGGCAGAAAGTAGAGGCGGGGCAACGAGAATTCTGGGAAGAGGAAGTTTCAGTCTGCAGTTGTGACCCAGCCTCAGAGGAAGCAAGATGTGACTGCCTCACCAAAAAATGGTACCAAGCCACGTGGCTGACACAGACAAGAATTATGGGCTAATATAAGTTATAAGAGTTAATAAGAAGCCTGAGCTACTGGGCCAATCAGTTTATAATTAATGTAGATCTCAGTGTATTTCTTTGGGAATGAATGGCTGCAGGACCGGGTGGGACAGAAACCTCCGTCAACAGCAGGTTGTTCTTCCAGAGGACCAGAGTCCAATTCCCAGCACCCATATAGTGACTCAGAACCTCCTGTAACTCTAATTCCAGGGAATGTGTGTGCATGTGTGTGCACACCTCCCTGCGAGCTAGCAAGGTATCCTAAAGTGTAAGCTAGCAAAGAATCCATGCACAACAGCAATGTGATCTGCAGTGGGAAGCTGTGGGCAGCCTGTAGGGACCTAGAAATGCCTCCCCCGTGCTCACTGACCCCAGAGAGTTCTTTGCTCCTACCATGGCACTCTCTCAGTATCCACTCCTCCTCTGGCAGAGCCCTTTTCAGCATCTCTAGAGCACAGTGGACCCTGGACCTTCAATGACAGTCTGTGCTCCAGACTACAACTGGACCTGTTACACTTTATTCCAGTGGGTCTTCCCTCGCACTCACCTCCGTCGTTCCTGTGCTATGTCACTCCAGAAGTAGACAGTCTGCCTTCCTCTGGGCTTGCTGTCTGCACCTGCTGAACATTGCATGTCTGGGTTAAGACTCTGGTTTTCCTCTGGCAGCTTCAGAAGACCCCAAGACCCAGCCTGCTCTTTGAAATTTTCCCTCTTCCTGTGTAGTTTGAAGCCCGATTGGCCTGAGTGACTGTTTATGAAGTCAACGAGGGGGTGTTCAAACCTGGGAAGCAGAGGAGAGGGCATGTAGCAAACAGGCTGTTTCTGAGAAACATTTCCCAATTCATACCGGCCCCTAAAAAGATACTCAATATTCATCTGCTGTCTTGGGAACATGTTAATTAGGTTCACTGATGTCTTGTGGCTGCCATGCCCTGAGCCTCTGGCTGGGCCCCGGGTGGCCTCGGAGCTCTGTGCTTATTCTCTCATCCAGTTCTTTCCAGAGCTTTTGCTAGGAACAAGGCCTGCTCAGCTGACCTTTCTCACCCTCCTGAACCAGGCACTGATGCTCAGGCTCACCTCTACATCCCTGCTGTCTGTTGGAGACCCAAGGGCATCAGATGATGCCCCATTGAGGACAGTCTGCAAGGGGCACACTCTGTACATTGGTGGACAGCATTTCACCCACCAGTGAATTCAAGCTAGTGTCTGGAGGATCAACATATGATCAGGGCATGCTTGATGGGTGGGCTGCAGGAGGCCTCAGTCAAGCAGAAAATTCACCCCCTGAGAGAAGTTACTCGGCCCCATTTCAGGAGGCTACAAGGCAGACCTTGGCTGGATAAGCCCAATCAACGTTGCCCTGGAATTGCCTGTGTACACTAACAAACAAAATGTTTGGGTTCTGTTGACGATCTCTAGGGCCGTGACCTAAGAAAGACAGTTTTCCTTACTCACAGTCTAACTGCACGTTGAAAAGCAAACCACTGAAACACAGTGCTTCATGTACATTCTTCCCCATCAAGACAGACACTGTCCTGGTCATTGTGTCTAAAACAGCAGTGCAAATGAGAGTTAGATCTGTTTAGAGCTGGACTCTCAGTGCTAATGGGTGGTTTAGAAGATGGTACCTCATAGCAAATGATCAGGGAAGAGCTGTGATGTGGAAACAAATGAACAGGATCTTAGAAAATGGCTGCCCAGACAGACCAGCCGGAAACTCTTCATCTGCGTCTGTCCACCACGGTGTGTGTGTGTGTGTGTGTGTGTGTGTGTGTGTGTGTGTGTGTGTGTGTGCGCGCATGTGTGTAGTGTGTGGTGTGTGTACGTGTGCATGTCACATGTGTTTTAGGAGGTATCATCCACAGGAAATAGTCTTTGGTTGCTGATATGGTCTGAAAGCACCTCATCTGTTCACACTTTTGGAAAGGGACCCCATGGGGTCAGGAAGAGGGGGAAGCATGCTCACCAACTTCTAAGACCCCAGAGCTGATGGTAAGAATGGAGGCCGGGACATAGCATGGAGCTTGCAAGACAGGCAGGTCTGTGTCAGGAGCTTGGTATGAACTTCTCTCTTTTTCCCTCTGTTCTCTCTTCCTCTCCTCTCCCCCCTCTTCCCTATTATCTGTCTGCCCCCAAGTCCTCTCTTTTTCACACCCTCTACCCCTTGTTGACACGCAAGCCACACAGTGAGCAGTTCAGATATTTAAAGTGAAAACCTTGGCATTTTTTAATTGTATATAAATATACAATATACAGTGTATAACCATCACCCTGTCCATTCTAGAGCATCCTTGTCACCTTTAAAAGAAACTCTGCAACTGTTTGAGAATGGCAACCCCCATTCAAGAATGGCTGACCTTGAACTTGTGATTTTCCACTCCACAGCCCCCCAAGTACAGGGATTACAGGTGTGTACCTGGCCTAAAGAAACCCCATTCCACTCAACTATGATCCCTGCACCCCTACCACCATCTCTCTACCTGAAGGATGCTCTAGTCTTCTTTCTATCCCTCGAGACTTGCCTGTTCCAGACATTTCCATGTGTAGTGCCATGTGTCATGTTTTCAATGATCATCCATGCCTACTGCAGCCTGTGGGTGGGGAGCCTCAGGATTTTTAAGGTATCCGACCTGCATACACTGAATGGGACTCACGGGCAGCTACACAGATGACGCCTATTCTCGCATGATCTTAGTCTCACTGTAGTGAGAAGCATTTGGTGTAAGTGGGAGCTGAGCCTCCCGTGTCTTCTCATGGCTGTTGCTCGAGCTAAAAGCAGCTCCAACATCTTATCCATCATAATAAATTCATCTGGGCTGGGAAGCTGGTTGCATGGGTAAAGTGCTTGCTGTCCAACCATGAGGATCTGAGTTCAGATCCCCAGCAGCCATGAAGGAAGTTGGGTGTGGTGGTATACACCTGTAACACAGAGCTCAGGAGGCAGAGGCAGGAGATTCCCTGGAGCATGCTGGGCAGTCAGACTAGCCTAACTAATCAGTGAGCTCTTGGTTCAGTGAGATACTCTCTTGGTGGTTTGAATGTAATTGGTCTCATAGCTCATGGGGAGTGGCACTCTTAGGAGGTGTGGCTGTGTTGGAGTGGGTGTGGTCTTGTTGGGGCAAGTGTGTCACTGTAGGGGTGGACTTGGAAGTCTCACATATGCTCAAGCCTCACCCAGTGTCTCAGACATCTTTCTGTTGCCTGTTGACCAAGATGTAGCTCCTTCTCCACTCTCAGCTTCTCCTCCACCCTCAGCTCCTCCTCCACTCTCGGCTCCTCCTCCACTCTCGGCTCCTCCTCCACTCTCGGCTCCTCCTCCACTCTCGGCTCCTCCTCCACTCTCGGCTTCTCCTCCACCCTCAGCTTCTCCTCTAGCACCATGCTGTCATGTCCCACCGTGATGATAATGGACTAAACCTCGGAAACTGTAAGCCAGCCTAATTAAATGTTTTCCTTTATAAGGGTTGCTATGGTCACAGTGTCTCTTCACAGCAATAGAAACTCTAATTAAGACAGTTCTGTTCCCTGGAGTAAACTGGGCAGCCAGACTAGCCCAAAACTCTGTGATCTTTGAGTTCAGTGAGAGATTCTGTCTCAAGAAAAAAAAAAGGGGGGGGGGAGGGATTGAGGAAGGCTTTCTCTATCAACCTCTGGCCTCACATGCTCAAATGCAAGTGTGTGTGTGTGTGTGTGTGTGTGTGTGTGTGTGTGTGTACACGTGCCCCCTACACACATACAAGTGAACCAGTCTCTCTCTCGTGTGTGTGTGTGTGTGTGTGTACATGTGCCCCCTACACACATGCAAGTGGACCAGTCTCTCTATCATCTGTGTGTGTGTGTATACATGTGCCCCCTACACACATGCAAGTGGACCAGTCTCTCTCTCTCTCTCTCTCTCTCTCTCTCTTTCTCTCTCTCGTGTGTGTGTATATACATGCACCCCCCCACACACACAAATGGACCAGTCTTGCCCACATGGTGCACGTGTCTGTCTTGATAATGATGGTTACAGCATATATCCACGCTTGTCCTGGGTTTGGAAGGCTTGGGCTCTGTGTTTGGGTTGGCTTACAGCAGCTGCCAGTACCACGGTGGGGCAGGGCATCACAGCCTCACTTAATGGGTGAAAAAACAGACTCAGAGAGGAAATGGAGGAAACCTCAGTTTTTCTGTGTGTGCTTGACATGTTTGTCCAGGCTTAAGCTAACTCCTTCCCTCCCTCCCTCCCTGGGAGTCTTACTCTGGCCTTGAACTTCCAGCAACCCTCCTAGGACTGCTGCCACCACAGGTGGCGGCCATCACACAAGGGTATGGACTTGAATTTTCCAACCTTGGGTGGGCTGTGTAGGCTTGAAGACGTTAGTCACTCCAAGCTCAGAACCCAGCCATCTGGCACTCAGACTCTGCAGAAACAGAGGTACAAACACCTGAGTCCAGAAAGCCTGCCCTTGGGGGTGTGGGGACAGGGCAGGCCTGAGGAGAGGCCCCTCTGAGACAGGGCTGTCATTCAAGGGTAGATGGGGGGGAGGTCCTCTGCCCAGCTTTTGATGAAATGAATGTCTTGGAAGGAGCAGGTGATTAATCCTTCCACAATGTGCTGGCCAATTTTGCTGTTGTAGGAGTTTTCGCTGAGCGATCAATCAGCTGCCATTTCAACAGACTTCGGAGGTGCAGTGGAAGCTCAGGCCCGCGGCTGAGGCCCCAGGCGTGTGTCTTATGGTCTTTGCCTTTCACGCTGGGGCTTCTCCATGTAGAAGGTGGAAGGTCCCCAAGGGTAGGGAGAACTAGGAAGGAAGGGCCCTGACTACAGGCCTTACCCCAAATGCAGAGGGGTTCTTGTGTCTCATGCTGTGTTCCCAGTTCTGAGTCTTGTCCATCAAAGGAAGTGAATGCTGTGGGCCCTAGAGGCAGAATGACTTGCTTGGAGTCCAGTAAGAAATAAATGGTGATTCAGGACGCAAACAGAGACCTGAAACTAAAGTTCAGGGTATGGCCAGGATGAAGCGGGGCCCAGGGGCCCTGAGTGTGTCGTGCTGAGAGCTGGGAACTGTCCCATCCCACCCTGAGCGCAAAGCGGCTGGGAAGCTGCAGCTGGGCCTGCCGGATGTGCCAGAGCCCTTAGGTTCAAAGCGTTAGCTTATCCTGAGAATGGAGGCAGTGTGCGCTAGCCATCATAGCCAAGGTTGGCAGCCCAGGATCCAGGGGATACAAGGATCACTAAGGGAAAGTCTGTAGTGTGGAAATGGTGAGGGGAGAGGAGAAAGGAGGGAGTCCCAAGGCTCTAGTTCCTCCTGCAATTCCGTAGTGGGGGGGGGACTGGGCGGGATTGGGCTGGGGTCTGGGAGCTGGGAGCTTCAAATACCTTTTGAAGATATTTTGGGTTAAATCCTCCCAACTTTGAAAGCTAAAACTGTCTCCTGTGAGTAGTAAGAGCCACGCACAGCAAAGAGGCTCTGTTGGAATATTGCCACAAGTAGGGAGTGGATGGAGACCCTGAGGCTTTCAAGTTCTAGGAGACAAAGCTGTCATGGCTCCAGCTAACCCTAATAACAGCATGGCCTCTGGGTGTGCTGGCCCCTTGGGTAGTTGGGACAGTGCACAGCAGAGGTGGCACCTAGACCACAGGACCAAAAGATCTGCGGTCACAGCGCAAGAGACCCACTTGACCTGGCCTTTCTTTTCCTGGGGTGAATGGTGGGTCTGGACAGTCATGGGACCCAGGGCAGGGGCACTGTAGGGAAACCCTCAGAACTATCGACCGCTTTGCCTCCTCTCCACAGTAACGAAAGAGTTTTCCTCAGATCTTGCTCTGCTCCATATATTTCATGGATGGTAAGATGGAAGAGAAGATAGCTGGTCACTCCAGTAGTTTCGTCCAGCCTTGGGGTGTCCTGGACAGTGGCCATCCACAGATGAGAGGTGCTGTCTGAGAGATAGGAAGCCACCAGTGGTGCAGATCTGGTATGCCAGGCCATGTGCCATGGATAGGGGAGGGCTATGGGCATGGGCTCATTCAGCCACCTTGAGATGCAACCAAATGAAAACAATGGACAAATGGAGGAACTAAAGATTGGAAAGGTGTGTGGGGGGGGATTTACAAGTGTGAGCAAAGCTTTAGGGTGGCTGTGCAGCCTCCAGAAGAAGCCATGGGACTGTCTCCAGAGGCTGGGGTGGGGAGAGGGGGGCAAAGGGAGCATCCCTTTAGCAGGAAGGGCTTAATGGACCAGACAATAGGGGTCTCTGAGAAACTGCGTAAGACCCCGTGGGGCTGGAGGAATATGGTCAGGGGAGGAGGGAGGCAGCAGGGCTGGTGGTGGTAGTGAAGCCAGAAGAGCCCCAAGAGGGTCTGTGCTGTCTGCTGTCTTCCCTGGATGGATGTGGGGGAGGAACAGCCCAACAAGCTTCTCCCTCCAGCATCTTTGCTTCTTCAGCTTTTGTGTTCTGAAGCTGTTGAGAAGGTTGGAGAGCCTCTGCTTTGAAATGCCAGATGACTTCCTCAGGAAAAATGATCAGATTCGTCCCAACCTCTTGTTCCAGGGAGAAGAGGCAGTATTTTATCATCGCAGCATTGTATCAGCGCCACAGCGAAAGCCGCCTGAATGCTTGCCGGAGTAACAAAGGGAAGATAAAGTGGGGTGGCTCGGTCTCGGGTCGTGAAAGGCTCAGGAAAAAACGAGACAGAATTCCCCCTCCCCTCACCCCTTCAGCTTGGGAGCCAAGGAGGACTAGTCCTAGCCAGCCTCTCCCAGGGGCCTGTTAGCTGCTCAGCCCCATACTTGAGTCTCCATCAGCTTATCTGCTTGCCTGGGACATTCATCCACATCTCAACTCTTGGATGAGGGATGCTCTGCTGTGTTGAGACAACATTTAGCTGTACGTGTTGAGCAAAATGCATTTGTCATGGTAGGAATTCTCAGGGCTAACATGCTAATGAACCCTCCATGGGCAGGTTGTAGTGCACAGTGTGTCTTAAACCCAAGTAAGAGTATTTTAATATATACCTCTCATAAGGTTATGAGATGAGAGTTTCGTGGAACTCAGTCTGACATACATGGACTCAATCTGACATTTATTAACCCTTTTTATCAAGAATAACTTTACAAAGTGACAGTGAACTGCCTTCCCTCCACTTGACTATCCATATAAACACTTGTCCAGCCCCCTCTCTATCCATCACCCAGTGACCTTGATACCCACCCACTCACCCTGTGTCTAGCCATCCAACATCCAGCTATCCATCCTTTCACCCCCACTCATTCATTCATCCTCTTCTATCTCTCTCCATCCATCCATCCATCCATCCATCCATCCATCCATCCATCCATCCATCCTGTCATCTACCCATCCATCCACCTACCCATCCATCCATTCTCTCTTCATCCATCCATTCGTTCGTCTGTCCGTCCGTCTGTCTGTCCGTCCATCCGTCCACCCATCCATCCACCTACCCATCCATCCATTCTCTCTTCATCCACCCATTCATCCGTCCGTCTGTCCGTCCGTCCATCCGTCCACCCACCCATCCATCCATCCACCCACCCACCCATCCATCCATTCTCTCTTCATCCATCCATTCATCTGTCCGCCCGTCCATCCGTCCGTCCGTCCATCCATCCATCTCTCTCCATCCATGCATCCTCTGTCTACCCATCCATATGCACATCTACCCATCTACTCATTCACTCGTCTATCTACCATTTATCCACCCACCCACCCACCCACCCACCCACCCATCTACCTATTTGTCCATCCACCCATCTATTCATTTACCCATCACCCACCTACTCATCTACTGTTTGTCCATCTACCCTCTACACATCCGTCTGTCTATCCTCCCTCTATCTATTCAGCCATTCACCACCTGTATCAATCCACCCATCTTCCCATTCATTTGTCATCTGTATATCAAAGCAAGCACCCTGACAGCAAGCGGTGACCAGATGGAGATTCCCACACCAAGGTACAGTACTAAGACTTTGGAAAACTGCTGAAGATGCTTTGGGGAAACTTATAGTCTCATACAAGACCACCTCCCTGATATAGATAACTAGATTCTGAGCTGAAAGTGATATATTCTTTGGGGGAAAGCCTAGAGGCTTTGAAAGGGAGAAACCATGTCTCCTTAGGGGACCTGGGGCTTTTGTGGAGGAAGGGTCAGTTCACCTGGAGGGGGATCTGTACATGAAGAGCTGAAAGCTGGAGCCAGCAGGGGTTGAGAGCCATCCTGCTCCCCCCCTCCTTCCCTGTGTGCTTGGCAGTCATGACTACAGCAGAACAGGGAGCCGCTGCGCAGCTGCCTCATTACCAACAGGACCGTGGCTAACGAGGCCTCATTCTCCAACCGCATGCCTTTCCTTTGGTGCTGGCTTCAGGGTACTTAGTCCCATTAGAGCTGGGGGCTGATCACCGCATCCACAGACAAGGCCCCCTGACACCTCCTTCAGCTTCACACAGGGTGAGCCATATGTGGCGTGATACACCTTTCACTTGGGTCCCAGATGCTGATTTTTCCAGAACATTCTTCCAAGGCTTACATTGTTGATCAGGTCTGCAGAACACATCTAGAGGGAGTCAAAACTCCCAGGGCCCGTGGCAGAGCCACATGAGTGAGCCATTTGCACAGATCTGTGCATAATTGGAGGGTAATGTCCTTAAGTGTGGGCTGCAAAGGTGGGCTACACAGCTTGGTACGTGGCCTCTACAGGATCTGTTCTAATCAAGGAAGACAGACAACGAGCTACCGACTTGCTAATAAGATATTCTATGCTGTGACCAAGCCTCAGGGTCAGTAATCAGGACCATGAGCCAGAAAGCAGCTTCAAAGGACTACAATTTAAGAGTGTGTAGTCAGGGGCAGGCAGTTCTTCAAAGGAGTAACATCTGAGCTGAAGCACAATTGGTAAGAAGGGGCCACCAGAGGAAGGTTAGGAGAGGGGTAGTCTGTGTAAAGGGCCTGAGGCAGATGGGAGAAGTGGAGAGGTCACCATGGCTACAGGCTGTAAATCATAGTGGGAAACGTATTAATCCCATAAGGTGAGCAAGAAATCAAATCCGACAGTGCTGGGGGCCATGGGATGGAAGGTTTCCTCTAAAGTGCTGTCTAAATCCCTTAGAGGAAGGAGGTGGTTAGTTTTGACTGTCAACTTGACACAGTCTAGAGTCATAGGCAGAGAGTCTTGATGAAGGATTGTCTAGATCAAGTCGGCCTGTGGCCTGCCTGGAGGGGATCTTCATTATTAACTGATACAGGAGAGCTCAGCCCCACTGTGGGTGGAACCATTCCCTGGATTTGGCCCTGGACTGTGTAAGAGGCATCGGTTGAGCACTAGTATGCACTCATTGCTTTCTGCTTGTGGCTGTGGACATGACTAGCTGTTTCAGATCCCTGCTTTGATTTCCCACAGCAATGGACTGTACCCTGGACCTGTGAGTGCGAACAGAGCCTTTCTCCTCTGAGTTGCTTGGCCAGGGTGCTTCCTTCCAGCAAGAGGAACGAAGCTAGAACAAGGGCGAACGACTCTGCCTCGTTCAGACTCTTGTCTGCTAAATGGGGAGAAAGTCTGAGGATGGAAGAGAATCTGGGACTAGTGGGGTTCTGGTACCATCTCCCATGCATTAGGGGGCGTGTCCCAAGGGACAAGGCAGGGTATTAGTGAATAAAGGGTAGAGGAAAATGGGTATGGTTTGTGGAAAAACTGGATATGGCATAGGAGATAGGAGATGGGCATGCTTTGGGGGTGTGGCAGGACATGGCATTCAGGCTTGGGGAAGGGGTCAGGGTTCTACTGCAGTCCCACTGAAGAAAAGATGCAGTGAGCTGTTGGGACAGTTGTGCGTGTTTCTGCATCTGGGGTTGGAGACTGGACAGTGGAGGTGGGGAAGAGAAGTGGAGTGGTCAGATCCAGAGGTGATGAGGTGACCAGGTGGCAAGGTAGCAGACACAGCACTGTTCAAGTCTGGATCAGCTCTGCCTGGGCTTGCCCACTCTGGAGCCTACTGACCTGAGCTAACCAGCCTCCATGACTGTTTCTCCTGATTCACTTCAAGCCTCTTTCAACAGAAAGTCTTGACCAGCCAGGAGGCCTTGGTAGTGGTTGGGTTTTGGTTGGGCCAGAATTCCAGCACCCCAGGGTGGCAAGGCAAGAGGTATTAACAGGAGGTATACCAGAGTGATTTTAACACCAGGCAAGCAGGGACTAGTCTGAGCTTTGCCTCTGACTGCTGAGTGACCTTGGACAAGGAGACAGACCTCTCTGTCCCTCCTCATCTCTTTTCAATGGGTTGTGTGAGGACAAGATGAAATTCTAGGGCCCTTTGGCAGGTGCCGAGTAAATACCAGCTTTTGCCTCCCCAGCTCACGCACTGATTAAAAGCTCAGGCTGGCCGTTGTTTATGTCTTTGATTAATTGAACAATTGGGAAACAAATTAATTATCACTTAATGGAGGCGGTTTGGACGACACAATCTTTGCAAACACAAGGCCTGGCAGGAGGAAGAACAAAGACGACCCTGGGCTGCACGGATGCAAACCACTCAAGTAGAAAAGCTTCCAGGACTGTCTCATTCCAGAGAATATGCAGAAGGTGGCTCCCTGCAGATAAATGTTGACTTATGGTTTGAGTGGCTTATTATATGTCATCGTGCCTCCAATGACAGCCGAGTAATCGCTCTGGTGTCACCTATGTGGAGTTTGTCCAAGATGAGAAAAGCAGGGGGAGTCTTGGGCTCGAGCCTCAGCCATGTGTGGCCAGTTGTTGCCATCATTCCGGCCTCTGCCACCAGTCCCTATGGTCCCCTCTGGCCAGCTCTCCTGAAGCCTGATGTGGATGGCAGATGCTGTGGGCATCAAAACAGGCAACAGTAACCAACACAGGCTCTGGTGGAGGGGCCCTTGGCTGGTCAGGAGGCACTGGGGACTGGGCCAGAATCTGCAAACCATTCAAGCATTGGCCTCATTATCTGCTTCAAGGGACTGTTCCCAGCGTGGACTTGTTGATGGGAGCCCTATTCTATCTAGTCTCCTGCTTCCTGAGGGATCTCCTTCAGCAGTCCCCCACTCCCACTCCTTCCCCTATTGCTAAGGGCCAACACATCTATCTTCTCCTTGGTGCAAGGAGTAGCTCATGGGCTCTCACACCTAAGGCTGCCCTCTCCAAGTGTGACAGACATTCTGGTCTGAGCAGCCGGTTCAGACACTGCTTTGCATCACATTGACTTTACTAGATGGTTGTCCTTCTTTTTTTGAACCTCAGCCAGGAACTGAGAAAGGGACCTCCTGCCTCTTTCTCCTGATGTTTACTTTAACATTAAAAAAAAAAGCATCTTCAATGGTTTCAGAGCTGACTTTTGATTTTATAATTGTCAGTATTGACTATGTTGCATTGAGTCAATACGTAGTACAAAATGGTAGAAGTATATTTAGGATCATTTCAGAAATGGTTGGAAATTCTTTCCAACTCCATTGACCAGGTCTTCTGTTTGTTTGTTTATAAAACTCCCTTCAGAAGCTGAAATGGCTCTCACAGAGGACCTGGGTTCTATCCCCAGCACTCACATGGCAACTCACAACCTTTTGTGACCACAGTCCCAGTGGATCTGGGGATGAGAGACACTCAGGAAAACACTCACACACACAAAATAATTTTTATAAACCCCTTGATAATAATTTTTATAAACAACTCAAACAGCAATATTTAAAAGTCACAAACATTTTACCAATTCCACCCATAGGTAGAGTGATTCTAAAAATTTTATGCTGTGAAGCAACAGTAGAAAAATGTCTCTGTTTCTGGTCATTAAACGGATCTGTTTCTGTAATAATAGAAAGCTTTGTAACTTAAGATGGCCCAGTTCATAACACACAATAGTCTCGAACCCAAGCCAAGAGTCTCCAGACAGCGTTCTTTGGCGTTTCATCACATGACTGCATGTGGAATACAAAACAGCAAGTATCAGGCTGCAGTGAAGCCACACAATGCAACAAGGCCAGCTGCAGCCACCAACACCTGGATTCATTGTGCAGTTGCTTTCAGCTACATTTTGCATGGCAGGCACTCAGAGCCCCTTACTGAGGCCCCCACATTCAGTCCTAACTCCATGAGCCACAACTGAAGTTGTCTCACTCTTAGAGACCCACGTCATGGAGATAAATTCTGAAGACCCTGCCAATAGACGGTCACCTTCAGCTGGGGCTCATGGGTGGGGCAGCCTGGACTGCCAGGCTTTCCCTAGTCCCACTAGAAATAGCAATGGCTTTGGGAGGGCAGCATATCTCAAAGGTGAATCTGTGTCCTGTCACACTACAGGGCACCTAAGCAGAGAACAGGGTCTCCAGTCACCAGAGCATCTAGAGCCTGCCCGGTGGCTGCGTGTGGGGCTGGGAAGGAAGGCAAGTAAATTAGAGAGGTAGAGATGCTCCTTACCCTATGTCTTCTAGCTATGATCCGGCTGTGTAATCAGCCGAGTGACATACCCAGTTCTAGCGATTCACCCTACAAGGTGGAGAGAATGCTAATTCTGGGGAGTGAGGGGCCAAGGAGACACACATGGTCTAACCTAAGAAAAGGATAGGGGACAGGGACAGGTCGGGGGACTCTTAGTAGATGCCTCTTTGTCCTCTCTGAGCACCAGTCATAGACCTGGCACCCTGGCAGGAGCTGGAGAAGGCCAGTTAGAAAGGCAGGTGAGTGCCCTCAAGGGCAATGAGCAAAAACCAGTCCTACTGTAAATAAAAATACTAAGGTGCTTGCCAGAGTAGTGACTTCTTACAGACAGATAGCCTGGCTTAGGAAACTCCTCCCAAAAGAAAGGGCAGTTGGCCCCAGAGCTAAAGATCAAGTCATATTCCCTGAGGTAGAGAGAGCAGGAAGAGCCCTCTAGACAGAGAGAGCCACCTGTGCAAAGTCCACATAGGTGGAAGGGAAGAGAGAGGAAGGGGTAGAGGATGGTCACATGACTGGCTGGGACAGAACCTTAGGGAAAGCAATGCAGAGAGTGGCTCTTCCACTAAGAACAATAAGAATTTTAAACACGACATGATTGCAATTTATGAAAGATTAATTTGGCAAATAACAGGGGCCAAATAGAATAACCAGGAGACCAGACAAGGTTTGTGAAATAATTGTCAAACATTGTATGATGCAGCTTGAGCTTTTGCGTTCAAAGAGACAAACTCACAGTTCCCAGGGCTTCTGCTTGGAGCCCGAGACTCTGGGAATAAGGAAGGGGGTGGGGTGAGAGCTTTGAAACAAAGCGCAGCAGTCTTGGAGTGCTGAAGAGGTGTACACGGAAACTTGGGGAGACCAAGGAAGCTCAAACTTGTGGGATAGACTTAAACCCAAGTGGGGAGTCTGTGGAATGGAAGAAGTCTCAAGATTTCTGTGGTCTTGAATATTAGCACTAAGATGCATGTGTGTGAAAAGAATTTCAGGTAGCCATGGCAACAGCGGCTGAGAAGCTAATTGGCTCCCTGGACTAACACAGAGAGAGGAGGCACTTAAGGTCATATTAGCTGTGATGAAGCACCCTCGCAGATCCATCACTGAGACATTCTCTAGGAGCTTAGGAGAGCTCCTCCCCCCCCAAACCATGGTGTCCATCACTCATCAACCACCTATAGACAGGTTAAAAGTTGGCCCATATTCCAACCTCAAGGACTTAGGAGCCTCTCCATGTTAGCGCAGAACCCCGAACCTTGGCTACCAGCCCCTACCAGTTGTAAACCATTTTAGTAAATCCCTTTGTGAAAAAAGTTGGACCCTGTGACCTACAACCTGGAGAAAAGTAGTCGCAGAGACAACCCAGAGGAAACAAGGCTGATGGAATTAGCAAAGGCTCCAAAATGACTGTTAGAAGCCAGACATGGTGGCACATGCTCTTAATCCCAGTATTTGGGAGCTTAGAGCAGGAAGATAGCTGTACTGGTCCAAGGATAGCCTGGGCTGTGTAGCAAGTTCTAGGCTAGGCTTGGTTATATAGTGAAACCTTATGTCAAAAATCCCACCAACAAAACATAAAAAGAAAAAACAAAAGCTAGCCACTAGCTGTACACTCTAGAGTACCCAGAGAGCCACAGTGAGCAAGGAACTGTGGCCTCCACTCACCTGTGACTGTTTGTCCTCTGACACAGTGCCCCGTTCCCTGATCTTCTGGTCAGCCCAGCTGGAAGGTAGGGCATCTTAAAGGGTCTATTGTTTTCTGTGGGTTCTCCCTCCCCCCCCCCCGGACTTAGAATGTCCATTCCTCCAATCACAGGTTCCCCCTGATGGACAGTGGTTCATACTCAGGTTGGAGGTTTTAAGGTGTCCCTTCCAGTTTTCGGTTGCTGATGCCACCCTTCCTTAGACCTTAGGGTTTCTCTTATGGTGTGACCTGTCTCTAGTAGAGGCTGCCAGTGTAACATTTCTTTCTTAGCTTTGATGTGAGCTAGCTCCTTTCCTTCCCCTCCAGGAATGTTCCCAGTTTTGAGCCTGGGGCATGGCACATCCTATGAACAAAGGCCCAACCACCACCAAAAAAGCATGGGCAAACTGCATATGGCTGAGCCTTCTTCAACCCTATCCAGCTCCCTCTAAAGTCAATCTGAGCCTGCACTGGCATGCCAGGTACCAAGGGCGCAGACAAGAAGGGTGAGGAAGAACCATCTTGGGAGACCCGGTGACACTGGTGAGGCGCGTGACAGGAAGGCAGCAAGTACATGGCACCTAGGGTTACATATGATTTGTGGTGAGCTGAATGCAGGACTTAGGCCTGGGTGCCTGTCACCCCATATAAGGGCAACAGGCAAGACAGGTCAGAGGGCTCTAGGCCCGGACCCTGACTCTGGGAGGCTCATCCACCTTGGTGTGTTCAGTCAGCCCTACCTGGAGGCTTCTTCTCAGGCTCTGGGTTGGAGCTCATCTGTCCTCCCTGCCTCCATGCTAGCCGCCCACCAGGCCTCTCTAGGCAGGGCCACTTCTCATTTGTGCAGAAGATCCTGTGAGTCTCTGTACCGTAAGTGTGTGTACATTTTAAATGTTTACATGAGGGGCTGGAAACTGTCTCAGCAGTCAGGGGAGCTCCTTGCTAGGCTCCCACTGGTTGAGCAGCTCCCTTGCTGGGCAATCATACACATGTGCACATTTACCCATCTCACATATAAATATAAATACTGGGGTTTTTTGTTTGTTTTTTTAAAAAGGCCATGTGATTCTGTGTGTGAGCTGTGCTTCCTCTGCCTCACCAAGATGAGCATGTGGTAGTTAGCATGGTCCATGTGCTAACTACCGTGTGTTTGCTGTTCAGCCCTGGCCAAGGTTAAAGACACAGGACAAACTGAAAGGTCAAAGGGGAGACAGACACACAGAGTGACAGAGAACTTTGTGGAGGCCTTGTGCCTGGGACGCAAACACAGGGAAAGGGTGGGGTTCCGGACATGGAGCTGGCATGGTGGCCAAATGTCTCAGGTCAGTCAATACCATCTGGCTCTGGGGCCAAGTTAAGGACTTGGGCCCTTCTCGGAGAGCACCTCTGAGGGGCACTGCGTGCCTCCCTTCCTCCATCCCAGCAACCTAAAATTTGCATTTTCAAAAGAGCAGACACAGTTGTTGGCAGAATAGATTTATAACCCAGCTTCTTGGTTCAAGTCCCCAGTGCCATCTTCTTGTTTGTAGAATCCTGCTTGTTATGGACCAGCCTGGAGCTCGTGATTCCTTCCTAACCCACCCCATGACCTCAGGGGAGTCCCACTTCCCTGCAATACTTCTTCTGCCTGTCTACTTCCTTGCCACTAACACCTAGGGATCCGGTCTTCTCCTCTGAGGAGTTTGAAGGCCGGTCTTGGTACTTGGGGATGCCCTGGAGTGTGTCTTGGGAGGCATTTGCATGCAGTTTGAACAGAAACTTTCTCCCCTTGAAACTGAAAGATACACTGGGCTTCCCTACCTGATCCGAGGAGTGATAGTAATTAGGTAGCTTTATTTGTTTACTTATTACTGAATATGGAACCTAGGGCCTTGGGCATGCCAGGAAACTACTCTATGGAGCCCTGTTCATGTTTTAATTTTGTTTCAGGGCTTCATGACCTGACCTGAACTCACTCTGTAAGCCAGGCAGACTTTGAACTTGGGATTCCTTACCCCATTCTCCTGAGAAGCTGAAATGATCAGTGTTAGCCCCTTGATCCTAATGATTGCTGTCCCCCTGCCCCACCTCATCTCTATCCTCCCTTCTCTGCTTTAGGACTACTGGCTAGGAAGAAAGTAGTTGATAGCCATTGAGGACCCACTTGGCTCTGAGGACTCTCTGGGTCATGTTCACAGTAATAGTGTCAAACCCTCCACCACTGGACGCTTGATGCCCAACTTCTGGCCTGTCCCTCTGGAGAGACCTTCCTCCATTGTCTGTCATTGCTAGAGTTTTTCCTAAAAGTCAGAGCAAGCCTGGATAGGAAGCTGAAGATAGAGGACACGTGGCTGCAGGTAGTGTTTACTGCCACAAAGACAGCAGGCTGCTGGATGCAGACTCCCCCTTGACCTCTTGAAAAGGGAGGAGGCCATATAAAGATGGCGCCCGCTGAGCTACCCATGCCGTCCTTTTGAAGAAAAGCCTTTCTGCAAGTCTAATAGAGAGTTGGAGCTCGTGATGTGTGTCATAGTCCTTGTTCTGGCTTCTTCCTCTACCCACACACAGTGGCCCTGGACACTGCACAATAGGACCATCCAAGGAGACCCACTTAGTGGCACAAAAGCTACCAGCCCAGCCCCAAGGGGTCCCTCACTTAAGATCTGTGAGCTCATCTCGCTGTCTGTCTTCCTCTGATCTCTTTTAAGGACAGAAGGAAAGAGTAGAGAGCTAGGTTTGGTGTTTCTGGGCATCTGTGGTTATTTTATGCTTTGAGAGTGCCGATAGATTGAAGTTAGGGTCTTATGTATATTGGGTAAGCACTCTACCACTGAGCTATGATACCAGCATTATGAGCATTTATTGGTAGAGTTATAATAGTGATTGTCAGAAATGGTTTTCCTTTTATAATGCTCCCTCCTGCTCCTGCACCTGTTTAAAAACTGTAGCCCCAAGCAGGCTTTTCAAGGGCAGAGCCTGGCCTTTTTGGTTGAACCCCTTGTATCTATACATATGTGTATATGTGTATGTGGTATGATATGCGCATGCCTGTTCACCTGTGTACTGCTATGCATTGGTGTGCTCGTGTATTTTTAGGGCAGAGGTAGATGTTGGAGGTACCTCTCACTGAGTATGGAGCTCACCAATTTCTAGACTGGCTGGTTAGTGAGCTGTAGGCATCTCCCTTTCTCCCAGCATTGAGATTGACAGATTAGCTGCACCTAACTTTCTGTGTGGGTTCTCAGTACTCATGCTTTACCAAGTGGGCCACTCCCCAGCTCCCAGCTGAGGCCCTTTAACAAAACTAAAATGGAAATTGTGGGGACTTGGGTACCCTGACTTTACCATGAATTACCATGTGGGTGCTTTGCCATGCCATGTGCTAGTTGGAATTAGTGTGGCTCTTGCCTGTGGTCCATATAGATGAGGCTCCCTCCTCCAAGATCATCGGGATGCTTTGCTTGTTCCGGGATGTTAAAATGAGAAGTGTTACCTCTTCAATCCCAGGCAGCTCCAGGATGCTGGCCTTATGGTCAGAAACAGGGAGAGGAGCAGCTTGGAGTTGACCTTTCTCCTTCCTTTGACCTTTTATTCCAACCTGGATATCTTGGGACCCTAGTGTGCTCCTCAGGGGCTGGCCACAGACCCAGGCAAAGATCCTCCCCTACCCTGGGGGAGAAGAACCAAAGCCTGTCTGAGCTAAATGGGTTTTGTAAAGGTGCCATTCCATGGAGAATGGAATCCCAGGGTGGGATCAGCATTGCAGGCATTATGAAAACATGGATCTCTCTGCTGGGAATGGGTGGGTGGTGGGGAAAGTGGATCAGCGCAAGGTCAGCTGCCCTCCTCCACTATAATGCTGGCCGCTGACCTGCTCTGGTTGGCTGTTGATTAACTTCATCAGGGTCTCCCTCTGGTGTGTGAGGGCAGCCCCTGACCCGGATAAAGTCTCTAGTAACCGTGTGACCTTTCCAGAGTGGCAGGGCTGTGTCCCCTCTGGGTCCCTGAATAATAAATCATCAAGGACTGATGAGAGACCAGGCCACATGAAGAGCCAGAGGACAAAGAGGGGGCAGTAAATCTAATTTCTAGGGTCAGGTTTTTTTTTAAATTTTTGTTTGTCTGTAGTAATTTTCATGCAATGTAATTATGATCCAAGGGTACAGATACCAACATCTGGAATTCTACTATCTAAATTCCTGTCTGTCCTGTTTAGAAACAGTGTTAAGCAGTCCTATTCTTTCCCACCCAGGGGCAGACAGCAAGGCTGTGAGGGGCGGGGAGGAAGGGTGAAAGGGCACCATCCTGCCTCCTAGATCCTCATTGGATGACACCCCAAGGAGAGAGCCATCCATCAAGTCCCTCCTCTCCAGCCGTGACAGTCCAAAGATTCCCAAGACCACAGAGGCCTGGGAAAAATACTCCCCAGCACACCCTGGGTGTGAGAAGCTCCGCTGAAGAAGTTGGATGTGATGGACACTTCTGCTTATTTCCTGTGTTTCAGTGCCAGCTCACAACAGCACTTCTAGACCATGAGTGTGACATCGTTGTAATTTTTGTTGTTTTTGTTCTGAAGGTTGGTCTGAGGGTCAGAATCTCAGTGCCTGCAGGGACCGTTAAAGACAGAAAGGTACCCAGGGTCTCTGCTCTCGATAGCTCTTTGTATGCTCCTTGCTGTGGGTTTAGGAGTACTGTCTTATTTTAAAATTTTAAAACCGTTTTCAGAGCCTCAAGGCAGTAGTAGAAAATGCACTCCCTCCTCAGTTTCTTTTCTCTCTTTCTTTCCCTTCCTCTTACATTTGTTCCCCGGGGGTGACAATGGTCCTCTCTCTCTACTGCTGAGCCAGGACCTGGGCCTGTTTGCTTTTGATGTCGAGACAGTTACCTAGGCTAGCCGTAAACACACTCCACAGTTCAGGCAGGCCTTGAAATTGGAGTCATTCCACGGCCTCCTGAGCAGAGAGATGACCAGCACCACCAAACCCAGCCCCCCACCCTCCTAGACCCTTACATCTGGGAAATCCCAAGTCTGTTCACGTTCCTGCGTTGATAAACAAAGAAAAATTTAACTTAACAAAAGCAGAATGAATAGAAAGTACTTTACAACTACAGCTATCCTCTCAGGCTAGCTGAGAGGGAAAAACAACCCAGACATTTCTTTCCAGTGTCTTAGAGCATTCGGTCCTTCCCTGGAGGAAGAGAAACTGGATCCATGTCCTTCTGGGTGTGATTAATCCCCAGTTGCTAATTTTTTAGCTTTTGATAGTTTTCTTCTTAGCACCCAACCATCCACTTTCTGCCCTGAAGGCCAGCAGAGGGGCTCTAAGGTGTTTTCGCAAACTCTCAAATCAAACAAAACCCAGAGTTTCAGGGCTCACCTTTCCACTGTGAGGTGAGACTGGCGTGGGGATTAAAGGGCAGACAGCTTCAGGTGTCCAGGATTGCACGGCCGCTGCCTTCAGACCAAGGCCCACAGAGTCTAATGGCTGGATGCTTATCTAGCCAGAATTCAATGTGATGTGCATTTTACAAGCCACTGGTCAAGATATAAAAGTAGTTTAAGCCCCGAAAAAAAATTACTGAGGGCAGGCATCGAACAGTTTGTAAATCCATAGGATTTTCTGCCTTGGGGAGTGCAAATCCTTTGCTTCAGATAATGTAAATTGGGTAGAAGTCATAAATAGGGAAATAAACACCATAGTGTTGCAGCTTCCGGCACAGGAAACTGCAGACGAGAAATCAGTTTGCCACTGTGGGCTGTCGCAAGAAACTCTGTGACAAGGGCCTGCAGGTCCAGCTGTTCTTTGGGGTCAGCTGTTTTGTTCTCTCTGGTTTAATAACCTTTTTCTCACTTGGCATCTTTATTGCCAGGAGGCCACAGCCACCCCCATTCCCAGAGAACTCATTTTGGGGGGTGCCTGGATTTGGACAAGGGCTGCTTCGTTTTCCCTTCTCTGGCTGGGGCTGGAATGTCGGTGCTCTCTGATTGTTTTATTTATTTTAGACATTTTCCTTGGACTGTCTACCTGTGGCCACTGCCCTGGTTTGGCAGCCTCTTGATTTACAGTGGCTATAAACATTCCAAAGTACACACGTCAGTTAAATAATACTATAACATTATACAGTTACAGTTCTGTTATGAATGTGCAGACACTGCAGAATAAAAAAAAATGGGCATTTTCTGTGCTTCCTCCCCAATGCACATTCCTTCCAGCTACCTAGCCTGGATTGACTTTGGAAGCCACTGGCTCAGTGGAAAGAGGGCAGACTTCTAAGGTTCACTCCTGGAGTGGCCTCACCACCTCCCAGCCTCACCATTCAGAAAATGTTCCCGTTTTCTTCAGTACTGGTGCCCAGATACACATCTTTCCAAAGCATGTTTGAGGGCTCATGGGACTGCTCAGTGGGCAACAGCTCTTGATGAACGGCACAGACCTGGAGATCTGAGTGTGGCCCCTGAAACCTGCATAAAGATGACGAGCAAGAACCCTGACTTCACAGAACTGGTCACTAACCCCAACCAGCATGCCATGGCACACACCCAAAGAACACACATGTGCACACACACAGACATAAAATACACATGCATACACACACATACATACATATATACATACACACATACACAATACATATACACAAATACATATATGGTGTGGGCGGTCCTTCTGTCTGTGTGTTGCTTTTATTGGTTAATGAATAAAGAACTGGCTTGGTCTATAGCATGGGAGGAGAAGGGCGGAGTCAGAGAGAAGTGATGGAGCCGCAGGAGACAGCCACGGGTAACTTTAGCCGGTAAGCCACTGTCACGTGGCGATACACAGATGAGTAGAAATGGGTTAAATTACGATGAAAGAGTTAGCCAATAAGAAGCTAGAGCTAATGGGCCAAGCAGTGTGTTAATTAATACAGTTTCTGTGTGGTTATTTCAGTTCTGGATGAACAAGCGACCCCTCCCTCCAACACATATATACATACATATGTACACATATACACATACACACATATGCACACATACAGACACAAAATGCATATATATATGCACATACATATACACAAACACACATATATACATGCACGCATATACACACATACAAATATATATATATATACACACACACATACATATACACAAATGCATATACACACATACATACATCCCCACACACAGTGATGCTCATGACCATGTTTTAAAATGATGTGTGAGCCTGAGCCTGGTGGTTTCTCAGGAGGCAGAGGTGGCGGGGAAGGGGGGTACTCAGGAACTTTATGAGACCTTGAGTGGTAACTTATTCCTGCCATCCTGGCACTAAGGAGAGAGAGTAGCAGGAGGATTGGAAATTCAAAGTCATTCTTGGTTACATGGTGAACTTGAAGCCATCCTGGGATACATAAGACTCTGAAAAAAAAAACAAATGAAATAAAAAGTAAAAGAAGACTTGGGAATGTAGCTCAGTGGGTAGAGCACTTGGGTTGCATGAGCCAGGCCCTTGGTTCAGTCTTCTGTGAGCATTGTGTGTAGCAGCGGCAGCAACAGCGATCACGCTTACTGGCAGATGGAGAGACATTGCTCCCCCACAAATGTTTGCATGTTTTCCCATTGAAATTCATATTTGTTCGCATCAATATTTCCCAGGCGAGGTAAAGTTCCAAGATGGCAGCAAGAAGCAACCAGAGCGATGACCTCCCTCTCTCCACCCATTGCTTTTTCACCAATACAGACAGACAGACAGGTGTGTTTTTCCTAAAAGCTACTAAAGAGGGAAGGAAGAAAACCTGTCTGTGGGCCCAGCCATCTTTCTAGAGATGACGGTCATGAGGAGAGTCCCAGCAGGTACCTTCACAGAAAACACAAAATATATAAAAGCTGCCACCTGTGAGATGGCGAAAGAAAGACTTGACATAAAACTGGCAGAGTGGAAAAGACCCCACTATCAAGCACACTTGAGGAATAGCAGGGAAGGCTTCCACAAATGCCCAGCTGGCTTGCAGGCCTGGCTTGTAGGCCTGGCTTGCAGGGTCTTTGCTTTGGGAGCTATCCTCCCTGCAGGTCTGGCTCACCCAGCAAGCCTGGCCCAGCAAATGAGGACAGTCCTGTGTGGTTGATGCTCGACTCTGGGAGTGGGCTGCAGTGCTGTGGAACCAGCGTTGGTTAATTGATTGGCAGGGCTCAGTCGGACTTTAAGTTTGATGGACAAGAGGCCACTGTCTTCTTTGATGGTGTTCATCATTTAGGGTAAAGTTCTCGTGAGGGACCTGCTCCCTTTTGAGTTTCTCATTCATAATCTGCACCATGACTCCAAAATGGTCAAATATGGTGGATTTCCAAAGCCCGGTGGTGTTCCATATCTCAGCAATCCCAGAACATAGAGAGGTACCGTCAGAGGAACCAGGACCAGTTTGGGCTACAACAACTGTGTAAGGAAGGTCAGAAAGTCGAGCCCAGAAACCCAACAACTTCGGGTCTTTCTTATGCAGATCCCAGCTAGAAATCATTTGTATTTCAGTTGAACCATGCAGAAGCCAGGAAACTAGAGAGGGGCCTTTTAGGAAGAGGGGCATTTGAATTGAGGTAGGGTAAGAGTAAATTATGTGTAAAATGAAAGTAGAGAGGTAGAAAATGAAGAAGCAGAAAGGCTTCAGCATGGAGGGGTGGGGGAATACGGAGGAGATCGTGGTGAATGGGAGGGACAATCCAAAGAAAGTGGGCATGGAAAGCCATTTGGATGTCTAATGACTCACAAACCAACTTCAGACCATAACAATTGGAGGGATAGTAGGATGGATGTGAAATAAAAGAAGGGGTAATAGCAAGAGTTAAAGGGTTAAATGGAGATGGGGGTGGGAGGGAGAGAAAGATGGCTGGTGGTAATGGGTGCGTTAGCCAAAACTAGAATGGTATATAAAGCCTCATGGAAGCTCACTATTTGCTAAGATAACTTAAAAGTACAACTTAAAAAAGAAAAGAAAGGGAGTTCAAATGGAATTACTCAGCAGGGGTGGACAATGTCATTTACAGAAGATGGGTTATTAAATGAAACCCAGAGTACAAGGCAGGGGAGAGGCACCTCATGAGTTATTGGTCATGAGGTCACAGAGGTTGCCAGAGCGAGACAGGCTATCGCCATTATCTTTTGTTATCCACATAATTACAGGATAAAACCCTGAAGACACCACGCACTTTGGCTGTAAGACACAGAGAAATTATAGGGCTGGAGAAATGGCTCAGAGGCTAAAAGTATTGGATGTTTTTCCAGAGGACCTGGGTGAAATTTCCAGTACCTACATGGCGGGTCGCAACTTCTCCAGTCTCAAGGGACGCAGTGTCTGCTACCACTCTAGAGGAAATAGGACCTGGGTGAACAGAGCCTCTGAATGAGACAGACCAAAGTCTCATGCAATAGCCAACTTTATTCAGAGCATCAGACAATTTATACTCCTTAGGAGTGTCACATGAGTAAAGTTCACACGAGCTTCTGGCTGTAAACATTCTGACTAACAACAGCAAGGGACAGTAGGTGCGCCAAAGCAAACCCACTTCCATCTACTCTACCTGGGAGGGGCAAGAAAACTCGCTCTGAGGACAATCCTGTGTTTCGAAGAAACAGAGGTCATGAAACTCTTGTTTTCTTGGAGTGTTCTCACAAGCACTCGCAATTCTCCTTACGTAGCTTTGCTCCTGGACCATGTTCCAACAAACTCACTCTCCTGGCCTCCGAAGGCACCAGGCACAGCCTCCTCTGTAAGGCTAACTTCCTACGTGGTACACAGACACACATGTAGGTAAAACACCAACACATAGAAATTAAATTAAATTAAATAACTGAATTAAGACATGTAGAAAACAATCTAAAACTAATAAAGAAGTCTCTTAGCTTTAATAGTTCCAGAAGGTGCTGTACAGGTTGCTGAGGGGAGACAAGGGATGGACGACTTTACCCACCGCTGGACCTGTGTGTTCCAATATGCACCTGCCATGCAAGATGAGGTCTCCAGTGCAGGAACAGTTGCACCACTACTATGGGGTCCTTGACCAGTTTCAGACTGGAATTAAGGTCTGTTCCCCAGGAGGGAATTGAAGGCCTGGCATTGTAACCACAGTCAAAAGTCCATGGCTGGAGAGGACAGCAGCCTGGGGTAGAACCTGCCATTGTTATCTTGATAAAGGACCATTGTCAAATGGTCCTCTAAATATTTATGATTATACTAGTACCCTTGGGATGTTTGAAACCTTGGTCAGAAAACCTTTTTTTTTTTTTTTTTTTTTTTTTTTTTTTTTTTTTTTTTTTTTTTTTTTTTTTTTTTTTTTTTTTTTTTTTTACAGTTGGCAGCAGCAATGGAGAGAATACTGTTGAAGTTCTGTGAGCAGGGGCGTTGGTTCTTAATCTACACAGGGACATCTTCATGAAGCCAGCACCACTAAGGCTTGGGAAACACAGAGGAAAGGAAGATAAAAAAGACAGTAAAAGCCAGAAAAAAAGAGGGGAGTCCTGTGAAGTGTTGACTTCTGAACTTAATCTGGCTGTGGCCATCACAGATTCAATAGAGCTGTGGTTACCTAAACATGACCAGCACAAGACACAGCTAGCCTCAGCCTCAGCATGTGGGGAACACGGTCTTCAGGCCCCAACACATACTAAGGAAACACTGGCAGGAGACGGGTGCAGGGCTGGAGAGGAATCTCTGGGAGCAATGTGTTCTCTGGTAGGTTTCCTATCCTCCAGTTCAGCCTCAAGGGAAACACACGAGGACAACATTAAGTAGACTCAGTGTGTTACAAAACAACACAACGAAAAGACAAAAACGGATAACTATAAAAGCCAAAACAAAACGAAACTATTCTTCCTTTCTCCCTTTGAGGGGCTCTTGGCTCTTACGTATCTTTATCAATAAAGTTTTATTGGAACAGACAACTGGTTTGCTTATATCTGAGTCTTATGCATGGCGATTTCAGGCTCCAGCAGTGGACCTAGTGTGTTCTATAGACAAGCTGCTCCGTGATTCTGTGAAAGCAATAAGCACTTGAGATAAATCATGCTTTAAATTTCTTTCTGGTCTTTTTCCAAATTAGCAATATGAGGTGAGTTTTCTCTCATAGTAGTGGATGTTGAAAATGGAGTGACCTGCAGCTCCCCCTGTCCATGTGATACCCAGACAACCTATACATGCCATGACCCCAGGGTTCAGGAGATCCGGCTTTGTATTTTTCTATCTAATTGTAGTTACAAAAATGTCCATCTTTGTCCCCTGATTCTACTTTAGCTTCATTCTTCCTGCCCTAACTTCCATTTAACATTTTGTGATGTGTCCTAGGTTTAGGCTTCCCCATTTTGAGGATTTTAAGCAACCCTACCCAGCACCACAGGCCCTGGCAGCATTATCAGGCAGGCCATGAGGTATCCATGAGCTCTAGCCTCTTCCTGAGCCCAGGTGGAGCCTCTGGGGCTGCCTGGGGCTGCTCTTCTGCTCCTGTTTGGACCTGCCTCATGACAGCAGGCAGCTAATTCAGGAAACAAAGCTTTTGCTCCTCAGCAAGGTGCGAGTGGACCGAGGACTCCGGCCAGGCCGTAAACAGCACGTGCAGGCTCATGTCCTCCACTGCCCAGCACAGCGAAACTGGTTTGACCCGCCGCTCAAACAGTTCATGGAATCTTTGAATTATCACCATCTTCCCTTCTTGTGTGCTGATTCCTTCCCATACTGAAGTAACCAACAGTGTCCTAACTGGTGTCTGCAATGCCCATCCGTTCCACTTCTAATCTGACATTTACTGCACTCTTCATCCGTGCTATCACCCAGTCGCTCATCCATGTTCCATCCCTTTCCATTCACCCATCTGTCTATTCATATATCCATCTCCCGTCTTTTCTTCCATTCATCCCTCATTCCTTCATCCCTCCCTCTGCGCACCTATACTGCTTGCATTCCCTCCACTTATTTTGTATTCCTCTGGCCATGCATCCACTATGCATCCACTCACCCACCCATCCACCCACCCACCCGCCCATCTCCTCACTCAACAAAGGTTTATCGGCTTCCAGGTCCCATGCCCTATTCTTAGCACATAAAAAGTGGAGGAGACCGCCTCTAAACAAACAATAATCTTGAAATATCCAGTGAGGGAAAGAAATAGGCTCTCTTGAAAGACAATGATGTCGAGGCCACCCAGAGAAGGTTTAGTTCAGCAATGTGTCTCACTGGGGAGGTGATGCAATGGTTAGAGAGATTGTCTACACATTTTTTTTATCCGAACTGGAGGAGGCTGAGAGTCAGGGGTGTGCTATTAAGTGTTGCAAGCCTTCTTTTCAGATTATCTTTGGATCTCCAGCCCCCAAATAACAACATGGAGACTTCTTACTAATTACAAAAGCTTGAAATTTAGCTTAGGCTTGTTCCCAACTAGCACTTATTACTCAAATTAACCTGTTCCTATCCATCTATGCTCTGCCGCATGGCTTCCCCCTTTCCTCAGTACAGTACATCCAACTTAGTCCCAGTTTGCTGGCGAAATTGCATGCCTAGATTTCACTTCCCAGTTTCTCTCTCTCTCTGCTCGGAAGTCCCGCCTATCCTCTCCTGCCTAGCTATTGGCCATTCTGCTCTTTATTAATCCAATCAGAAGGTGCCTTGGCAAAGACACATCTCAGAGTACAAAAAATTATCCCAGAACAATTAAAATTATGTTACTGTGAAACAAAGCAGCACTGGCCTTGGTAAACGGAGGTGTGGTTACTTCCTATAAGTCAAAACTCGAAAGATTAGCAGAGGGGGTTAGGATATGGGGAGAGAGGAGAAAAAAAAGGGGGGATGAGAAGATTGTGGGGTGTTGGCATGAAACAGTTTGGGAGATGGAGGTTAAATGATCAAGACTCTGAGGGGCATACAGCATTTGAGAGGAATCAGCAGCAGTGTTTTTTCCTGTGGTAATTCTGGGTTTGTATGTGCGTGTGCATGTGTGTATGTGTGTGTATGCATGTGTGTGTAGGCATGCTGTCTCCTCAATAAAAGGATTCATTGTCTGATTCTCTCACGGGCATGGGCATACGTCTTTGATTAAGTCTCCCCACAGAGCTTGGGTCACCAGGATCTGAAGTTACCACAGAGGCACCTGCACTCTAGGTTGTGGTAGTCTTTCCCCTCCATTGGAGCCTGCTGTGGCCATGGACCTGTCTGCTTATCTCCAGCCCCAGTGCCCAGCACATGGCCAGCATTTGGCAGGTGTTGTGCAAGAATTTCCCATAGGTAGGATGTGCTTGCCAGCCCCAGAGTGGTAAATATCCTCTCTTGCGACGCCTCAGAGGATCTGTCCTGAGCTCGTGCTTCATTACCATCCTGCTTTGTAGACTGGAGCAGCTGCTCCCTCGGTTTATTTAATGTTGGAGTTTCATCTCCCGCCTCGCCTGGCTGGCCTGTCTCTGCCTCCATCAATTCTCCAAGGCCGTCCAAAGAGCCTTATGAACGTGATATTCACAGATGGCTCCTGGGACCTGCAGGCGGGTGCCGAGCGTCACACCTAATTGCCTGGCAGTCTGGGCTTTTCCATCAGCATCTGCAGGTCAGGCAGGGTCTCGATGAAGACTCCCAAGTCCCAGGAGCCCTGTCCCATGGCTCCTGAGCTGGTCTCTCGGGGGTCTGGGTGATTATGGCTAGTGTGGTTGAAATCGCAGGCTGCAGAATCTAATTTTCTACTGTTCCTATAGTCAGCTCAGCCACCCTGGGAGAGGTCATGTTGACTACTAATTTTCCTGTAGCCCTGTAGCATGAGGACAACACAATGTGCACACGCCACGAAGAGCTTCATCAGGCCACACTCTGGTCGAAGGCAGCATGGATTCGGAGAGGGCTTTGGAAGCAGGGCCTTTCCAGGCATCCTGGGGGCTATTGGGTGAGCCCTGCTTTTCTCTGGGTCTGCGAAATGGCTCAGCAGGTAAACACTTTTCGCCCCTAAGCTGGATGACCTGAGTTTGATTCCCAGTTCCAATAGGGTGGAAGGAGAGAGCCATCATCTACAAGGCGTCCTCAGCCAGGCCAGGTGTGCAGAATAAGCCATCTCGGAGACAGCTTCCCTCCCTCTCAACTAAGACCACAAAACAGAGGCTAAGGCTTTCCCCTTGCCTTCTAGTGGCTTCTGTGGCCACAGTAAAACATGGCTGCAAATCCCTCCCAGAGACTGGAAACAAGACTTGGCCCTGAGCCCTTCCCACTATTTAAACTGCATGGTTTATGCTCCCAAATAGGCCAAACTGCATGCAGATGCCACCCAGGGCTGGATGAGCCTAGGCTCGAGTCCAGTAGGACCGACTGCAGGAGATGGCTAGAGAGAGAAGGGTGTGCCCGTTTGTGCCCGTGTGTGCCAGGTACCTGGGAAGTCAGGGGACTGATTACATGGGGTGCTCTTCCAGCCTACAGGCTTATCGGAGAGAACCGGAGCCAGTGCCACCAGCCTGTATGAAAGCAATCACCAAACAAGTCCCCTGGGACTCCTGCCTCACCTCCACTAGACTCAGAACCCAGAAGCATAAGACACAGGAACCTGTTTGACAGTTTATGGACACCAGCCTCATAGATGCCAGAGCAAGACAGGGAAGGGCGAAGAAGGGTCTGTGGACTTTCAGGGTGTGTCTCAGCTCAGGACATTCTCAGTGTTTCAGCATCTATTCTAAGGGGCCAGGCAGGAAACAAACAAGAGGCAGACAGGTCCATGAAGCCCAGGGTGAGGTGTGGAGAGAATTGATTGCTTATGCCTGGAGGTACAGAGACCCCTGATAACCAGATTTTACTGGCTGCGATGGTTAATCTTGATTGTCAACTTGAATAGATTAAGAATCACCATGGAAACACACCTTCAGATGAAGCTAAGAGAAATGATGTTTGCAGATATGCTTAACAGGGGAGAGAGGATCACTCTGATGTGGATGACACCATTCCAGGGGCTGAATGAAAGGAAGACAGCAAACCGAGCCCCGGAGTCCATTCGTTACTGCTTCCTGACTGCAGATGCACCGTGACCACCTGTCTCAAGATCCTGCCACCATGCCTTCTCCACCGTGACAGACTGAGCCAAAAGAAATCCTCCCTTCCCCAAGTTGTCTTCTGGTGTTTCGTCACACCAATGAGACAAGTAGCAAACGTGTTTGGGTTTTCACAAAAGCTAGAAGTTGGGGTTTTCACAAGCTACCTCTTAATTTTACATTTTTTTTGTGGAGTCAAAAGAAAACTATCTGAAGGCGAGATCGGGGTCTTTGTCTGAGGGCTGGACACCATTCCTGGGTCAAGGTTGGAGGTCCTGGTCTGTCAGCGCTGAGGATGAAGGAGCTGACTTGCCTCTGTGAACTTTGTGCCCAGCACACCCACAAACTCTCCTGTACCCACTGCTGCCGTCTGTGGGTCCCCTTGACAGTTTATCCCCTTCCCTCCTGGGCCCAGGATCACATCTACTTCCTCCTCCTCCTCCTCCTCCTCCTCAGAGCAGGGCAAAGAGACCATGATGGAGGCTATACATTAAAACTGCTGCAAGGGTCTCAGAAGGTGGGGCTTGTGCCATGACACTCAGTTCTCATGGTAGCCACCTTTGCAGACTCATCATTCATACTTTACAAATGAGGAGAGAAAATATGGCATGTTCCCATGGGACAGCCAGGGGTCCTTGCTGTGGGACATCATATCTATATGACCAGAGACTCAAGACCTCCTCTCCTAGCTGGAAGCCTGGGTCTTCTCCAGGCATGGAGGGTAGACCTGGTCTGCAGCATCTTCGTTTTGTTCCTGTTGTTTTGATAAAATACCCTGACAGAAGCAATGCAAGAGAGAAAGGGCTGATTTGGCTCACAATTCCCGTTTACAGCTCATCATTGCCGGGAAGCCAAGGCGAGGAATGTGAAAGAGCTGGCACATCCCAGAGAATGGCGAGTTAGTGCATGCATGCTTGTGCTTGGCTTGGTTTCTCCACCTTTGTATGGTCTCGGATACCCTTCTTAGGGGATGGTGACACCCACAGTGGGCAGATCCTCCCACTTCAGTTAATGTAACCTCATGGGCATGCTCACAGACCAACTTAATCTAGACAGTCCCCTCATTATTATGTGGTTCTAGATTATGTCAAGCTGAAGAAGGTTAAAACTATACACCACATCTGGAAAGACCTCCCTGACTTTCAGGCAGGTTGGGTTGAGCGGATGGTCTAGGTATTTCCAGACACCAGAATCTTCTGCGCTGTACTTCTCTTTGCTTGCTTCTCCTGTTCTCCCCTTGTATGAGGGTGGCACAGCCCACCTTGAACTAACTGGGGGAGCCCGTTTTGCCCACAGCTCTACCTCCAGCCTCTGCAGACCCATGCGAAGTTCCTGTCTTCACTTCTGCATGTTGTCTGGGTTTGCAGGCACAGTACTGAATACTTCCCACTGGTGTTTATCTAATTATCACCCTGCTCCCATTTACTCTCGAAGAGCTTGCCAGAGGGCATGGAGCTGGTCAGATGGGTGAGGAGGTCTCAGTCTGGCTCTGCCTGTTTCTGAAGCTGCTGTCCTCACTCTAGTTCTCCCCATGGAGTCCATGGCAGGCAGGGAACACACAGAGTGACAGTAAATACTCTGAGCTTTGTGGGCTGTGACGTTTGTCACAGCTTCATAACTCTCCTGCAGAGGGCCTGAAGCAGCCACATGGCTGTGTTCCAAGGACCCTTTATTTATAAACTCTAGTGGCAGTGGGATTGGTGTGTGGGCCTTTGTTTATAGCCTCTGTGGCTGCTGTTGAACAAAAGATACCACCACATTGCAAGATGTCCTGAAATGTGAGAAACCGCATCTTAGATCCATGAGATTTGATATTTGTTGAGAGAATGAGTGGGTGAGTAAATAAATGACAGACTTGGGTCATCAGGGAGAGTTTAGGGACAAGGTAGACACCCCAATGAGCTTCACGAGCTAGGATCTTTAGGGCATAGCCCTGAGGACTGACATGGAGGCTGAAGCCTCAGAAAAATCCAGCATTTGTTCCTTGCCAACCAGTCTCCATGATCCCTACAGGTAAGCAGGACTTGTTCGGTGATCCTGAGCAGGATGGAGGGAGCCATGTCTCTAAGTCTTGGCAAGAGCACAGAGGACAGCTGTTAACTTCAGTTCCATTACAGCTAACCAGGCAATGGGTACCTCAAACACCTGGTTACTGCCTTCTGGGAGCTTCCTAACATCCAGTCTTCTAAACCACCCAGATTTAGAAAGCTACGTCCAGAACTCAGAGGCACCAGGCATCTCCTGTCCCCACAGAGACTACCCGGGTCAGCCATGTAGAATTTCACAGGCAGGAACTACTCGATGCTTCATTGGTGCTCCTAGTCAAAGCCTAGTTAATGCTTTCTATAAAGAGCCTTATTACACTGAACGCGGTGTATTATATTCTCCACCGCACATCGGCTACGTGCACAGACTTCTCCCTGTGTCCCTGGGCCAATAAATTAGATTTAGATTACAAGGGAGGCAAGGCGGCCCAATGCGTGAATACCTGCCGGCCGCTGCTGACTGAGATGTCTTGATTTAGACAGCTAAATGGCCCGGTGAAGAGGCCGGGAGGGTGCAGGCTGCACAGACAAGCCTTGTGTGACTTAGGTGAGCTGGCTTCACCTTGAGCAAGCCGACATGCTGAGCTGATGGGCGACTCCAATCTGATGTCATGCTTCATTCCCGAAGGCAGATTATCCTCAGCTACTGGCCATCCATTCCAGTTGAACAGTATGGTCTGACTTTGGAGACTTCCAACTTGGGGTGCTCTATTTTTCAAGTGTCTCTGTGGGATAAGGAACCAGGGGCAGCAGTGTACAACCTGAGTTACTGCAGCATCATGTCCTGGGTGGGTCGCTGGGAGGGCTGTGACCAGCGCAGAGTTTGTCTCTAGAGCACAGAGATGGCAGAGTAGAGTGGGGGACAGCTCTAGGAGAGACTGACGTCAGGGTTCCCCACTAGAGCTCTACTCCACACATTTTAGGGCAGGCTCATAATCCTGGGGTCCTGCCAGATGCCCAGGAAACTCGGGGTGTCCACTGCGGGCTCTCAAAGGTGCCTCAACTATGCAGAGAATTTCACTGAGCTTGACATCAAAAACTTCTATAGCTGCTTACCATCTCGGCTAAAGACAAGACAGAAGGAAGAATGGGGTGAAGAGAAGCTTCTAGAAAGAATCCAATAATATGCTAACAACTTCAGGAGAAGGAAAGGAAGGAGATGGAAGTAAAAGGACCCAGAGACCTCTCCCCTGTTCTGCATCCCTGCACCCCATCATAAAATGGCCTTTGACCTCTGCTCAGCCATTTGCCCTCTCTACTACGATGGCTCCGCCATGGAACCAAAGAACCTCGAGTCTGTCCCTAGAGGCCACACACTGTTTTGTAAGGTAAGGTTCTCTGATTTTTTTGGGGGGGGGGCATCTGTTTTTTATTTTACAAGCAGGGTTCATGTAGCCCAGACTGGCATTGAGCTTACTGTATTCCTGAAGTTGACCTGATCTTTCTACCTCTGCTTTTGGATTACAGGTCTGCACCACCACCTGGGGCCTGTGCAGCGCTGGCTGTTGAACTTGGGGCTCGCTTCCCGCACGCTAGGCAAATGCGTTACATCTTCAGATGTGAAAAAGCTTTTTAGTTTTCCTGTGGTTATGCTTGTTTTGGGGACAGGGCCTTAAGTAGCAGAGGCGGGCCTTGAACCCTTGATCCTCCTGCTTCCACCCCAGTGCTGGGATTACAGTTGTGCACCTGTAGGAGAGATGAGGACAAGACAGAAAAGGGAAGTTACCTCAGGAACCAGGCCCTACTCGATAGGGCACCCTCTAGACCTCTCTCCTGTAAACTGAGGAGAGAGCGCCTGGTAATAGGCTGACCCCCAGGAGGACCATGGCCATTTTTCCCCGACAAGACTAGGATTGATCACATGATTTCTAGCTGGTCCTCTTTGGGAAGAGGGAGGTATGGGGTAGGCCAATGGTGGACAAAGGAAACTGTGGTAGTGATAGAAAGGGGACAAGGGCATGGCAGTGACGTTGGGCAGCTCAGCAATGGGAGCGAAGGAAGGAAAGAGAAATGCCTCCTAGGGGCCCCAAGGGACGATGGTGGCTTACAGGATTTTAGGAACAAGCAGAAGGGGAAAGCAGAGAGCTGGGAGGGATGACTCATCCAGGCTGCTTCCGGTCCTCACAGCAGGAGAACCCAGTTCAGTAGGCACAGAGGAGACAAGGAGGGCCTGATTAGCTCTGTTAACCGGGACGAGTGAGCAGTGAGCCACTCAGTCATGGCAAGGTCCAGAGGCTCCACTGATGTCTTCCTGCCGCCCCACGATTCTAGTCTCTGTACCTCACTGTTCCTGAGTGCAGTAGTGATGACCAGTAGAGGCCCCGACTCAGTCATCTTGTTCCTAAAGGTTTCCATAAAGTTCCACAGTTGGCTTTGGTAGGACAACTGGGTCAGAGCTCACGTCTAGAGTCAGGGTTAGGAGTCAGTGTGACCTTGACTGTGTGCTCTAAGGATAAGAAAAAAGTATAAGAATGGGTGCTCTCCAGAGAAATGGGGCCTGAGTTCTGGTCACAGTGTCCCCTACAGGACTGAGAGGAGTGGCCAGGTCAGGGAGGGATCCATCCTGGAGAAGCAAGGAGGACAGGGTGACAGGGACAGCGTGGTCCCACAGCCTGTGTCCTGCCTCTCTCCGTGCTAGCCACGTGGTCACCTGGGATTTCTGAAACCACTTGGTGTTCTGAGGAGCCTTTCGATGACATCCCCTTTCACCTGAGCAGACAGAGTACAGACTCTAAGCCTTGGGACTTGGGCCCTCCCCCTCCCCTACTGCACAGAGTTCTTGATTTTTCTCTTTCTACTTCACAGCCTCTCCGTTTTATGTGTCGTTTATCGTAAACCACCTCAAATCCTTTTTGGAAGCAGGCAGGGTATAAATTATAAATAGATTTAATTTAAAAAACTCAATAGGGCAGTTTCTCTGTAGGGCTCCCAGCGATCGCTTTGGCTGACATTTCCCTCATTACCTCAGTGAAAGGGGAGGGGGAGCAGCTGGGCAGGGCTTAACTCTTGGGGTGCCGGGGCTGAAGACCTTGGACATTGTGGCACAGAATGTCAACTATCCTGCTTGTGTCCAGCTCTGTGACCCTCCCAGGAGCCCATTCCTTCTTGCTGTCACCCCCCCCTAAGCTACAGATGATTGGCTCAAGGCTCATTTTCTTCCTTTAAAACCGTTTGGGCCTCCTCACACCTCCACAGGGCAGCAAATCAGGTCATAAAACCCTGCAGTGGTGAGGACAGCACAGCGGGCCACAGCTGCAGCCCGTGTGCTGGTCAGCTCAGGAGCCTGCCTGCTTTCACAGGTCTCTCAAGCTGTGTAACATTTCACTCCCAGTTGCTGGACTGTAAATGTAGGCTGTGCCGGCCGGCCGGGGGGTCACGAGGTGCCCCTGAGGAGGGAGGGCTGTGGTCAGGCTGGGCTAAGGAGAGGCAGGGTGAATGACTGCCTTGTAGACTGCCCGCTCAAACACAGACAGCTGCCTTGGGCTATATGACCTCAAGTCAGATGGCTGACCTCTATGGGCTTCAGTCTGCCTGTCTCTAAGGTAGACATAACAACAGTACCTATTGCAGAAGTGGGGTAATTATTTGAAATTTTTTTTTCCTTCTTTTATCCCAGTCTGGCCTCAAACATGTTGCATCGATGAGAATGACCGTGAACTCTGATCTTTCCGCCTTTACCTCTCTGCTGGGACCCTGGGCATGAACCTCCATTCCACGTTTGTACATGCATCCTGCATTCCAGGCAGGTACTCTACCAGCTGACTGGCATCCCCAGTGACTATTTGAATCATTGCACAGACCCTAAGTGCTCATCCTGGGGCCCACATGATTGTAAGCACTTAACCCTGTCTCTGCCAGGGCTCTGAGCACATCCCTCCCACAAGGCAGGTCATCCAGGCAGTTTCTACTTCCTCTTCCCTGGCCTCACCCTGCGCCAGTGGAAGCGAAGCCATAGGCTGTTCTGCCTGTCTGTCCCTCTGTCTTTCCATGCTCCCTAATTATGTTCGCTGCATTAATCTTTGATCTTGGTATGAGGTGATGTAAATGCCAGTGCTAGGCGAGACCCAGTCCAGCCCAGACTGGAGGGAAGAAGGGAGTGAGAACACTTAGGAAGAAATGGGGCTGAAGAAATGACTCAGGGGTTAAGGGCATAGGCAGATCTTGCAGGGGACCTGAGATCAGTTCCCAGCATCCATACTAGGTGACTCACCACTATGACTCCAGCTCCTGGGAGGGGGATTTGTTATCTTTGGCCTCCTTTGGCACCTGCATTCATATGCCAAGATGAGAGAGAGAGAGAGAGAGAGAGAGAGAGAGAGAGAGAGAGAGAGAGGAGAGAGAGAGAGAAAGAGAGAGAGAACAGTAAGGAGTTGCTTGTTTTGAGGGTTATTCTTAGATGACCATTGAATATGGGGGTTTGAACGTGCTGAAGTAAAAATGTGGGATGGGACATTGCAGGCAGAGGGTGGCCAATGCAAAGGCCCTGGGGCAAGAAGGCACTTGGTAGTCTCATGGACTCAGGCCTGTAGAGTGGATCAGGTCAGAGGTAGGGTAGAGGGTGGGAAGGTGTGAAACACATAGGCAGAGATGACTCCCTGGGCCCTTGGGGTCTGATGGAAAGGTTTGGGTGGTAGTCTACACAGGTAGTCTTTGCAGGTAAAGCAAAGGAAGAGACTCTAGGATCCTTCTCAGTCTGCTCCTGAAATGGAACTGTCAGTCATAAGGACTGGTGCATGGGGTGAGACATGGGTGGGACCTCAGTGGCCTGAGGTTCTTTGTGGCCTCACCTCCATGAACTATCAATTGATCTGGGTTAGTGGGAGTGCTGGGGCTGAGTCTCCCAGACTGCTCAGCGCTGAGCTGTGGTTGCTGTTACTGGCCTGTCCTCAGCCCTAATGCATGGCTAGTGGATATATTTACATCATTGGTTTGTCTTCCCATCTGGGAGGAAGTTTGTACTTTATTAAATATGCACACGCCTCACGTTGTCCAAGGGGCACGTAGTTCTTTCCCAACCTGCCCCAGGCCGGCTGTAGAACCTCACAGTCAGGAAGGAGAATCGATTTACGCCCTGATCAAGAATCCTGCTTCTGTTCTCCAGCTACAGGATGCCCAGATCTGGAAAACTTGTTGAAGAGGGGAGGTCATTCTTGGTTCTGACCTTAAAGAACTTGCAAATAAGCAGACAGTGTTAGCATAAGGCAATGTGAGCATGGCTGGAGAGCTAGCCTACTGCAGCGTGGAGTAGTCCTTCAAGAAACAGGTAGAGATTCTGTAGAGGGGGCTGATGTCTAGACATGTAGGGTTAAGTCATACTGGAGAGCCACTGAAGCCACACTGGAGAGCCACTGAAGCCACGCTGGAGAGCCACTGAAGCCACACTGGAGAGCCACGGAAGCCACGCTGGAGAGTCACGGAAGCCACATTGGAAAGCCACTGTTTTTCAAGACCTGTAGGAGCCTGGACTTTATGCGTGGACAAGGAGTTCCATGATGGGAGGCAGCATGCACCCTCACTCATGGACCTAGAGATTGCTGTTCTCCTCCATCACCTGGAGGACCGTTCCCCTCCAGCCCTGACTCACACAGCACACCTCAGATGATGGGCAGGGGTGGGCGCCAGGAGAAGCCCACATCTCCAGGTCACACAGGGAGGAAGTGAGAAAGGAGGTGATCAAAATTCACAGGAAGCCTGTGCGCACAAAGACTCCCTCTAGGATGGCCACGTCCCCACAGTCCGTGCCACCCCCTCCCAGAAGTGCTCCAGACATCCTTGTTTCTCTAGCACAGCACCAGCTAGGCAAGGTCTTGCTGAGTGAGGGATAGCAAACATCCCAGTCCATTCCCAGGTCTGCATGTGGTTGAGACCTCCATAAAAATGCCCCCTCTCACCTAGGCCTGCGCCTTCCTGGTCAGCCTTCTGTATGGCCTGTCTGGACGGAGACAGGAGCAGGAACAGAGACAAACCCCTTCCAGGCTTTTGGGCAACACTGACAAGCACTAGCTATCCAAAAACTGTAAATCAAAGGCACCTGCATTGGCTGAGCTTCCTGTTGTCTGCACTTCCTGTTGTCTGCACTTCCTGTTGTCTGCACTGGCTGTGCTTCCTGTTGTCTGCATTAGTTTTACTTCCTATTGCCTGCACTTCCTGATGTGTGTATTACCTGCACTTCCTGTTGCTGTGATTAAACACTTGACCAAAGCAACTGAGGGGATGGAGGGTTTACTTTGACTAACAGTTTGAGGGCATTGCCCGTCATGGCTGTGAAGGTATGGCAGCTGGAATACGGAACAGCTGGTCACAGCTGGTCACACTGATGCACTGTCAAGACAGAGAGAGGGGAATGCTGGCTCAGCTCGGTTTCTCCTTTTTATCTGCCAGGGAGTTAGGAATGATCCTCCCACTTCAATGCACCCAATCTAGAGACCCCTTCACGGACATGGCCTTGTCTCCTAGGAGATTCCAGTAAAGTCGACAGTCTTTAGTCACGACCACACTGTCCAAAAGATGATTGACACATGGGCTCAAGAGATGGCTCACCCATCGGGTAAAGGGGCTTGCTCTGTTCATAGTTGGAAAGAGAGACCTGACTGCACAAAGCTGTGCTCTGGCCTCTGCGTGTGTGGCATTTGCACTCTACATACGTATCATGCACACACTGAATAATAATGATTTTATAAGTAAAAAATTTAAAAATTAAAAATAAACGAGCTTCAGATCCATGGAGCATTGATGACAACCTCCCCAGCCACCATGTTATGTTGGCCTCTCTTCCACACAAGTGAAAGCCCATCTCAGAACTCATACCATTTCTCTAGATAGGTTCGGTGTGTCAGCCTATGCCTTGGACTTCTCTGCCCTCTCCTCCACTTGTAGTCTTCCTGCTAGGATGTGAGTTCTGTAAGAGGAGATGCTTTCATTGTGTCTCCTCATGTCAGATCTAGCCATCTATGTATCATTTATCTATTAATCTGTCACCCTCCTGTCCTAGATATTTATTGTCTGTCACTTATCTTTTCAAAATCTATCTTATCACCTCCCTAGCTACCTATCAATACATTATCTTCTATCATCTAGCTAGCTAGCAATCACCTTCCATCTATACATCTAGCATCTGCTTACCTATCCTTTTCTATCATCTACACATCTATCTACCTACCTACCTGTTATCTATCTCTATAATTGTTATATATCACATCTATCTATCTATCTATCTATCTATCTATCTATCTATCTATCTATCTATCATCTATCATCCATCTATCCTCCCTCTCATTGTGCAGGTGGGTTTTTTGTTTTTTGATTTATTTGTTGTTGTTGTTGTTTTCCTCCTTTACACAAGCTAAGGTCATCTGGGAAGAGAGAACCTCAGGTGAGAAAATGCTTCATCAGATTTGCCTACTTGTAGGCAAGTCTGTGGGGGTATTTTCTTGATTAATGATTGATGTGGGAGGGTCCAGACCACTGTGGGTAGAGCCTCTGTGGGCAGGTGATCCTGAGTTGTATAAAGAAAGTCAGATAAGTAACCCACATGAATCAAACCTATAGGCAGTATTTCTCCATGGTCTGTGCTTCAGTTGCTGCCTGGAGTTTCTTGCCATGACTTCCATTCATGATGGACTGTAACCTGAAAGGTGAAATAAACCCTTCCCCAAATTGCTTTTGATCAGTCTTTATCACAGCAATAGGAAGCAAATGAAGGCAGATTTTAGTCCAAGGATCACGAGGTATTACTGTGATAGACCTGACTATCTTGTTCTTGGGAGGATGGTGGCATTTGGGACTATGGGCTGGAAAACGCCAAGACATGTTTGGAAAGGGTGAGTTGTTTGAACTTGGACGACTGTGCTGAGGCTGGTCTTGTGAAGTCCAGAGGGAAGGTAAGAGTCCCTCAAAGGCTCCGTTGGTTACTTTGAATTAAGAATCTGTGTTTCCTGCTCAGTGGGGGCTGAGAAATCAGCTGTGATTAAGAAGAGACCAGTGTCATTGAGGTAAAATCTGCCTAGTATTTCTTCATGGCCAGCACATAGAAGTTGTGGCAGAACTTGGTCATGGTGAGGTCTGCCATGGGCTATATGGTTTTTGTTTGTTTTGTTTTGTTTTTTCGAAGAGAAAAAAGGGGCATGGAGAGCAGCTGAGCATTGGTACCACGAAAGGCCAGGAGACCACTGTGCAGATGCGGGCAGCCTTAGTTGCAGTAAGGGATGATCCCAGGAGAGAAGGGTTCATGGAGAAAGGCTGAGGTCTGGCACTGTGTGGCGAAGTCAGAGTGCCCAGAGAGAGGTTAGGGGAGGCTATTGAAGAAGGCGAAGCCCAGCTGCAGCGGATACTCCAGCCTACTGAGGATGAGAGATCTGTGGGATGGCTGCCAATGACAGTGGCAGGAGTGGAGTAGAGCCAGCCGGAGCCTACTGAACAAACTGCACGCACGGTGAATGACAAACACAGAGATGAACAGTGCGAGCCCTTTGAAGTCCGGAAGATTAGGAGTGAATCTCAGATGCTGGACACTGGGTATGATTCATATTGTTGAACTTTGGTTTTGCTTTGATCTGATTGCATCTTGTTCTCTTTTGAAATGAGAAGTATGAAATTTAATTCTCATTTTACAGCAGTCCACATTTAAGGGACTTTGGACTTGTAGAGAGATCTTGGATATTTTAAAGAGACAGAACTTTTAAAGGCTTGGGACTTTTAAAAGTTGGAAAGTGTTTCATACTGTGATCTTGATATTAGCATGAGAAAGTACTGTAGTGGTATGTTTGTGTGTCAGGTTGATTATGGTAGCTGGGTTTTTTGTTTTGTTTTTTTCTATCATCTGACACAACCTAGGGTTATCTGGGGAGAGGGAGCCTCAACTAAGAAAATGTCTCCATCAGATTGGCCTGCGTTTTAGAGTTTCTATTGCTGTGAAGAGGCACCATGACCACAGCAACTCTTACAAAGGAAAACATTTAACTTGGTGGCTTACAGTTCAGAAGTTCCGTCCATTATCATCATGGTGGGACATGGTGCTGGAAAAAGAAGCTGAAAATTCTCTATCTTGATCCCAAGGCAACAGGAAGTGGTCTGAGATGCTGGGAGTGGCTTGAGCATATATGAGACTTCAAGGCCCACCCCTGCAATGACACATTTCCTCCAATAAGGCCATACCCACTCCAACAAAGCCACATCTCCTAATAGTGCCACTCCTTTGGGGACCATTTTCTTTCAAACCACCACAGCCTGTATAAAAGTCTTGGGGGCATGTTCTTGATTAATTATTGATGTGGGTGAGTCCAGTCTACTGTGGATGCTGCTAACCCCAGGCCAGTGGACTTGAGTTGCAATAAGAAAGCAGGATGACTTCATTTGAGTTGTTGGTCAGACTTCTTAAGAGTCTCCCAAACCATTATAGACTATTACTATTGCCCTTGGTTGCCCAACCGAGGTTAAAAGTAAGTCCCTGTTACTAAAGATGCTAAGTACTTCAGACACAGGACCAAGAGGAACCGAGCTGGATCTGACCTAAAGGCTTCCTCTGTGACAACTCACTTTCATGGTACACCATATCAGCTTCCAAAGGAGGGAGGCAACCAATCATCCTACCCCACTATGAGCCAAAACAGTGAGTAGCATAGCATAATGACCCCAAGGGTTCAATAGTGGCATGCACACCTTGATTATCAACCAATAGCTCTCTAACTGCACTAAAGTCTACTCAACAAGAGGGCAATCATGCCTGGAAACCCAGTCAACTACTCATGGGTAGTGAACTCATGGATCTTGGAGGAGAACCTACAACCACCACTTTGCTAAAGCAGCACCATCCCTAACTACACTCTAGGTATTTATCTTTGTACTCATGGATAACTATGTTTTCACCTTTAACCGGAGAAACTTTGCTTTGTAACAGACAGAGACCATTCCAGAAAATCACAACTGATCAAAATGCAGATTGTGGAGCCCAGCTCCACATGATACACATGCAGTAGAACTACTGCACTGGATCAGAGGCCACTCTTGAGATATTTTTCTCTTGGAAAACAAACAAACAAACAAAAATGTGGCTGCCTTTTGTGCTTGTCCTAAGAATTTGCCTGAGGTTGGGTTGAAAAGTAGATTAATTCCTTTGGCAGAGGAGATTTCAAGACAGATTGATATTGACTCTGTTTCATGCTTCTTAATGATCACTCCATTCAAGTCTACAATGAAAAAGAGCAAGTCGGTCTAAAAACAAAATACAAGATGGATAGTTTAAATAGGAAAAGAGCAGCAAGAAATTGAATGTTGGGGCCAAGGCATATGTGGAAAAACAAGCAAGATGAGGAAAAGGCCAACTCTGCTTTGTGACAAAGGGAAGGATGCCCCCATGGTAAGACCCCACCCAGCTAAGCTTCCAACTGGTGAGAGGAAAAGATTTAAGGAATTAACAAAAATTGCCGCAGTGTAACTCAGGGGGCCCAGAACCTACCCTAAGCAGGCAGGTGAACTTGGCAGTGTTATCCATGTGGTTTCAGCTTTAGAATTATAAAGAATATTCGAGAAAGGGGATGATGTAATTTTTCTCCACAGTTAAGGAAAGTCAGTGAGGCCAGGCTGTGTGTGGCTGGGCAGTCTCTACATGAAGGCCCTGAGAAGGAAGACCAGAAGAAGCCATGGCATGAAGCTGTGAGAGTGAAGCCTGAGCTGCACTGGGGACCCCAAGGTATTAGAGGTGCAAGAGCTGTGGGAGATCTAATGGGGTGATCTGTGCACAGTGGGTGGAGTCAGCCCACGAGAAAGATGCTAGCAAAGCTAGAAAGGAAGATCCAAATAAGGTCTTTGACATAGGACATGAAGTTAAAGGATTTGAAATTTGCCGTTCTGGGTTTTGGTCTTGTTTTGGTCCAGTATTTCTTCATTGTGTTTCCATTTATCCCTTTTAGAATGGCAATGCACATCCTGAGCTATTGTATTTGTTTGTTTGTTTGGTTTTGGTTTTGGGTTTTTTGTTTGCTTGTTTTCTTGGTTATTTGAGACAGGGTTTCCCTGTAGCTTTGGAGCCTGACCTGGAACTCATTCTGTAGACCAGGCTGGCCTTGAACTCACAGAGATCCCACCTGCCTCTGCCTCCCAAGTGCTGGGATTAAAAATGTGCACCATCACTGCCCAGCACTATTGTATGTTTTAAGTCTGTAATTTGTTTTTTTTTTTTTATTACAGTTAAGAGATTGCCTGGAATCTCAGAAGATACTTTGAACTTTTAAAACAATATAGAGACTGTGAAAGACTATGGGGATTTTTGAAGTTGTGAGGGATGCATTTTACACTATTAGATGGCCATGATAATATGGGCACCAGAGAGTAGAATGTGTTGGCTTGAATGAGATGGCCCACAAAAGTCTCAGAAATTTGAATGCTTGGTCCCCAGTTGGTGGCTGTTTGGGAAGATTTAGGATATGTGGCATGGTTGGAAGACAAGACTTATGTCACTGGGGGTGGGCTTAAAGTTTCAAAAACCTGTCACAATCCCAGGTGCAGTCTCTCTGCTTCCTGTCTGTGGGTTGAGATATGAGCATTTAGCTGTTGTTCCAGCATCTGCTTGCTGCCATCTTTCCCGCCAGTACGCTCACAGTCTCCTAACCTTTCAACTGTAAACTTCAGATAACCCTTCCTTCTATAAGTTGCCTTGATCATGTTTTTGTTTTGTTTTTTATCATAGCAATAGAAAAGGTAACGAAGACAGGAATGCTAATATACAAAGGGGAACACTTATGAGGCCTTTGCCCTAGGCAAAGGACTATGGGTAACTAAGAAATGCTGAGGCCAAGAGAAATGGTCTTCCCCAAGGAAGAACATACCAACTGGAATATGTATGCAGGTAACACTATACAGACTGAGCAGGGTGCATTTACATATATATACACACACACCCATACACATAACAGTTAAAGGAAAGGAGGCCATGAATTTGGAAGAGAACAAGAAAGCACATGGGAGGGACGGGACAAAAAAAAGGGAAAAGGATAGATGTTTCTTGAAACAAAAGGTCATTTTGTTTCAAGATTAAAAATATATAAATTAAAAAGAAAGTGGGTTGAACAAACCAAGGGAGCAAGCATGTAAGCAGTGGCCTCCACCATCTCTGCTTCCGTCCCTGGCTTGACTTCTGAGGAGGGACTGCACCTGAGAGGTGAAAGAAGCCCTTCCTTCCCAAGTTGATTCGCACCGTGGTGCTTATCACAACAATAGGAAGCAGACAAAGACAGTAGTCTATCATCTATTTCCCTATCATCTCTCTCTCTCACCTCTCTCTCATCCATCAATCTATCATCTTTACCTGTCCACCTACCTATCATTACCTATCTTCTCTCTCTTTCACCTATCTATCATATCTCTCTCAATCACCCATCACCAACTGCTATCATCTGTTATCCATTTTCTATCAATATGGTTCACCTGCTTACCGTCTATGATCACGTCATCTCCCATCATCTACCTGCACATCGTCTTTCTCTTTGCCTGTCATTCTTTCTTAGCCATTTGCAATGAAGATGAGATCCCTCTGAACAGTCCATCTTGTCACTTTCTGCTTTCCTTTGACAGTCCTTCCTAACCGCCCTCCTACTCCATCTCTCCACTGCCTGTGCAGTGTGCGTGGTCATTTTTTCAGCCAATTATCCCTGGGATGCTGAGGGTCCCCCCCCATTTTCCAAGATTTATGAAGGACACAGCATGGGGCTCCCTGTTTCTCATCTTTAAGAGAATCTGTCATTCAGAACTCTTGACTGTGAGGATCTAGGACAAAGGGGGTACACCTTAGAAGGTTTGTTTTAATATTTAAAGCAACCATTTTTTGTGTTTGTGGTTTTGAGACAGGGTCTTACTATGAAAGTTCTGGGACTTACTGGCTTTAAACTCACAGAGATTTGTTGGCAGAAGTTTCTGTCCCAATAGTAGCTCCCAATTAAACACACTGGTGCTTATATTAATTATAAATGCCCAGCCAATACCTTAGGCTCATTATTAACTACCTTTTAGAACCTAAATTAACCCACATTTCTTATCTAAGTTCTACCACGTGGATCATTGCTTGTTGCCTCATGTTATACACATCCTGCGTCCTCTGCATCTGGCTGGTGACTCCTCAGACTCTGCCCTTCTTCCTCCCAGCATTCTCGGTTTAGCTCTCCCACCTAACCCTATCCTGTACAGCTATTGGCCAGCCAGCAACATATATTCACACAGTGTACAAAGGGATTATTCCACAGTGGAGATCTGCCAGCCTCTGCTTCTCAAGGGCTGAATTAAAGGTGTGAACCACAATGCCTGCCTTCAAGCAAACATTTTGATGGACCTAAATATTGATTGGTAATTTCCATCAATTAAATAGTGACATTTTTGGATTATCTGTACCTTGAATTTCTCTTGAGGAACTGGTGTTAAAATGGGAGCTGCATTGAGGGTGATAGAGAGTGTCTAACTGGCTTGGTGAACATTCTTGTGTCCCTGAGTTTGGCCTGGAGAGTGATTGGCACCCAGGACATCTCTTGCAGGTGGCATCCTTCTGGTGGTGTTTTCTGTGGGGTGACAGCCACCCAGCATCTCTCTGGCTCCCTGGAGAATTTCACCCACCATTTGATTTGAACTTTTGGGAATCTCTTTACTGACATGACACTGTGGTGATGTGGGATTTCCCTCTGCATGCTGTGAATATGTTTTATTATCATTGGTTAATAAAGAAGCTGTTTTGGCCTATGGCAGGGCAGAATAGAGCAAGACAGAGAAAACTAAACTGAATGCAGGGAGAAAGAAGGCAGAACCAGGGAGACACCATGAAGCTGCTGAAGGAGAAAGACACCGGAACCTTACCGGTAGGCCACAGCCTCGTGGTGATATACAGATTAATAGAAATGGGTTAAAGATGTAAGAGTTAGCTAGGAATACGTCTAAGCTATTGACCAAACAGTGTTGTAATTAATATAGTTGCTGTGTGATTATTCAGGTCTTGGCAGGCAGGAAATGAAGGCACAGTCTCCATTTACACTGAGTTTCCAGATCTCTGTATGTGTGGCCTCTGAGGTCTGGGTCTACTGTAGGTCAGAGGCTATCAGGTGCCCAAGACCATGAACTTTTCAATCAGGCAATCCAAGTCAGAGTTCCAACCTCCTTGCTTGCTATAGTGTCTATGGTAAGTGGCTAAAATTCTCTAATCTTCAGGATACAGTTGCCTCATGTCCCAGCAACGCCATGTACTTCAAGCAACAAAGGAGGCTGGCTAGTTGGCAGAACATATTTCAATTGATCATGCAGCTCCGTTCAGGGCACTTTGGTTCAATTGTGCTCACCCTGAAGTCAAGAGCAGGCTTTGAGAAACAGATATCTGGTACCTTCCTTTGCTGAAGAAAACTCAGAGCCAGGCACTCTCTCTTGGTTTCTACTCCATCACCACCCCTAGCAGGTATAGGACAAAGCTAGGAAGTACGTGCTGCATGAATGGATGGATGTAAAACGGTCAGAGATCCAGGTCAAGTATCCCCTTCTATCAGGCATTCCCAGACAGATCCGGTGTGGGGAGAGGTCTTCAACCATCCTGAGAGAGAGGTGGGGGTCTCCAACCCTGGGAGAGAAAAGGGTGACCTGTTTTCATTACATAAAGGTGCCAGTCAAGACAGAGAACATGGCAATGCGTGTGTGTGTGTGTGTGTGTGTGTGTGTGTGTGTGGTGTGGTGGTAGTGGTTATAGAATCACTACAGGCCACTGGGTAGTGTCTGCTTCATCCAGGTTGCCAGGCAAGGGCTAAGACTGCAGCATCTATGTGGGTAGAAGCGGTCCACAGAACCTCCATGTCTGCAGTCCATCAGGGTACCCAAGGATGGAGGCACCAGAGCCAGGGTGACCCCAGAAGGACAGTGATACGAAGCTCTGAAGGTGGCCAGCAGTCTGGGTCACCCATGTATGATACCAGGTATGACACTCAGGAGGTTCCTCTTGGAAGGCCATTGCCACCCCTCCTTTTCCTGTCCCTTCCAAAAGGCATCACTTCATGTGCACCCTCAAAAAGCACATGGGATGGATGAATGACACCAGTGTCAGACAGCTATTGGTCATCATCCTCCTGGGAGCATTATGTGGGCATTAAAACAAAGACTCACTCCCCATTCCCACTCCCCCCCACTCCCAATTTACTCAGGAGATCTTGTCTATTTTCCATTCCCAGGGGGATCCACGTGTATCTCTTTTAGGGTCCTCTTTGTTTCTTAGGTTCTCTGGGGTTGTGGACTGTAGGCTGGTTATCATTTGTTTTATATATAATAACCACTTATGAGTGAGTATATACCATGTTTGTCTTTCTGGGTCTAGGTTACATTACTCAATATGATGTTTTCTAGTTCCATCCATTTGCCTGCAACTTTCAAGATGTCATTGTTTTTTTACCACTGAGTAGTGCTCCATTGTGTAAATGTACCACTTTTTTTTCCAATCCACTCTTTGGTTTAGAGCCATCTAGGTTGTTTCCAGATTCTAGCTATTATGAATAATGCTGCAATGAACATAGTTGAGCACATGTCCTTGTGGTATGAGCATCCTTTGGGTATATGCCCAAGAGTGGTATTGTTGGGTCTTGAAGTAGATTGTTTCCCAATTTTCTGAGAAACTGCCATACTAATTTCCCAAGCAGCTATACAAGTTTGCACTCCCACCAGCAGTGGAAGAGTGTTCCCCTTACTCCACATCCTCTCCAGCATAAGTTGTCATCAGTGTTTTTGATCTTGGCCATTCTAGCTGGTGTAAGATGGAATCTCAGAGCTGTTTGGATTTGCTCTTCACTGATGGCTAAGGATATTGAGCATTTCCTTAAATTTCTTTCTGCCATTTTAGATTCATCCATTGAGAGTTATCTGTTTAGGTCTGTACCCCATTTTTAAATTGGATTATTTGGTATTTTGATGACCAGTTCTTTGTATATTTTGGAGATCAGTCCTCTGTCCTATGTGTGGTTGGTGAAAATCTTTTCCCATCTGTAGGCTGCCATTTTGTCCTGTTGACCATGTCCTTTGCCTTACAGAAACTTCTCAGTTTCAGGAGTTTCCATTTATTAATTGTTTTTCTCAGTGTCTGTGCTACTGATATTATATTAAGGAAGTTGTCTTTTGTACCAATGCACTCAAGGCTACTTCTTACTTTTGCTTCTATGAGGTTTAGTGTGGATGGATTTATGTTGAGGTCTTTGATCCATTTGGACTTGAGTTTTGTGCATGGGTATAGATATGGATTTATTTGCATTCTTTTACATGTCGACATCCAGTTTTGCCAGCACCCTTCATTGAGGATGCTTTCTTTCCTCCATTGTATAATTTTAGCTTCTTTGTCAAAAAATCAGGTGTTCATATGTGTGGATTAATATCAAGGTCTTTGATTCGATTCTATTGGGAGTGGGGAGGGAAGATGGGAAGGATAGAGGAGATCATGAGGGATTGGGAAGGCTGAGTTGGGGGGAGGACAGAGAGGGAGAGCAAGGAAAGAGATACCTTGATAGAGGAGCCAGTATGGGGCTAGTGTGAAGCCTGGCCCTAGGGAAGTTCCCAGAATCCACAAGGACGACCCTGGCTAAGACCCTAGGCAGTAGCGGAGAGGGTGCCTGAACTGGCCTTTCCTTGTAAGCAGATCGATGACAACCTTAATTGTCACCATAGAACCTTCATCCAGCAACTGATGGATGCAGATGCAGAGATCCACAGCTAAGCACTGGACTGAGGTCCTGGAGTCCAGTCATAGAGTGGGAGGAGCAATAATATGAGCAGAGGGGTTAAGACTATGATGGTGAAACCCACAGAAACAGCTGACCCGACCTAGTGGGAGCTCACTGACTCTGAACTGACAGCTGGGGAACCTGCATAGGACCGAACAAGGCCCTCTGAATGTGGGTGACAGTTGTGTGGCTTGGGCAGTTTGTGGGACCACTGGCCGTATGAAGCATGATTAGTAAAAACTCAGAGAGAGAAATTGGGATTCAACTTGATGATCTGAAAAGTAAAACAGCCAGCCACTGGCTCTTATCTCTACCTCAGACCGAAATGGTGATCCTGCCTCCAGGAATCTCAGAATGAAACTGTGTCTGAGAGCTGTCTCCTCCTGTTTTATAATCCTCTCTAGGGCTGGGATTAAATGTGTGCACCACTGCCATTAAAGGAATGCACTGGTTTCTATGGCAACTAGTGTGGCTACTGGGATTAAAGAAACATGTCATTATGGCTACTGGGATTAAAGGTTTGTGTCATTACGGCTACTGGGATTAAAGGTTTGTGTTATTATAGCTACTGGGATTAAAGGTTTGTGTTATTATGGCTACTGGGATTAAAGGTTTGTGTCATTATGGCTATTGGGATTAAAGGTTTGTGTTATTATGGCTACTGGGATTAAAGGTTTGTGTCATTACGGCTATTGGGATTAAAGGTTTGTGTTATTATGGCTACTAGGATTAAAGGTTTGTGTCATTATGGCTACTAGGATTAAAGGTGTGTGTTACCATAATCTGGTCTGTAAGGCTGACCAGTAGGACTGTTTTACTCTCAGATCTTCAGGAAGTCTTTATTTACTAAAATACTATTGAAATACCACTGCAGTCATGGAACCAGTATTTATCCCTAGTGTGTGAACTGACTCTTTGAAGCCATTCCCTATGGAGGGATTCCTTGCCCAGCCTAAATGCAGGGAGTAGGGCCTTGCTCCTGCCTCAAGTGATGTGACTTTCTCTGTTGACTCCCCGTGTTGACTCTCTGAGGAATGGATAGGGAGTGGAGTTGGGGTGGAGGTAGGAGGAGTAAGAGGAGGGGAGGGAGAGGGGGTTGAAGAGATTGCTCAGTGGTTAAGAGCATCCACTGCTTCCAGAGGAACCAGTTTTGATTCCCAGCACTCATATGGCAGCTCCCAATGGTCTATAATTCCAGTTGCAGAAGATCTGAAGTTCTTTTTCTGACTTTTGTAGACATAGGTGGCACACAGACACACATGCAGGCAAAACACTCATATATGTAAAATAAAATAAAGAATCCAGGTTCCATTAAAGTGGGAAAAAAGAGCCTGGATTATGTATATGGATACATTGTAGTTATCAGACTTTCAATGATAAAGAGGAAGAAGAGAGAGAGAGAAAGAGAGAGAGAGAGAAGCAGAGAGAGAAACAGAGAGGCATAGACAGAGAGAGACAGAGACAGGGAGAGACGGAGACAGGGAGAGACACAGAGGGTTAAAGATAGAGACAGAGACAGGGAGAGACAGTGACAGGGAGAGATGGAGACAGGGAGAGACAGAGAGATTAGGAGTTACCTCTGCTGACTGTACAGCTAGGAGTGGGACTGTGAGCCAAGGCCTGTGGTAGCTCTTTTGTTGCCTCCCAATACCCACATCTTAGGGCATAAGACAGTTGTTTCTCAGGCTTTTAGCAAAGATCAAATGTGGATGGACAATGTTGTACTGTTCTGAGAGGCTGATTCTGGAAATGTGTTAGAGTAGACCTACAACACTCATAAAAACCCCACCACACCTCAGCGCCCCACGTGTGTTCCCTGGGTCGGGGGGTCTGCAAGTGGGAAAGAAGCCAGGAGGGTGAGAGAGAGACAGGCTTTAGGGCCACACAAACCCTCATCTGAGCTGCTCTTTCCACCTACCTGCTGGTCTCAGGGTCTAAGCCAACAGGTCTGGAACCAGTGGTTTACTGGGTCAAGTGCTCTGTCCCAGGAGGCTTCCAACTCCCTAAGGTGTCAGACAGGTCAAGACCCCAATGCTTTCTGAAAGTTGTGTCGGGGGTATTGGGGAAGAAGGGGATTTACCCAGAGCAACTTAAAGTCCAGCCTTGGAAAGCTACGGACGCAGACTCTGGCCATCAGCCTTGTGCTCATTAGCAGTGAACTGGCTGCCCCTGATGAGATCAGTCAGCCCTGGGGTGAGAGGCTGGGGAAGGACAGTACCGCCACAGACAAGACCACCCACGTTACCCCTGTCTCCTCTGTCCTCCTTGTTGGACCTTTGCTCCATCTTAGCAGCCATTGCAAGCTTTTAGCTTGCCCTCTGCCACATCATTAGCTCCCGGGCATGTCATGAATTTCCTAATGGGATCCGCTGTGTCCAAAACTTGTCTGCAAACTGGTTGAGTTGGGAGAGCTCGGGTGTGGATAGGGGGGATGTGCATAGGTCCCTTGTTGCATCTACAAACTCTGTGGCTTTGAGCCAGTCTCTGAGCATGGCTTTGGGCAGCTGTAATCCTCCTTATGGGTCGTTGGGGGAACATCCTGTCCCCCCAGCTGTCTGGGAGTTGGCCAGGTCATGTTCATCCTAGTCCCTGATTCCCCCTAGGATGTTCCTTCCAGATGTCGGCTGAGTGAAGAGGCACATGGTCGCACAGCTCCTGGCCCAGCTTGGTTACAGAAGGAATGGCAGGAGACCCATCCACCTGCCACCCATGCTCGCCCATCCCCCCCCAGCCCTCTCTTTCAAGCTGCTCCCTGATGCCTAAACGTTGACATTTGGGGGAGGTTTTTAAATTGCTCTGTAATTATTTTCAGAGTGTCTTTGGAAATAGAGTGTTTGTTGTCTAAGAACATCACGTGGGTGTCCTTTATATTCCATAGCCCATGGGTGCTGCTATCTGTCCCACCATCCAGAGAGTCAGGTGAAAGCAAAAAGGGCCACTTCTCACCCATCTCCTGTGACACCTGACCTCAGAAATATGTACTGATGAATGAGTGACAGATGGCTGGAGGGAGGGATGTGTGCATGACACATGTGAGTAGGAGAACAGAGTTCCCTGCTCATCTTTTCTGTGGCTCAGATGATTTTGGAAAGGTGTGGTCTACATTTTCAAACACCCACTCCATGGGCCAGCCATTCTGCTAGAGATTCATGGGTGTTCCCAGAACATTGTTAGAGGAGTGTGTATATGTGTGTGCGTGTGTTGCTCAGTAAGGTTAAATAGACTTCTTTTGAACAAGACTTCTTAGTACCTATCCTCTACCAATCTGTGGGCCTGGGGTATAGTTTAGCGGTAGGGAGCTCGCCTGGCATGCCTGAGACTCTGTCTGGGTTCCATATCCATCACAGCAAGAGAAAAACTATTCTAAGAAGCTGTGTTCATTCCATGGAGGAGTATGGATGATGACATTCTCTTCAACATCGGGTCTGTTTCAGGAAGTCACACACATAACAATCTTAGGGAGAAAGGAGTCTTCCTTCAGTTTCAAAGAAGATCCAGTTGCCCCAGAGGTAGAGCTGTGCCTACCCAGCATGGCCACCAAGTCAGCCCTCACTGCATTACCACAGGTGCAGAGAAGACAGGCTTGAGTTCATCCCTCAGGGACTTCTCCTTTGGGGCATTTACTGAGTGAAGGTTTGTGTTCTGGTTGTTAGCTACCATGAGTCTCTGCCAGACAAGTCCGTTTGTACACTCGCTCTTGTCTTTTGTACCCACAAGATCTGCACTTCAGGCCTCTCTTTCCTTCCGAAAGAGCTTGTCAAGGGTTAATCCACAAGGTTGTTTGAAGATGAGGCCATTTTCTCTGCTTAAAGGTTAATGGATTTTGCCGGCAGTGTATGAGTGGAAATCTGAAGGATTCTACATTCTCCATGTGCCTGGTGAAGGCCCTCTTTCTGGAAAACAAGCCCTTGGAACACAAGCATAGGAGCCTTCAGTGGAAAGAGGGCAGGATAGCCAGGCACTTAGAGTGTATCATTGCTTGCAGAATGGTCCCTGCAGACCTTGGGAAGCTGCCACATCACCCGCTGCCTCTTCCCACTTGCTGGTTGTACAGGGCTTCATACTTTCTTGCTAGCTCCCATCAGATATGCCCTCAGTTTGAGACAAAGCTAAGGATAAAGCTGAACCCCAGTTCCAAACCCCAACCCAAACTGACATCTACCCTGGTCCCACAGCTATGGACAGAAGGTGGCCATGTGTGACTCAATCACAGACACTTTATGCCTCTTTTCTGTGGGTAGGAGATTCTAAATCAAGCTGGTCCCAAAGCAGGGCCACTTCAGGACTGCGTGTTCGGCACTCTGCCACCTTCTCCCTGCCCTGTCTATAATGTGGCCACCCTCAGGTTTTAATCTTCTCCAACTCCAGCACACGACACTCTTGTCTTATGTAAAGGCTTAGTTAATACTACCTTGTTGCTTACATCAGGCCTGCATCTGCTTTTTTGAATAAAGTTTTATTGGCACAGCCCTGCGCCCCCCTCCCCAGCAATTGTGCTCATTTACCTATGTTTTGAGGTTGCTTTATGCTACAATGACAGTGGAGTAGTTTTCAATAGACTTTGACTGCAAACCAAAGGGGTTTACTACCTGACCCTTGGCAGAACAAGTGGGTTACTGCTGTTTCACTTACTGCCTTCACTTGCTCAACATCTCAGGCAGTTTAGAGAAACTCCAGGGCTGTGAGAGCCCCAGAGACAGAGTAGCAAGGTGGGTGTGGCACTGACCACAGTCATCAGCACTGAAGTTCTAGGACGTAGCTGGGAGGGTCTGGTACCCACTAAAGAGGGAACGGGGTCCCTGGGTCAAAGATAGTCTGCTGTGGGAGCCCCACAACAGCCATGCTGCCAAGAACCAGAAAATGAGCTGGAGAAGTGGTAGACCAGTTGGCCAATGGCTGGCACTGAATAACAAAGTCTACTTGGAGGATGAAGACTTGCATATAACCTTGAGTGCTAAGGAAAGGAAAGTGGGGAGGGTCACCCTCATAGACCAAGCTCTCACTGGAGCGAGGCAGGGGCTAGAAGCTTGGCTTCTTTCCTTATCTTCTAATTTCTCCTTCTATACTAACAGGATAGACGTAGACACGTGATCACTCAAAACACAGACCCTGCTTCTCTCTTGCAGCTATATGTGTAGATTTGGGTCAAAGTGATGGGGAACATGAGAGAAGTAGCAAGAGCCTTCATTGTTCCTTTATCCTTTCTCTCTGCTGAAACACAGATGTAATAAGGGCAGAGATCAGAGCAGCCATTTTGTATATTGAAATAGAAACTGCCTGCACAGGCTACAAAAGAATGAAGTGGAGGCCAATAGGGTCTCTGAGGATTGGGGGGATATCCCACCTGCCTGTAAAGTGAGAGCCATGGATTTCTGTGTTATTAAAACCTTGATTACTTCAGGTCAGTTGTAGCAGCCAAACCTGTAATATGAGATAGCTACAAAGTCCTCACTTTAAACATACAACCTACAAAGTCCTCGCTCTAAACATACAACCTAAATAAAGGCCGTTGCTATGTATGAAACAGCACTTGGAAACTCTGGGGCCTTCTCCTCCCAGCATGCAGTCAGTACACACACACACACACACACACACACACACACACACACACACACACACACACACACACACACACACACACGGAGAGCCCCTTTCCCACTGTACCAGACTCCTGCTCCCATATGGGAGAGAGGAGAGAGAGAGGGGAAAGTGGCCTTGCTCATTTAGAGACCAATGGAGAATCCTAACTCTCTGCAGACCCCAGCTTTCACCTTTGCCTTCTTCTCCTCCACAGATGGAGCTAATATATAAGGAGCCCCAGGTCAGCCCCCGTGCGAGGGGGCCACTGAGAACAAGAGCCTGGAAAAGTCTGCAGATGGGAATACCAGGATGTCAGCAGAATAATTCACTCGGCTCCTCTGGCCCCTGTGGAGAGGGCGCAGGGCGGGGCTGCAGCCCAATGATCTCAGCCCTCCTCCCTGCCTTTCCCAGAAAACCACAGGAGCGCTGCCAGCAAGGGGCCTGCAGCCTAGGCCCCTCGAATGCAATCAGCCGTAATAACTCAATAGGCTAAAGTTGGGGGCTCCTTCTGCCGCCCAGTGCCTTCGTCCTCAGCAGCCTGCCTAATCTGAGAGCCTCTCCCGTCGTGCCCTCCCCACGCCAATTCCAATTAGCTCCCTCTCTCATAGACATGTCTGCAGCCCTCCTCTCTGCTTCACTGACAGTATAGGGCATGCTTCAGGTTCCCACTCCCACCAGAATCCAAGCACAGATCAGAATGCAAACACAGGAAAGGCTGGGCACCAGCCACATGCACACAAAGCTGTGGGAGAAGGTGCTTACAGGGTCCCGAGAGCCTTAGCGAGCCAGGAAGGCTGCCACCAGGGAGGGGATTCAATATGCAGTGTTTCATGTTGGATTAACTGTACTGTACAGTTGAACACTGAGGCTGGAGCTGAAAAACAAATGTTCAAATGTCTTCGTGGGTCACCTCCAAGCTTCCACGGGCCCCTCACTCCCCTCATAACTCAAACTTGTTGGCTTGGAGAGGCAGCTGGAATTCTGTGAGCTGTGCACAGCTCTCCCAGGCAGCCGTGGTCCTGCTCCGGAGCCAGCACTCTGACAGACTGGGGGGTGGAAGCCCATGTTTCCATTTGGCTGGGCAGAGAACCATATCTGAGCTCACCTTCCCAGGAGCTTCATCACCCCGGCAAGGGAAGAAGACAAAGGTTCTGTTTCATGGCAAGCTCATGAAGGCTGTTCCTTCAGAAAGGGCTCATTTTTCAACATTTTTCAAGGGGATGAGACAGGGCTCCCCCCCAGCCGTGTGTGTGTGTGTGTGTGTGTGTGTGTGTGTGTGTGTTGTAGACCAGAAGACAACCTTGAGTACCATCTTTAAAAACAGGGTCTCCAGGCCTTGGAGCTCACCCACTATGCTAAACCGTCTGGCCCATGAGCCCCAGGTACTCTCCTATCTCCACCTCCCCTGCGCCCCCCAACACTGAGATTACAATTATGCACCATCCTGGTTTTTTATTTTTTGAGGGGTGCTGGGATCAAACTCAAGTCTTCAGGCTAATATAAAAAGCGCTTTCTAAAAGGAGCCATCCCCCTAGCCCGAACAGGCCACCCAGCCTGCAGCAGCCTACCCACCCGTTCATTTGTTCACGCACTCATTCCAACAACAAACAGCAAAACCTCCCAACAGCCCCACCATCTGAACCGATTTCTTAAAAGCATCTAAAACTTATTATGCCCAAATCAAAGTTTGTGGCCCACCCCAGGTCTCAGGGATCCCCCTCACAAACCCTTGGCCACCCTTACATCCCACCTGTGTGCAGGTTAAACCTGTTGATTCTTTCAAACCCATGGGCTATGGTGGGAAGTAATGGAGGCCGTTTCTGAACCTGGGACCTCTGCTTTGTTCTTGGTGTGGCTTTCTCTCACAGGCTCACTCTGATGAAGCAAGCAGCTGTATCTGTCAACAGGCCCCTCAGGGTCTCCTCTTTCCTCCCTTCCATTGACCCCAGGGTTTGGGATGAGGCCGCAGAACTCCCCTGACTAACAGGTTTTGGGGTGACCTACTGGGGACTATTCTGAGTACCCTGGCCCTAGGCAATCTGGTCCTCTATTCAACCCTCAGCAGGAGGTGGGTGGGGATGAAGATGTCTTTTCTTCTGCTCTAGCCCCTGGCCTCCAGCTCTCACAGTTGGCTCTGGTTCTCCTTTGTCAAACTGGAAAAGCAAGAAGCTGACCTAGTTCTTGCCCCCCCTCCCCCCCCAAGAGCTCCGGGCCTGCTGTGCCCCCCTGGGAAGCCAGCAGGCAGGAGTAGCCTAAGCAGAACACCAAGCTAAAGCTTCAGCAGTCAATGGGGCCCAGCTGGGTGCAGAAAGGGCCGGTAGCTTCTCTATTCTCTCAAATCCTACCCCCGGGCCCACCTGGGGACTGTTACGTCTATGGCTGGTCTAGATTCAGTCTCAAAAAAAAAAAGCCTGGTTTTGGGGGCATTCTCCAGATGCAGGAAGCAGAGACCTTGCCTATATCACCACAAGGATGGTCTTTTAGCCAGGTGAGGAGGTGCAAATCCATGGAGAGAGTGGCTAGTTTGAGGTCAGCTTGGGCTAGGAAATGGCCAGCCCCTGTCTCAAAAGTGAATTGTTTACTGTAATGCAATTCATGACAGCTAAATTATGGAACCAAAGTAGGCACTCAGGCACAGAAGGATGGATATAGAAAATGTGTTCTATGCACACACTCGAGGTTTTTTCCCCAGCCGGAAGACATGACAGAAGAATGAAGTTCTGTCATTTGCAGGAAAATAGATGCAACGGAAGATGATCATATCAAGCAAATTAAGCCAGTACCAGAAAGACAAATCTCATATGCTTTCTCTCATTTGTGAGTCCTAGAGTTTATAGATAGATAAAATCATGTACATTTAGATGTCGTGGAAGTAGCCATGAAACCAGCTAAGGAGACAAAAGGGGCTGGGGGAGGGGAGAGGGGGGACAGAGAGGGCATGGAGGAATGTACTCGAAGTACATTATACACTTGCTTGAAGATGGCCCTACTTAGCCCTGTATAATAAAATAAACTTTAAAAAGAAAAATGGGCTTTTTAGCCAGGAAGACTTGGGGCTTTGTTAGGGACCTCAGCAATCACCCGTGAGTGCAGCTTTCTTGCCATGCTGGGGTACTGTTTCAAATCCATCTTAGTACCCCCATCCTCCTTCCTCCCCCTGACCTCTCTCTCTCTCTCTCTCTCTCTCTCTCTCTCTCTCTTCCTTTATGGAACAGCTCCACTGACACATAATTTACATACTATACAGCTTACCCATTTGAACTTGCATGAGTCAATGGTTTTTAATATATTTGCAGATCTGTACAGCCATCACCGCAGTCAGCTTTAATACATTTTCATCGCCTCCAAAAAAAAAAAATCCTATCCTCTTCAGCTTTCACTCTCCCATCCCCCAGCCTCAGCCCTCAGCAAGCCCAAATCTGCCCCTGGTTTCCATGCCTTTCTCCTCTGTGCTTCAGTTGGCTCGGGATCACACAGGCCATGGCCAGCTGTTTCTGATTTCTTTCACTCAGTGTCGTGTCTGGGGGGCTCACGATGTTGGGGCAGGTAGCCAGCACTTGGTCCCTTTCGATGGTGGAAGAGGGGTTGTGCTGGAACTTGGAGGAATCCTGCTGCTTCGCATTCTCATCCGCTGTACAGAACTTGGGTTGTTGTCAGTGGCTGGGAGTAACATGGCTACAAGCTTTTGTGTACGGTGGTCTGCCATGACCTATGTTTTTGTTTCTCTTGAGTATGTACCTGAGGCAGGATGGCTGGGCCATGGGATGGCCATCTGGTCATGTGAAGCCTGGCTGACTGCAGGCCAAAGCAGAGTCTTGTTTTGAGTCCCTCACAGCAGCTCCCAAGGGGTCTAGGAGCCGGCCCGCACTTGATGCTGTTGTCTGTGCTAGGACTACCGTTGCCCCGTGGTTGTCATAGACTATCTCATTCTCCCATGCCTGGCATTTCCAGGGACAATGGAGACCATCTCTTCATGCATACTGGCCAGCCATCTGTCTTTCATGGAGAACTATCATTTATTTAGAGTCTTTGCCCAGTTTTGAATTGGGTTCTTTTTGAGTTGTGAGGCCTCTTTCTGGGTTCTGCATGGAGATACCTCAAAACAATTAACTTGGTGTTCTCAAATGACTAAACATGTCTCCGAATACTTCCATTCTGCCTACCCTCTTTAGTTTCTTGATGGATGATCTTTGAAGGACACTTTCAATCTATGTAAACTAGGCAGGCCTCAAGCTCTCTGCCTCAGCCTTCCCAGTGCTGAGATCTTAGGAGTGGGTCGCCACACTTTACTTGGTCAGAGGCTTTCAACTTTGAAGAGATCTAATTTACCTGCCTTCTCTTTTCACCTCGTCCTTGTGACATTTCCTCGGGCAGCCCTCTGCCAAACCAAGTCTATGAAGATTTGCCTCTAAATTAAAGAATCTTGGCATCCAGTCCAAGATTTTGAACTGACCTTGTATATGGTGTGAACTAGGGGGTGGCCCCTGCACCCATCCCCTGTCAGATAAGCTGTCCTTTCCTGATAGGATGGCCTTGGAACTCTTGGTCTAAAGTCAGATTAGCCAGGTTTACTAAGTTCTAAGTTATTTAAAATTGATCCTTTGTAGACATATAGTTCCATGAATTTTGACCAACTGCTACAATCAAAAAAGAGACACAGGGGCTAGAGAGATGGCTCAGGAGTTAAGAGCACTGACTGTTCTTCCAGAGGACCTGGGTTCAATTCCCAGCACCTACATGGAAGCTCACAACTGTTTGTAACTGAAGTTCCAGGGGATCAGACACCCACAGCAAAACCACCAATGCACATAACATAAAAATAAATAAGAAAGAACAGTGTCCTCACCGTGAGGTCCCCTTCTGGCTGTTGACACCCAAGCTCTCCCTGGTCCCCAGCCCTTGACTCCCCAAACCGAATCTGTAGAGATTTATAATTTTGCCCTCTCTGGCATGACATAGGAATGGAATGGTGGAGCATAGGTCTTTCTGAGTCTGGCTTTGTTCACTGAAGAGAAGGCTTCTGCTCTTCAGTTTTGTTTTGTTGTTTGTTTTTTTTTTTTGTGGCTTAGAACTCATGCAATTTTAATAACAGAGGTATCTGCTGTAAGGGCATGCCATGATGAGTTAAGGAACGTTCAGTTACTTTCCAGACTGGACAATTAAAAGGAGGTTTCTAAAAGCCTTCCCGTGTGTGTTGGTTAATATTGTCATATTGATGGGACTTAGATGCACCCAGGAGACACACCTCTGGGCATCTCTGAGATGGGATTTCCTGAGAGCTTTCACTGAGGAGGGAGACCCAGCACACCATGGGCCAGGGTTCTGGACTGAGTGCAGGGGAAACACGGAGGCCAGGTCTCTCTGCTTCCTGACTGCAGGCGCGATGTGCACAGGCACCATGCCTTCCCACCACGACGGACCGCATCCTCAAGCCCTCCTTCCCTGAGTTGCTTCTGTCAGATGTTTTTCACAGCCATGAGGAACGGTCGTAATAAAATGTGTAGCTCTTAGGTGTGAACATCGGTTTTCATTTATCTCAGGCAAGTACTTGTAGGTGGGTTTGCTGGATTGTGAGACATTCACATTTACAGGAAGCTGCCAAACTGTCTTCCAAAGTGACTTCGCCGTTTTATATTTGCACCTGCAGCAAATGAGAGTTCCGGATGGCTCTACTTCTTTGTCAGCTAAGTGTTGTCAGACTTAAATTATTTTGTCCAATTCTAATAGGCAGATATATCTCAATATAGTTTTAATTTGGATTTCTCAAATGACTAACGATACTGAGCATATGTTTATTGTCTATTCATATATCTTTTGTGAAATGCCGGTTCAAATCTCCAGCCCATTTCCTCCAGTTGTTTGTTTTGATTACTGTGCTGGAAAGACTTCTCATACATTCTGGACATCTGTACTATTAGGTATGTGCCTGGCCGTCATTTCCTCCCAATCCTGGGGAGAAGTATTAATTGTCTACCACCACAAAACAAATCACTCCCAAACCTAGCAATTAAAGCAATACACATTTATTATCATACCCAGTTTCTATGGGTTGTGCATCAAATGCAGCTCTACTGGGGAGGGGGTGGGGAGCCATGGGTTGGGGGTCTCTCAGGGGTTTGCAGTTGGTTTTTCAGATAGATTTGCTGTTGCTTAAAGACCCATGCACCTTTCACGCCTCTGCACACCCCTGCTGGCTGTTGGCGGGGCCTCTTGGTCCTCCTGTGGGAAATCCTGCAGGGATTTACCTGAGCATATCCACAGTGTAGCTGCTGGCTCTCCCTGAGAGACGGGTTTTTGTTGTTGTTTGGGTTTTTGTTGTTGTTTGTTTACTAAAACTAGGTAGAAACTGAAGTATCTTCTCTGACCTCCATTCAAGTCTCACAAGCACCTCTGCAAGTCAGCCCTCTGGGGCATGGAGGAGAAAATAGAGGCTGTACCTGAACAAGGGCAGAAAACTCGGGGGCCATCTTGGTATTTAGCAACTTTCATTTGCATTTGCATTTTCTCACTGTGCCCTTGGAAGAGCTGCCTTGGATCCTTCTTTTGATCCTGATCCCTTATCTGGAAAGGGATGCTCACATCTGTTCAGGAGATGACCTCTGAAAGCACAGTAGACATTTGCTTCAGGTCCCCAAGTCTGGCTCTCCTCGGGTGGCTGTTCACCTCTGCCACATTGACTTCACTCTTTGGGCCCTATAAGCCCTTATTGGTTCATTCAGCAAGAAGTTTCTCCAGCCCACAGCAATTATCAGAACAATACTGGGACCCCAGAGGATGGCCCACAGGCATGGACACAGGGTCCACAGCCACTGATCCATGGCAATCCTGGGGGGGAGGACGGACCCCACAATGATTAGCCTTTTTACCCATATTAGGTATCTGAAGCAGGGCTGTACGGCTTGCTGAAGTCTCAGTACAGCTCAAAGGGGCATTCTGGCCTCACAGGGCTCCCTCAATGCCAAGAGAGAGATGGTTCCTCTCCCCTCGGCCCTGATCAGGTTGGTACTAGGAGGGTGCCCGTACTTCATGTTACTAGAGAGACACCCTGGGATTCTCTAGGACAGAGACAGACCCCACCACACCAGCATCTTCCATGCATGAGACCCAGCGCAGCCCCTGCCCCTCAGATGGACAACCTGGTCAGGGATATGCTGATCTTCATGGGCAATTAAATTGCATACATGATACAGCTGGGCTGGAGTGGGGTGGGAATGGAGGTGAGGATGCTTAATTAGATTCCTTCAGAACCTGAGTGTGCTTTGAGATGAAACAGCCAGAGGGCTGCTGAGCATGACATGTGCACACTCACTTGCATGTATGCATTCACCTTCCCAGAATCGGCCCAGGCTCCAGGATGGAGTAAACACAACCCATAGCTGCCTACTCCCCCCCCACAGAAGGCATCTGGCTTGGCTCCCCGCAGCCCCAGCTCCCTGTTCTGCTGGCCATATGGCCACTGAGGGTGGGAAGCATCCCCCTGCTCCCCCAGGGAGGACCATTTCCAGCTCCACAGATGCCAGGTGTTTACATCTAAGGCCAGATGGCCCTGGCCTCCTGGGGAGGGCTGCATGGGGCACAAGCTCTACCCAGGATTCTGCTGTCCCCTGGGTCTCCTCCACCAGACTCTCAAACATGTCCCTCTGAGCTTCACCTCTCCACCTGTGGGAGCCAGCGGTGGTGAGCCTGGTCATACAGCTAAAATGTGTTTCCTGTGAGGAAGACCTGACTTGTTGCTTCATGCAGAGCCAAGGACCTCATAGAGAGGAGTTGGCTTAGCTGAGGGCCGTAAGGATTTGCTCAGTGAGAGTTCCTGTGGGTACCCACAAGTCACTGGGGAGGCTTTGTTCTCTCTGGGGGATCCACATCACCTGGAGAAGGAACGGAGTAAATGGAAAATGTCAAGTGTTTCCCAACTTCTAATAACCGCCTGGAGCCCTGGTCTAAGTATGTCCATCGAACTCTTGGGATATACTTACACCGCAGCAGCTGTTCCTTTGGAATTTAAATGGAACAACATCCTGCATTTTCATTTGCTAAATCCCTCCTAGGGAAGGCAGCTGCCTTCAGATTAGGAGTCCGCAAAGGAAGTGGGTGGGGCCCAGAAGGATGCTTGTGACTCCCTCCTCTGGTTAGCTAGATTTACAGGAAACTTCATCCACACTTGATAGAAACATATTGGGTCTCTGTGAGGCCAAGGTCAGACGGAGAGAATGGTGGATCAGACCATTCTTACTGCTTGCTCAGTGTGACCCTAGAGAGTTATCCATGGGGTCTGGGGCAAGATTCTTGGCATGGTGGCTCTTCCTGACAGCCCTGGGTCCTGGCTTCAGCCCTAGATGCAGATAAGACATTGCTAGCTTACAGGTTGTCTTCACTCCAGCCAGCTTCAAGTTTCTACAGCGGTGGAGATGAGACTATGTTGTATGATGTTTTCTGAGGAGATGGAAATAAAGATCCTATCCACCTTAGACAGGGCAAACCAAAGAACCAATCTGACTCACGTCTAATGTGGCAAACCAATGGCTTTATTGGTGCTTGGGTAACTCAAAGGCAGACTGTCACTGAGAAGCCTAGCATGGGTGATCACCTTCAAAGCTGTGTTCCTGGAGCCCCCTGTTCAACTTACAGGCAGTTCCACCCAACAGTCTCCTCTCCCAAGCAATTGTTATTGCTTATAGAACCTCTGTGCATGTGTGTGCGCATGTGTGTGTGCGTGTGTAAATCCTGTAAGCTTCAGGGGTATCTCAGGACTCCTCGTTTCCTCTGCTTTCTTGGGTATAGACACCACCTGCCCAGATGAGACTCAGGAAGGAGCAGCTATGTGATGGAGCTGGCTCTGCATCCTGGCAAGGATGAATCGAGATGGCATGTAGAGACAAAAATGATTATTGTTGGCCAGAGGGGACTAACCAGAACCACACCTGCTGTGGCAGTGTCATAGGTCCCCTGCTTCAGGTAGCACAAATGCCCCCCCAATTTCTCACCCTTTTCTGGGTACTATAAGGACATATTGAGCCAGTCTGATAGCTCTTTGCCCCTTCTATATTTTTATCTACTTCCATCCGAGAGAGTTTGTAAAGTAAGACTGATTTCTGATACATTCTGCTGTGAATCAAATTATCTACCAGCTTCCTCTAGGACCCTGTGGATTGCTTCCAGGCACTTCTGTCTCCTAGGTGATATTCCTCTGTCAGTCTTTTGAAGGCCTGCTTGGCACCCCAGAGTCCTTTACAAGCATGAGTACAAGCCACAGGGAACAGCCCCATCTGTCTTTTGAAGGCCTGTTTGATGCCCTAGAGCCCTTCACAACGATGAATACAAGCCACAGGGAACAAATCCAAAGATCCCAACCTGGCCTGGAGTCACCTTGCTCTTCAGATGGATAAGCAGATACAGGGTCTGGACAGCTGCCTCCCATGAATTTGCTTTATGAAAGTCCACCCTGGAAAAAAAACACTAAAAAAACCCAGAGAACATTTAAGAACCTAATTTTTGTACCCGTAAAGGTGCAGTCCCTCTTTGAGGGGGATCTATTTGGCTGGACAAATTTCCATGACCCCAAGGACTTCATCTCAGAGAAGATTCCACTCTGGATAATATCTGCATTGCACTGAGTTTGCTAGCTACTTCCCCACATGATTCTGCGGTGTCCTTCTAGGGATCCCAGTGGTACTTTTGTATTAAAATGTGTCTTGCTTCAAATCACAGCTTGCATAGAGACTATGATCGCTTTAAGCCATAGAAAATTGCCAATTGTGGACTTGTTAGGTGAACCGCATGAAAGACTCAACCAGCTACAACCAGAGACACAGCCCAGCCAGTATCAACTAGCACAATAGCCAGTCACGACCCCCACCTGTGTCAGAGAGACTGAAAGTCTCACACAGGGTCACCCAAAGCCTCTCTGAAGATCAGTATCACCCACTCTAAGGAGGCCTTGGCTAGGGCTTGGCACCACCTGCCCCTTCTTGTTCTGGTCTTGCTGTTCCTGGCCTGGGCTACCTTCATCTTCCATTTGTACCTAGTTTCCCAGAGCATCTCGGTCCCTCTGCTTCTCCACTTTCCTGATAAGGGTTGTCTACCAGCCCAAGGCCTGACTGTGGCCCCAGAGCCCTGCCTACAGGCTTGCTTTGGCCCAGTGCCCTCCACACTCCACTTCCTCTGTGACGGAAGAGCTTGCCCATCTTTAAAATGGGATGAAGTGGAAGCAATACAAATGGCCCTGTAAGCTAACAAAGCAACATGTTAGCACCAGGGGCCACTCACGGTGGGTACAGGAGACAGGAACAGAGAAGTATCCCCCATTGTCTAAGGGATATTTCAGTGAGGGCCTGGCATGTATTTCCCTGTCAGCTTCCATCTATCCTTCCTTTACAGCAGGGACCTCTGCCTGGCATGGCTGGCCTCCCTGCCTGCTAGGCTCCAGCAGCTGGGACCAGGACCACACCCACACAGGGTGGTCAAGGAGGTCACATGTATTGGTCAGGGAGGCAGGGTTGCAGTTGCTGTGAGCACTGTGTGACCTGGCTTCCTGTCTGGGAGTCCCCATTGTTTATCAGTTCTGAAAGCTTCCTTGGACAACAGAAGCCCAGTGGAGAGAGTGTCCTATTTTGGGTGTTTGGCACAGGCATATTCTTAGGAGGAAGGGCAGCGTGCCCTGCAGGGGAGGTGCATGGGTCCTTGTTGGTTCTATCTTCTTTTATGTAACTCACTTCCTCTCTGAACGATGCCAGCCAGGATCCGGCAAGAACTCAGATCCCTGGTGGGCTCCAGACCTCAAGGCTATTCTGGGAAACCTCTTCCATGAAATCTCTGCAACTTTGGGGGACCTCACTGCTGATCCCTAAAACTCAGGAGTATCACATAGCTCCTGAAACACCATTGGTCACAGACCACTCCCCACCTGACTCCTGGAGCTCACGTCCCCAAGACCAGTGCACACATCCATACATAGATATTTGACTTAGGGATGGCCTGGTGCCCAGAGAATCACACTGTAGGACATGTGGCCCATCCATATCACAAGATTGACTGGGGCCCTTTCACTATGACAGGCATCCTGGAGATGGCCCCATTGCCAGCCATGGGGCCTCTCCGAATCAAATCACAGTATCAACTTCCAGGCTGTCAATGAAAGGACACAGTCTACCCGGAAGAGCCTACACTTTGAGTGGGGCCATGGCATCTCTCCGTGAGGTGGAATCTGTTTCTGCAGAGGGGCACAGGCTTCCTGTATATAATCAGTCTGGGATAACAAGGGCCCAGCATGTCTGGTGGTTCAAACTTCATGGAGGCATATGTTAGGAAGAATAGTCTATGAAGTTTTCTTTCCAGGGGCAGATCCATGGTATATACAAATGATATATGCTATACATATGGTGTATATAAGGTCAAGATATATGGAACATTGATGAGCTGTGACAGCCTCGTGCCCCTCAGCTGCTTTGTTGATGCTGTTTCCAACAGCAAATGGTGGAAGGATGGCTAAGACTTTGGCCTTTGGGGTTGAGCAAATGAGGAGAGCTGAGGTTGAGGTGTATTTGATGAGCTCGGTGAGTGTGGACCATGACTGGTATTTATTACCAGAATCGTTACCTGTGGGCCCAGCGAGTCAAGAAGCAACGATTTCCCTCTGCATGTTGTTCTGGGCCTGTCTGTCCCTGCAGAAAGATAGAGAGGTGATTTTAATGGCAGAGAGTAAAAATGTAAAGGTCTAATTTGGGGGCTTCCATGGATTTGCCTCACTATGCCAATAGGCCCAGTCTTATGTGGATCTTGCATGGTAAACTCAGCTGCTCCAATTCAGGATGCTGACAGCCCTGCCGTGCCCCGAGGACAGTGTTCCACAGCCAGGAGAGAGCTGAGAGTGGCCTTCACCTCACACTGTGCTCAGGAGTGCATACGGAGTCTGTGATGACATGGGGCGTATGGAAGGACAGAAGCAGCCTTGTGGCCAGCATCCTTTGAAGGCAGCCTTGAAGGACCAGAAGACTTTTGTAGAAAGAGAAGGTAAGACCGACCAGAGACTCGGCACTCCCCTCCCTGTCCTTACTGACTACTGAACTCTGGATGGGCGCTGGGCATCAGGCTGTATAGCCCAAGGCACACAGGTGGGACTGTCACACTGTCTGCCCGATCTCTGGCCAGGGGAACCTGGTGAAGCTTGTTTTTGAGTCTGGTGGGATTCCTCCAGCTGTTGTAAGCAGTTCCTAAATCACCAGGCAGCTTGTGCCTATAGTGAAGTCCTACAGATCAGGGAAGAGGACAGTGGGCATTTTTGACTGACTGGGCACACACAGAAGCAGGTAGCATCTCTGTACTCATTGAACATAATGGTCCATGTGGTGCACTTCTAATTGCTATGGCTAATTTGTATGGAAAGTCCCCTCCCGGGCCCGGCCAACTCTGTCCAGGTGGCACCACCCTCTGCCTATGTTAACACCAGAACATTTCCACCTGGAGGACATAAGCCCACTGCAGAGAAAGCAGTTCTGTGTGTTCTTTCATCCCACAACTGACCGTTTTCACTTGATGGATGTCTGGTATCCTTACAAAAAACCAGTTCTGTGTAGCAAATGTTTCATTCAAGGCCTCACTCCTTCATCTGTTCCCATCAAGGCTGGAATGCTGAGTATACGGGACACATGCCACCTCCAGGAGAGTTGATTTGGGTAGTATATGTCACCCCATCCATGGTCCTCATCTGGACTCCAGCCAAGTTCCAGAATTGCTGTCATGTACAAAAGTCTTCTCTGTCCCCCCCACCCCCACTTGCCACTAATGACTTAGACATTTTCTGGTCAGCTGGAGTACCTTCTCCAGTTACAGCTACTCCGCACCTTGAGTTTATTTATTTTGTACGGGGCAGGGGTGGGGGTGTGCGGAGGCTTTTCTTTTTCATGTTTCATTAAACTACAACTGCTGTGTTTTGAAAAGTGGTACCTCGAGCAAGTCAGTGAAGCAAACAGCTCTGCCTATTGGGATGTACGAAAATAAAGGCCGCCATAGGGAGCCTCTAGCCGCGGAGCTCAAGGCCTGGTAGGTGGTGGGACTAAGGTGGCACGACTCACTAATTGTATTTCGGGATCTGTCTGGCCCCAGCATGTGGGCTGGAGCTGGAGATGAGGCCTGGCTGGTGTTCCCAAGTTGAGACATGTCTTCCCTGGCCAGGGCCACTGGAGGTGGGGAGGGCTGAACAATGAGCCCTCTGCGGGCAGCGGGAGAGTATCCACCCCAGCTTTCAGATATGCTCCCCAGAGTCTGGGCCCTCTGAGCATCGGAGAGAATTTTAAATGTGGTACAAGCCCACCTGTCCAGCTCAGGTTGTCTCTGCAAGAGATGCGCATAGGGAAATAAGGCAAGGAGCGCCCATCCTGAGCAGGAGATGAATTCCAGGGCAGAGTCCCAGACCAATGCAGGCCAAGGCAGAGGCAGCCTCAGAAATAACTTCCCCAATCTCTGGTGTCCAGACTGGCTCAAACTGCCCCATTTTCTGCCTTGGAGGCAAAGCAGCTGTGGTCCATGGCCAAAACTTGTGTTCACACTCAGCAACCAGGAGTATATGTGATTAGCTGTGGGTCAGAGCCTCCTGGCCTCTTGGCTCCCAGGCTTCTAGGAGTCTCAGCCTTTCTGCCTTCTGCTTCCCAGCAGAGTCTTCCTGAAGCTCTCCGCTCACCTCATCCCAAATAGTGATCCCCATAGCCAGAACACACAAACCTATCTTACTCAGGGGCTCAGACCCCTGGCAGGTGGCCAGACACAGTCTCATATCTCAAAGCAGAGCTACCTTGGTGTCCTGCCCCCTCATTAACTGACCAAACTACGGGGAAAAACAAAACTTTAATCACCCAATGTTCATTTTCCATCAATGTTTACCAGCTTCCCCTGAGTTGCTGCACTGGGCCCCCTAATGCACCACAGGGAGCCAATCCCAGCACCACCCCCAGGGGGCGGACCGAAAAGGAAAGGAAGCACACACAATTAAAGGTGTGCACACGTAAACATATAATTACAGATGTGAGCTGAGCCGTGAAGGGAAGAGGGTGGTGCTGTGAGCAGAGATGTTGATGACTTGCTCTACTGGCTAAGGCGCTTGGAAGAGGCCAGATTTTTGCTGAGACTCAAGATGGGTCGTAATCTTCTTTTCTTTTTCTTTCCATTTAAAAAAAAAAAGCTATTTGTCTAGACTGGCTTTGAACTCAAGATCCCTCCCTCCCGCCCCCCGCCTCATCTCTCACTCTGCCGAGCCCTTGCCCTACAGGTGTGCCTCATCATGCCAGCTCATCATGCCAGCTCATAGTCCACCGTTTCAACAGTTCCAGGAGAGAGAGCAAGCTCTGTATACAGCTGCCCTCTGTAAGAACTGGCAGGGACTCCGGCAGTGCCTGGGTGTGTACTGCAGCCCTTCCCACTGCAGAAAAGGAGGCTGAGATGTGGGGAGGCTCAGTGACTTCCCTGATCTGCTGGCTGGACAGAAGACCAGAAACAGTGGTAACAGTCCCAGCTGGTGGCTTGAAGGCCCAAGATGCTCCCAGAGTTCCTAGGTGTTTATGTGTTTTTTGTTTTGTTTTTTCCCCCCTTTCTAGCTTCCAGAATGAGGCCAGAGCCTCCCAGATCAGGCCCCAGTGAGGCCCTAGATCCCCAATTCAGTGATGTCATCCAAGAACCATCCAGCAGGCAGTAGACAGGCAGGGCTGGCTACACCAGCATCCTTTCAGCTTCGTTTCAAAGCAGAGATACTTGCAAGGACTACTGAGGACAGCTGTCCTCTCAGGCCACTTTATGAAACTGTAGGAGCCCTGTGGCCCCTGTACAGGTGCTCTTTTGCCAGAGGACAGTGAAACCCATAAACAAACAAAGGAGAACAGCTCAGCTCTCAGCTAAGAGAGCCAGGCTCCTGTCTGGACCCCCAACAAACACTGTTCCCAAGCTGCACAGTGCACACGAGTCCCTGCCTGGCCCACACGAGCCTCCCAGGGGCAAGTCAGGCACAGGTATAATATGCACTTGGTAGAGATTTGATAAGAGCAGTCGGCTGGGAGAGAGCTCTGCTGCCAGATGCTGCTGCATCTGGAGCCCCCATCTCTGGGGCTCTCAGTGGAGAAGTCACGTTGGGCTTGGGGGTCTGCTCATTGGATGTTTCCTCTCCTCCACTCCCCACTCAAAAGACGGAACAGATTGGAGGAGGCAGGCTAATAGCATCTCAGTGACAGCCCAATTTTCATTTCTCGTGGAAGGGCCTCCCATTAGCTCTGAGTCCCAGCTCCCTCCTTCTCTCAGCCCTTCTCCCTGCTGCCCTTCCCATTTGAAGAAATGCAGGCAGACCAAGACCACCCCTGCCTAGCCAGCCTGAACCACACTTTCAGATGCTAATCACCCTGACTGGGAAGGTTTTCCAAGAAAAGGCACAGAGAGGTGAAGCCACTGGCAGCCCAGGCACACAGGAGCTTGCTACCTACCTAGTCTTGCCTTGTCGGGAGCCCTGTCTGCAGCTCCAGCTGGAACTGCCCAGGGCTTGAGAAGCAATACCTCTGCTTCCCTGCAGTGATCTGGACAGTGGGGTCAGTGTTAGGGTTAGGGTTGGCGGTAGGGTTGATGAGGTTGGGTTATGTCAGAGCTAAGGTTAGGTTGGTTTAGGTAGGATTTTGTGTTATTCGGCTCTCCTTTGCTGTAGTAAAATGCCCAAGGAAAACGATTTTAAGGAGAAAGAATATTGACTCATGGTTTCTTATGTGTCATTTCAGAGTTTCCTGACTCCATTGTTGTTAGGCCTCACGGTGGAAGGAAGGTGGCAGCATAAAACTGATCACCTTACAGTAGCCAGGAAACAGAGAGGTCCTTCAAGGACGCATCATCCATTGACTTACATCTTCAAGCTAAACCTTGTCTCTTGAGTCATTCAGCCGTGGACCTGCGCATGGGCTAATCTGTTGATGAAGCTAGGGTCCTCGCTGTTGTAATCTACTGGAGGCTCATAGAGAGTTGCTGAGTCGGCGTTGCCCTTCAGAATGAGCTTGGCTTCACAGGCTCATGGCCACGGCCAGGCATGGCAGGGCCTTTAAAGTGGGAGAGCAGTAGGGGAGAGATCATAGCCACAGACAGCCACATGCAACCATAAGGTGACACCGAGGTCCCTCAGTTCCCCCCAGGACACCAGAACGAATGGCATGTCTCTGTTTTATCTGGCCCTCTGTCAGGGAGTGGAAGTAGGTCCATACCACATGACCAGCCTAAATTTCCAAACTCCCAAACTCCATCTGTAACAGGTACACCGAAGGTTTAAGGAGCCATAGTAATGTCCATTCATGGCAGGGACCTCACTCCTGGTACCAATTTTCTCTATTAGTTCTCTCATTAGTGACAAGATGCCTGACCAACACAACGTAAGGACAGTAAGGATTTGTTTTGCTCCTGTTTTCCGAATGTTTTATCTGTCACAAGGTCATCCTGTGCTTTGGGTCCATTGTGAAATAAACCTCATGGCAATGGAAATGCTAAGAGAAACGGAGTTTGCCCCACAGCAGCAGGAAGCGGAGAGAGCAGCTCCCACAGGAAATAGAGCAGAGCCATAACAGGGAGGGGCCACGGCAAGACAGAGATAGGATGGACGCACTTCCAGTGACCTACATCCTCAGCTCAGGCCTCCATTCCAGTTTTCCCATCTCCCAACAGTCTATTCACATTTTAGCTCCATCAGTGAATTAAACTATTCACTGGAGCTGAGTTCCTATGGCCTAACCCTGGAATCATCCTTGAAGGCCCACCCGGGCATGCGTTTTATTAGATTCTGGACACTTTTCAGTCCAACAAAGGTGACAACCAAAATTAACTGTCAAGCAATCCAGTCACCTCTCAGGATCCCACCTCTGAATATCAGAGCATCAAGCCACACGCGAGTATTAGTGTTCCCAGGGTCACTCACTTTCCAATCTAAATATGATTGATAGATTAAGTTGGGGTTTAATGTTCTTTAAGACTGCACCAGAGATGTAGGACAAACTCTGGGTGGTTGTGCTATATTGCGTTGGGAATTAGCTCTGGTCAAGGCTAATATGACTTCAGGGTTTAGATCTAGTTGAGTTAGGGAGAGTTTTGAGGCTGAGACTGGAAGGGAAGTTTTATTGGATACGAACAGGTCACCAAGTAGTATTTAGAACAAGACCAGAGGACGTTTTAACCTAGAAAAGCATGAATTCAAGAGAATTTTCCAATGAGAAATTAAAAATATGTCTCCTCCATGATGTGCCTGGAGAGCTGTGTATGAAGACGTTTCAGGGACAAGTTGCCATTCCTATCAGACTTGGAGACTTCTTTGGCTGTGTGGAGACTGAGGCAAGCTCATTGTGGAGAGAGAGAGGGGAGGGGGAGAAGAGAGAGAGAGAGAGAGAGAGAGAGAGAGAGAGAGAGAGAGAGAGCATGAGAGTGCCATCAAGAACAATGTGCTTGTGTGTGTGTGTGTGTACGTGAAAGTATGCAGTGTGTTTACAATATATGTGTGTGTGCGTGAACGTGCACAGGAAGGAAAGTATGCTTACGTGCACGTGTGAATATGCTGTGCAATGTGACTGAGTGAAAATCGTACAAAGACGGTGTGCTCATGTGCATATGTGTGCGTGAGAGCATACAGGGTGGGCTTGCGCAGAAGTATGTGTGTGTATAGGAAGCAGCCTGCCTATGTGTATGTGAGAGTAGACAGTAGTGCAGTATGTGCACATGAGGTGCACAGAAAACACAGTGTGCCAGTGTGTGTGTGCGTAGATAAATGTATGTAGCGAGTGCGTGGAGAGCTCAGGCTTGAGAAAATAGATGATTCTACAGTGTTCGCAAGCCTGCTTTCCACTCTCCCTACTCCTCCGCTGCTCTAAAGCCTCATTAATGTGCAGAGGGCGGTCAAGCCCGAGCCTGGATGAGTCACCGCTGAGCCTCTGAGCTGCAGAAGTTGGGGCTGTAGTGCTGGGTACAGCTTGCTTGCTGGCCTCTGTTTTGGGCCAGCTTGTCCACCCCATCCACACCCTCCCTGGGGCTGGGTCCCGTCAGCTAGCAGCTCTGGGGGGGATGGGAAAGAGACTGACTCCAGAGGCGGTGCTTGTTTTTCTCTTCCAGACAGCAGCAGCGGGGAGGGCAGACACAGTAGCCCCTCCTGTGGCTACTGATCTATGAGCCCTGTGCTCAGTCCACCCCTGTGGGTGTCTCCTACCTGGGGGAGCTACCTACCCCCACCAGAATAATTACCCTTTCCCATGCAGTCAGTTTGCCCTTCTGGTATGGAACAGACGCTTCAAGCCCAAGTCTCATGAAGTAGGATGAGGTGGGGGCAGGTAAAATAAAAGAACATATCAGGCAGAGAGAGGCACCACTTGAGGTGTCTTGGTAGACATGGGGACCACCTGAGATGAGCTCATTTGTGAATCTGCATGAACAACACAGGGCTTCATACGTGGTGGAAACTGGGTAGTCCTGAATGGGGCCAGGAGAACGGCCAGGCAGAGACGCCCACGGCTTCGAGAATGAGTGACTAGCTACTCCAGGAGGAGGCTTAGGTTCCTGACCTGGGCAGGGAGACTGGCTGAAGAGAACAAGAAGGAGGTTGAGAAGCTGCAATGTTGGGGCTCTGACTGTTCAATGGAGGCTCTCAGGGAAGTGGGAAGCAAGAGAGGACAACCAGGAAAGGGTGACAATGGTGTGACTCCCATCCCATTACAGGGAAGCCTTCTTTAGGGGACCAGAGGCTGCAGAATACAGCATCCTGTTGTTGAAAACAGTCCCATGGACTTTAGAAGTAGCTCCTCAATGACTCTGGTGTTAGTCCATATCTGCTGTCACTCAGCAAAGGAAGTGGCCATTGGCATGCATCTCAGGTCATGTGCTCACCTCACCCTCTCCACACACTCTGAAGACAATGATGCCAGCCTACTTACCAGGCAGTTGCGAGTAGCACATTCTTTCTCTCTAGGGTGGCTTGCTCCATAAGGGCCAACCCACATGTGCCTAGTGCAACGTAACTGACAGGCTATGGCTGCCAAGAAGGGGACCCATGATCCTGTTTTACAGAGAAGGAAAGTAAGGGACTGTGCTCCACCCTTTTCTGCCAGGGTGAGATGCCCCGTGTGGTAGTTAACTTGGGTCACCCAGGAGACACACTTTTGATGTATACATAAAGGAGTTGCCAGAGAGGTCTGACTGAGCTGGGAAGACAGCTGCGTGGGGCTGAGCGTGGCTGGCTCTATTCTGTTGGGAGAAGTCCTCCCTCTTTTTCATTCATAAAAAGGAGGAAGCAAGATGTTCTAAAGCTGTTCCCTCTGAACTGAAATGTTGTCTTCTGGAAGGAGAGGAGAGACTCACAAAACTCAGGAAATCAATGAAATTCACAAGGCTTAGGAAATTCATGTAAGTTCTGAGGGCCACAGATATCTTCCCAAAGTTACAAGATTAGTAAGAATGTGCTGGGAAGAGGAGACTCTTGTGGAGATGCTGGGAGTTGAGCAAGGAGCCCCAGGGATGCAGCTTTCTTATGTCGCTGGTCGTGGTGGGATGGGCATGCTGGTGATGCAGCTACCTTTGAGTCATTCCTGTTCTTCAAAGGTGCCCTCATTCATAACACTGTAAGAAATGCCATTAAACTCACCGCTTCACCAAGTTGGGCTTGAAGGAACTCATTCTTCAGTCTGTCATCAGTGAACTATGTAGGGGGAAGAGACATTTGTTCATGTCTCTCCAGGAAAACCATACAGCACACGAATACAAGCACTCATCTCTCTGTTTTTCTGGGTGGATATTTGGTTGACATTCCTGCCACCACAGCTAAAGCCACACTGGCTACTGTGCCTTCTCTTCCAAGAGCTGTCCTCTCAAGTTGTGAGCCCAAATAAAGTCTGCTTGTTTAGTTTCCTCTTGCTTGGTATTTTGTCACCACAGTAAGGTTAGCACAGTAAGTGATACAGCAAACAGGTATTGAGGATTGGGGCCTTACCATGTGGTCCCTGAGCTTTGGACTGTGGGATACTCACCAAGGACAGCTTCAGACATAGAGTGCAGATGACCCAAGAGAAAGGCTACACGTGCTACAGACAGTAGAAATGGAGGGTCAGGAACTCCGCTAGGCTCTTGGAGCCCATATCGTGTCATCACACAGTTTGGAGCTGGGCAAGACTTGCAGGTTTTTGATGTGGCCCAGGTGGCTTTCAGTTTGCATTCACCCTGTATCTCCTTGCTGCCCCATCCATCTATTCCAGAATGAGGGTGCTCATTCAACACCATTGTAGACTGGAAGTCTGTGATGTCACCTGCTTATTGAGTTTACAGGGGCTTATGGTTAAGAGATTTCCTTGATTCTCAGAAGAAACTTTGGACTTTCAAACCATGTCAAGACTTTTAAAGCCTGTGGAGACTTTTGAAGTTAGACCAGAAGCATCTTGCTTTATAAGACAGTCATTAAATGACCACAAACCTAGGGAAACCAGGGGTAGAATTGTATAGCTTAAAGGTGATCTCCATGGATCATGCTGAAGCTTGACGTGATTTAGAATCACCTAGGAGACACACTTTTGGGTGTGGCATCCATCTTTCTCTCTGCTGCATCACACTCACGCTCACACTCACATGGCCACAGTAAGGCCTCTCTTATTACCATGCCTTTCCCACCATGATGGACTATACCTCAAACCATGAGCCAAATAAACTTTTGTTATGTTGATTTTTCCCAGACTTTTTTTTTTTTTTTTGGTCACAGCAGGAAAGAAAACAAAACAAAACCCAGCTAATTTTGCACCCAGGGTGCAAACGTTGAGGAGGTGGTACAAGTCCTCAGATGAAAATCTGATACCTGAGTCTCATCCCCCAGAGAGGAAGAAGATAAAAGTAAGGGGACCTTGGGGGCAGAGGCCAACCGAAGCCATCCCCAAGGAGCTTGAATGTGGTTTTCAGCCATTCCTAGAGGTGCCGTTCCATCTCAGGCTGTGAGTGTGCAAGGAATAAGAAAACAAACCGTTTTTCCTTTGAAGGACGTTTGACTCTGAAAGACCAGAAGAGCTGTTTGTACCACTCCTAGCCCCTTTTACAGATCAGTTTGTTATGGAGGATGACAGAGAAAGACATCATGGTCTTAGGAGAAGTTTTAAAAGGTTTGGGGGAGGGGACTGGGGAGTTGGCTCAGTGGGTAAGAGTGCTTGCTGTACAAGAATGAGGATCTGAGCTCAAATCCCAGAATCAATAAAAAGAAAAAGGAACAAACAAACAAAACACCCACCTACTCAAACAACCAACCAACAAAAACCTAAAATACCCGTGAATGGCCGTGCTATGCAGGAAGGAAACAGGAAGTTCACTGGGGTCTGCTGGATCCCACTCAGCTCCAGGTTTACTGGAAGACCCTGTCCCAAGGAAATAAGAGATGGAGGGTGAGGGGGAAGATCACCTGTCAGCCCCTGGAGCGCACCCTCACACACTGGGATGCACTCACCATCCACAAAGACAACACACTTGCTATCTGCTCTCATTTTTGTTGCTATGATAAAATACCCATGGCCAAAAGCAACTTAGGGGAGTGTATTAGTCGGGGCTCTCTAGAGGAATAGAGCACACACACACACACACACACACACACACAGAGAGAGAGAGAGAGAGAGAGAGAGAGAGAGAGAGAGAGAGAGAGAGAACACACATGAAGGGTATTTATTAGGATGGCTTACAGGCTGTGGTCCAGCTAGTCCAATGACTGGCTACTACCAGAAGGCCCAAGAATCCAGTAGTTAGTTGTTCAGTCCATGAGGCTGGATCTCTCAACTGGCTTCAGTACATACCAGAATCCCCAACAAGTTGGTTGCAACGCCAGTGAAGGAATGCTACTTGCCAGCAAGTAGACAAATAGAGCAAGCTTCCTTCTCCCATATCCTTTGTATAGTCTGCCAGGAGAAGATGTGGCTCAGATTGGAGGTGGATCTTCCCACCTCAAAAGATCTGGATTAAAAATGGGTATTCCCTTTTCAAATGAGTTTTTGTTTGTTTTTGTTTACAATTCCAGGTTACAGGTTACCATGGTGGGAAAGTCAGAGGCAGAAACTTGAGATAACCAGTCATGCTACATCCACAATCAAAAGCACTGGGTGAAACAAATGCACCTTTTCTTGCTAGCGTTCTTCACTCACATATAATACAGGGTCTGGCCTAGAATGGTACCACCCACAATGGGCTGGCCTTCCCCCACAGACATGGCCACAGGCCAACCTGATCTAAACAATTCTTCAGTGGAGAGTCCCTTCCGAGGAGATTCTAAGTTGTGTCAGGTTGACAATTCTAGCTAACCATCAATCTGTCACAAGGAACTGTAAGGCCAGTGGCCCCCACTCCCCCTCTGTCACACTGTACCACGTAGAACCTACTCGAGCCAGAGGGATCTGAGGATTTCACCCTTCAGCACGGCACTGCTGAGCCAGGAATCCATCCATAAGCATTCCTTTTCATCTATTATTTAATATCCACATCCACTCTCACAGATGTCTGCTGATGGCTCTGCCTGTGTTTGAGTTTGCTTAGCTAGGTTTTAGGACTGACTCTTCATGTTTCTCCACCTGGTTTACGATAAAACATTCAGACTACACTCTTCCACCATAGCTCGGATAGTCCCCTCCTTTCTCTCTGTCTTAACTTCTTTCTCTCATCTTTATCCCTTCTTCTTTTTACTTCTTAGTTGTAACTTTCCATGTATTTAACAGTCTCTAAAACCCGGAGCTCCCACAGGGTCTTGGCTTTTCTCTCATGTCCTAGTCGGCTTTCTGCTGCCGTGATAAACGCCACGAGCAAAACAGCTTGAAGAGGAAGGGGCTTATTTCAGAGCGCAGTTTGTAGTCCGTCATGAAGGAAAATCAAGGCAGGAACCCGAGGGCAAGAACTGAGGCAGAAGTCACAGAGGTGTGATGCTCCTCCTGGATTGCTGTTTGCTTCCTAATACAACTCAGGACCAACTATCGAGGGACGGCCTCACACAGAGTGGGCTGACACCTTCCACTTCAGACACAAATCAAGAAAAGGCTTTCCCATAGGCCAACTGATGGAGGCATTTTCTCGACTAAGGTTCCTTCTTTCAGCTAACTCTAGCTTTTGTGAAGCTGATAAGAAAACAAAGCAAAATCAGGACACTGCCTCATTGTTTTCTTTACAAAGTAGATCTAATGCTTAATCCTTATCCCTGCCCACTCTGCTTCTTTCTCACTTCTAATCCTATTAACTAAATTTTGAATATACTTTATACTATCCTTAGTTGTTTATTCTCCAACAGATATTGGAGTCAAAAGGGACATTGTTATTAATTTGCTAGTACAACAATTGCATAGTGTAATATCAAGCAGCTGTGGTTGCTCTCCTACTTAATACCCTACTTGGGGAATATTATACAGCTTACACCAGGCACCTTGAGCTCCTGGTCCGAGGAATTATTTTTTGAACTAAACACTCAATTCTATCACATCCAAATCCCACTTGAACATTACAAAATACATCAACTGAAAGAATATAGCTGATAAAAAATAACAACAGATGCATAAATCCCAACGCAGTAACACAGGAAACGAGAAAAACAAAGATGACTCCAAAAGTTATTAACCCTACAGCAATGACGTCTAGTGAGAGCGTGTGAGATGGAATCCCAGACTGAGAACTCGGATAACGATAATGATCTTAAGTATGTTCAAAGTTACACCCCCCGCCCCCCAAAACCAGATGAACTATAAAACAAAGAAAGTGGCAGATGGTGTGAAGGAGCAATTCAAGAAAGAGACAGACATAACCAGAGCACACCCCTGTGAGATGCTGCAAACAAAAGACTGTAGTAAGCCAAATACTAACACTCTGTGGAAGTTCCCAGCAACAGAATGGTAAAAAAGACAGCACATCTGAGCTCAATGACAAGGAGGAAGATCAGAAACAACCCAACAAGGTCAAAGACAAAATAGTAAGAAGGGAGCAGGGAGAATTTCAGGGCATACAAACATTCTAAAAAGACCAAATGAATGGGTTATAAGCATAGGAGAAGGGGAAAATCTCATTCTAAAGGTAAAGACGATAATGTAAAAAGAATCATAACAGAAAACTTCCCAGAATTTGGAAAGGAGATGCTAGTGCAGATATAAGAGGCATTTAGGTCTAAACAGACATGACTAAAAAGTTCCTTTTCTCCTCATATTTTAATTAAAACACTAAATATACAGAACAAAGAAAGTAGGTTGTAAGTTGGCACAGAGAGGCACCAAGTCACCTACAAAGGCAGGCCCCTTAGAATCATATCAGATGAGCCAACTGAGACTTCTCAAGCAAGAAGAGACTGGGATTGTGCATTTCAGACTCTCAGAGATAACAACTGCCGACTCAGACTGCTATACCTAACAACACTACCCGTTATAACTGAAGGGCAAATAAAAAAACTTCCCATGGTCAAAACAGACTGAAGGAATTTGTGGCCACCAAGCCAGCCCGACAGAAAATATGTGAAGAGTCTTACAGACTAAAGAGAAAAATAAGACATCCATGAGTCCTCGGGGGGGGGGCGGGGACAAACCATGCTAAAATACCAACCAAAAGAGGAAAAAAATGCCAAATTCCACAAAAATCAACCAAATGACAGGAATCAATACACAATTTTCAATAAACCTCTGGATATTAGTGGTTTTATTTCCCCCAATCAAAAGACAGACTAGTAGGTTGGATCAAAAATCAGGAGACAATCCAGGCCTAGAAAGACGAATGTCGCCACATGTTTTCTCTTCTGTGTGGGTCCTGCCTTTGCGTTTTTAGATTTCCGTGTTTCATATAGAACATCTGCAGAGCTCAGAAAGCAAGAATGGATCCTTGAGAGGGAAGGGGAAGAGGTCTTAATGGATGAGAGGATAGCAGAACACATAAGATATGAAAGTGGAGGGGAGGAAATCTGGGAGTTAAAGGGTTTTGTTGTTGTTGTTGTTGTTTTATGACCAACTTTATTTTCTCTATGCTAAAACAAAACAACAAAAACAGAACCAGCTACTACTTTCTGTGCACACACATCTAACTTCCTCTGCACACTCATCTAAATTTCTGTGAAGGTGATCTTGTGACATCGTCCAGGCGATGGACATTTAGGCAAGGATGGGAGGGTAGGACTGGAAGACGATGGGATAAAGGATGTATGAAAACCCTTAGGGAAACCTACTACTTTCTAAGATAATTTAAATATATAGAATTTAAAAGAAAATTTAACAAAGACTCCATGCATGGATGGATAACGCTCCCTTGGAAGACATGGGTTACTGAATGAAAATCTCAGTGCTGGGGGAATACTATCCTCTGAGTTACTGGCAAAGAGCTTTCAAAGACCACCAAAAAAAAACCCAGGCCATTGTCTTTGCTCTTGATTACCTAGCAGAACGAGATGGTAAGATCGTATTGCTGAAGATGCGGCATACTTTGGATGCAGGATACAGAGAACTCTAGCTAGGAATGACCTGAAAACTGCTTCCCTGCTGGCTAGCTTTTATATGCATGCTATTGGGAGAGAGAACTCATCAACAGTCTTATCCTCCAGTGAACCCTGCATTCCACAAGACTGGCCTGCCAGACAAGGTGTACTTACTAGTGTTACTGTGGCATGAGTTTTATGGGGACAACCACATTCTGCTTCGACTTGAGGCCTGATCCACAGGAGGATGGTTCATACCTGGTACTGTAGATCTGATCAAAAGATGCAGCTGAGGAGATCATAATCCCTAGCAGGGGACATGTTGTCAAACTGCCTTTTAAATATTTATGTTTATATATTCATATATGAGTGCTGCCCTCAACCTTGGCTAGAGAAGTTTCTCTGGGCAGTGGCCTGCAGATAGTGCAGAGACTCATGACAGGCCGGAATACTGAGAATGAGTGACAGCTGAGTGTTCTTCCCTAAATGGGACATCTACTTCAACTCCACCTAGGGCTCTGGGAATACCATGGAAGAGGAATCAGAAAGAACGAAGAGCCGGAAGATGGGGAGGAGTGTGCTGACTGCTGTCTGTGGGGCGAGCAATGGTCCTTGCACTCGTGACCTCACATTAGCAATCGTCGTCTTCACTAGACCTGCATGGACAAGGTCAACCTGACGAGATCAGTCAACATTCCAAGAGGCAGTGCTAACTGAACTCACTGTGTTACAAAGAAAGGAGATGGAGTGAAGAGGGGGACACATTAGGACGATGGGAGGAGCGGAGAGATGTCTTTTATTCTTTGTTCCCACAGATGGTCTCATATTTATTTCGCAGTGCAGCCCAAATTTTAAAAAAATCTCCTGAATTCAATATTCCCAACAAATTAAAAGCCCAACGACTCTTAACTGTGAAATCCATTTGGTATAAAGAGCATGTTATAGACTTTACACATATAAACAGGATACTATCAAATGAATAGTCACACCAAAGCAAAGCCAAAACCTAGAAGAGAAAATGCCAAATCTTACAGCTCCAGTGACCAGGCTCTTGGACTAATGATGTAATCTCCTGAGCTCCAGAGGGCTGCCATGTGCAGCACCCGTAGCTTCTCTTGTGGGCATAGGCCACCTCCATGCCACACCTGAAATGCCATGTGGTGGAAATCTCTGGCATCTCATATCCTGGGGTCTCCATTGCAATGAAGGCTTTACTTTCACCAATGGCCTTTCAAGGCCTCTCTGCAGGAATTTCAACACTGCCCCAAGGTACCAAGTCTCAGACTATGTATGACCCCCTGCATGCCTTCAAAACCAGGATTACATGGATGACGATGACATGGACATGTAGGCTGGCCCACCTCGATGGCAGCTGTATAAACTTCTGTGCTTTGACCCGAAGGAAACACTTTCCTATTGTCCCAGTGAAGTACAGGACTCACCTCCGTGGTGCTGAGCTCCTTGGCTATCACAGCTGCTTGTTTGGCCCATCTCTCCAGCTCACACAGATTCTCAACCTTAACATCGCATGAGCACTCCCCGGCCCCGTTACAGCGAAGCCCTTATAATGGGGCTCCATTGTCGACGCTGCTCTCAGTGCTACCACCTTTCAAGCTCCCACAAGAACCACTCCTTATGCTATGAGCACTCAACTTTTCCAGCCCCAAGATCCAAGTCTTCCACTTTCCTCTCATCACTCAGAGCAAGGCGAAAAGGACATGTGGTCAGTTATAGCGCAGCCACGCTGCTTCTTGGTCGCCGTCTTACTTCTGTGGCCCTGATCAAACACCCTGACCAAGGGGACATAGGGAGGAAATGCTTTATTTGGATTACAATTTCACTACAGTCTGTCATTGCAGGAAGTCACAGAAGCTGACATTTGAGGAAGCTAGACACGCTACACCCACAGTCAAAACCGGAAAGGCAGGAATGAATGCAGGCCTATTGGCTTACTTCCTGGCTTGGTCTCAGACAGCATCCTTCTCTTGCACAGTTCAGGGCTCAGCCTAGGAGCAGTGCTGTCCCCCCACTGACATGCTTACAAGTAAATGAGGCTCTCTTTTCGGGTTATTCAAAGTTGTGTCCAGCTGACGATTGAAGCTGGCCATTGCCGTCACACATGTTGACCAGCAAGATCTCAGGAGTTTTCCGTCTCTGCCCCATCATGTTGGGTTACAGGCACACCAAGGTACGCCTAGCTCTTAGATGGGTGCTAAGTATCTAAACTCAGGTCCTTGTGCTTCTGTACAGCAAGCACTGTTGGCCACTAAGCCATCTTCCCCAGCTCCCATGCCCTTTATTGTCTAATAAATTTTTATGTAGCCTTTGGAACATAGGTACATGAATTAGGTGTACAAATCAAGCACTGATATAAATCATGAAGAAATTTATTTAAAAACAATTCTTTGATATACACATAATTTTACCATTTATTAAAGATGAAAGCAAATTTGCATGCTAATGAGATGGATGGGCTTGTTCATTTTTACATAAAGAATTAAGTCTTGGCTGAATATTTAATACTGCAGGATGTCGAGCATCTTCAATGTTTTTCAGAGTTGCTCAATATTTTGATTTTATAATCATCCACGCTGAGAATAGCACTTTGCAGAAATACATGGTACAAAATGGTAGACGCATGTTCAGGGCTGTTTTATAAACTGTAGGAAACTCAGTCCTAAACCCAAGGCAGGATTCATTTAATGACTTTCTTTTTTAATGTAACTCAAGTCAGAAACTCAAACAGCAATTTTTAAAGTCAAGCACTCTAACACAACGCAAAGATATACTAATTTGATATTTGCATGTTGAGGAGTGATGGGGAAATGGGGAAAGTCTGTGTTTTCTGTAACTAAACAGTTCTGTCACCGTGAGAGCAGAAAGGTTTGCATGTACAACCGAAGCGCCGAGATCCAGACCAGGAAGGCAGCCCCAGTCTGTAAACCTTGCACAAGGGTGAGGACCCGAGCTCAGTCCTTATCACCATGGGCTAGACGCACGAGTGTCGTGACACACACTTGCAGTTATGGTGCTGGGGAGACAGACAGAACCCTGGGGCTCATTAGCCAACCAGCCTAGGCCTCTCAAAACAACAACAGCCTGGATAATTCTTGAGCAATGACATCCAAGGTTCACCTCTACCCCCCCCCATACAACCTACTCCCTACAATCCACTCCATTTTATAACATTGACTGTCTGGAATCTGAGCTGAAGGATTTCATTGGCTTATGCGATGTAAATATATTGGTCAGAACCGATACTCCGGTGATGTTGCCACATGAATAAACACTGCAGGAGACACCTTAGGTTCATGATGAGTTTCATTTTGAAGTGACTTGGTTGTTCCGTGTTTAGAAACTTTCCACTGGTGGCCACTGCATTCAATCTCACGATTTCACAGCCTTAGTGTAAGGAACTGGGTTCTAGAAGAATCTGTGGTGCACACTGGAGAGGCTGAAGGCAGTGTACAAAGGCAATGCAATGACTGCAGCTTATAATCCGTTTACTACTGCAGGTTAAACCCCAACTCCCTGCCCATATGCTCATTTTCTTGGAAAGAACTCAGGCACGTCCCCAGAAGTTCTGCAAGCGAGGCCAAGAGTCGAGTGGGAAGAATCAGCAGAACAATAGAGTGAGTTAAGACATGTTTCCACAGTGTGTTGGAAGTTCTGGAGGAGAGCAAGCTATTGTAGGACTCTTTGGGAGATGTCCTACATAGCTTAAACTGTCAACGTGACAACCTACAGTCACCTGAGAAAGGAGTCTCAACTGAGAAATTGCCAAGATTGGATTGGCATGTGGACACATTTGTAGGGGATTGCCTTGATTGTGAAAAGATGAAGAGGGCCCAGATGGTACCACCCATCTGTAGGCAGGTAGTCCTCAGCTGCATAAGAAACCTAGCTGAGTCTGGCAGCGAGGGTAGCGAGCAGTGTTTCTTTATGGTTCTTACCTCTAAGTTCCTACTAGAGTTCCTGCTCTGACTTCTCTCGATGGGACTCAGACCTGGAAATGTAAGCCAAGCTGCTTTTGGTCAGAGTGTTTTGTTGTTATTTGATTTTTTGTTTGCTTGTTCTGGTGTGTGTGTGTGTGTGTGTGTGTGTGTGTGTGTGTGCATGCGTGTGATTACGGAAACAGAAAGGACACTAGAACAGAATGAGGTACTGGGGAAGTGATGAACCTGATCGTGTGACTTTCTACGTCTTTGGACTATTTCACTGGGGGATTATGGAATTATCTAGAACTTTGGGCTGGAACTTCTCCCAGAGTTTAATGGGCCATAATTATGGAAGCTTAGAAGTCAGTAAATCTGAGAGAAGTGTGCACTGCAGAGGCCTGGCTTGTGAAGTTTCACAGGGAAACAGAACAAACCTATCAAGACTTGGGATACAGCTTGTGAGTGTGATATCTTGGATTAAGAATTTGTGTGTGCTGATCACCTAGGTCTGACGCAGCTGTGATTGACAAGAGACTCCTACCACTAAAGTGAAACCTTTTCCACATCATTGGATGACAGGAAAGTCTTCCCTCAGAGTCAGCACACAGAAGCTGTGCTCCATGGGCACCAGAGCTATGTCTCCAGCTGGCAGCCCAACTTGATAATGGGTAAGAGTCTCCACACGCTACTCATTTTGAAGACAAGAAAGCTGCAGGATTAAAGGGGTTCTAACTAGAAGCTGAGGCTTGGCATGATGTGGAGGGGTCAGGGGGGCATCGGTGAAGGTGCAGTCTCTGTTACAACGGAGAGCCTGGGATACGGGAGATACCAGTGCCGAGGAAAGTCCACCAAGGATGGCGGCAAGGGTGGAGTGGAGAGGTGGAAGCCTGCAACAAGCTGTGCGCGTTGTGAGTGGTGGAGCTGAGGGAGCAGGACGGCCCAAGCCTTTTGAAGCCAGGAGATCACAAGTTAGTTCCAGATGCTGGACATGGAGCGCTAGGATCTGGGCTGACAATGCTGGAGTCTGGTTTGGCTCTGATCAGAGAGTTTCCATGCCCCGATTCTTCTCTTCGAAAAGAATAAAGTGCACAGCCCATTTTTATGCTATGGGAACTACTGCTAAAGGACTTCGGACCCTTAAAGAGACATTTAACATTTAAAGTACGAGAATTACTAAAAACTGTGAGACCTTTAGAAAAATATTTAAAATTTGTTTAATTTATGTATTTGCTTGCATGTGTGCATATGCACCACATGAATGCTCGGTGCCCACAGAGGCCAGAAGAGAACATTGGCTCTCCTGGGACTGGAGCCGTAGGCGATCGTGAGCTGCTGTGTGGGTGTGCTGAGAACTAAACCTGAGTAGCAGTGATTTTAACCTCCGAGTCATCTCCCCAGCTCCAAAGTGTAGCACATCTAAAGTTTTATTGTGCTTTGTATTTAATATTAACAAGCTATCTTGGGGACAAGGAGTTGAAAGTTCATGGTTTAAAGTGGCAGTTTGTGTGTCAAGTTGGCAAGGGGGTGGTGTGTGCCAATTAGCTTTAACTGTCCTTGACACAGCCTGGAGCCGCACAAGGAGGGAGTCCCCATTGAGGGAATAGTGGGATTGGGTTGTTTTAGGAGCATGTTTATGAGGGAGCGGTCCAAGCCTACTGTGGACGGCACTATTCCTAGGCAAGTGGTCTTGAGGAAGTTAGCTAAGCATGAGCCAGCAAGCTTATTTCACCAGGGTTCCTGTCTCCAAGTTTCTGCCTCTACTTCTCGCAGGGGTTGACTGAGACCTGGGCATTTAAGAGAAATGAATATTTCATTCCTGTGAGTTGGTTTTGGCTGTGGTGTTTGTCTCCAGAATAGCAAGCGAACTAAAAGAGGAGACCGGAAAGTGAGGAGGACGAGGTGGTGGAGACCTGGACTCCACCCTCCATTTCCTTCGTTAAGCTCCAACCAGTTACTTTCCTCACCACTGTGATAAAACTCCAGACAACATCAGCTCAGAGAATGAATGGTTGATTTTGGCTCACAGTTCCGGGGTGCAGATGTAACGGCAGGAGAGTCGTGGTGGGGGGGGGGACCTGAAAGCAGCTGGTCACGTGTCTGCAGCCGGAAGCAGGCACAGAGGAAGACTGCAGCATAGCTCACTCCCTTCTCATTCAGTCTGGGCCCAGGACATGAAATAGCAGTGCCCACACTTAGGGTAGGTTTTCCTGTTTCAAACTACCACATGTAAATAATGTCACAGACGTGCCCAGTGCTGACAACCAGGAATAGCTGCCGCAATCCTATTCCACCATGGAATTCTGCTTCCGGATCCACCTAAGGGAGACCTACCTTCAAGGAAGTGACCCGAGTCATCTTTGGAGCACCTGGTGCCATGTCTGCTCTGAACTCAGGGTGGGCTTTGTGTTATCTTCAAGAGCTGTGTAAAGCGCCTGTGTATATAGGACTAGCTGGAGGGAGGGGGACCCTGAGAGTTTCTACTAAGTAGGTTCCCCTGAAAGATGTCGGGCATCCTTATGTAGGGCATGGCATCAGTGAGGACTTGCAGTGCTTTGCTGTCCAGTGAGCACATGGGTCTAGTGGTACCCTGCAGGGGTACTGGGACACTGTGTTTATTGCCTCCCTGTAATTGAACTTCAGAAGCTAAGCTGTTTCTTCCAGAGACTGTTTGTCATTGCCCCTGATACCGTGATGGAGTCCAAGCTCAGAATCCTAGCCTCCAAAGCTCATAGCCGATGGTGACAGTGGGACCAGCTTCAGGGACTATGCACTAGCTGTTCTCGGTCCCGATGCTGGGAACACCTCAGTCACAGAAGTAGTGGAGAGCATCCCGTCCAAGGACTCCAGGGTCTCTGGAAGGCACGCCTCCTCCCACTCTCCTCCAGCTTCCTGCACTGATGGTATTGTCTGCCCAGGGAATCATGAGATATTGCTGCCCCCAAGAACTCAAACAGCAAGGAAATATCTGATGGTATAGTTTCCGTAAGACCTATTCCCGAGAGAGCCTGCCTTGGAATGACTGTCAGCTTCTTCAGTGCCAAGGCTGCCTTCCTTGAGGACCTATCAACATATGGAACTTCTTTTTAATTTAAAATAAAGCAGACTCCCAATCCCCTTCCTCTCTTGCCTCTGTCTCCTACTGGTTGGCGCTCTGGCTGTCCTGTAAACATAGGAGTGTTGTGGTCCCCCCAGCCTTTGTCAGTTTTACCTGAATATTGTCAACCACTCTCTCGGCTTGGTCATGCTCCAGGGGCCCCCTAGCAGCCCCTGTTGTTGCTCATTTCAACCTCCTGGACCCCTTGACCTCTAAGCAAGTGAATCTGTGCTGTCCCCTCCCTAGCTAGCCCCCCTATCCTGTTCTCAAGCAGCCTGAGATGAATCCAAAGACGAACTCCCAAAGTGGAAAGGGTTTCCCCTGCTCATTCACACCTGCTGCGTTTACCCAGGAAAATGCGCCTCTCACCTTCAGTGTGGGCTACCTGTATCCGTCATTACTACAGCCCTGTTTACAGGGGAGAAAACTGAGAGAACAGATGTCTCTCCTCTAGCACGTAAAACCTGTCACCAATTCTGACCTCAAAGCATGCTCTTGACTCCGTGGGAGTATTCCTGGCAAATCCCACAGTAGCCATTAAACCACCTATGTCTTACCTCAGGGCTGGCGATGTCATGGTGACCTCAGTGTCATGGTATAGGTACTCTGAAGGCTGTGTTTTTTCAGATGTTAGAGTTTTCGCAGGGGTTCAAGTTTCTTAGCTTTGAGCAACAAAAGATAGGGTGGGAGAGAGAGAGAAGACACCATGTGGCAAATCCAGCCTTCACACTATCACATACTTCTCTCTGGTCCTCTCCCAGACCCCAAAGCCCCCTCCCCAGCTATGACATCACCAGTCAGCCCCCCTGCAGATGACAGCCCTGTGATCCATCACCAGCCATCTGCTTTTTTGCTGCCAGAGATAGGAAAGCCTGGAGCTGGCCCCACTGGGCTGGGAGGCAGCTGCACCCTGCCCATCACAGCCCACAAAAGGCTGTTTGCATTTGTCCATATTGCTCCTCCCCCCCAGCCCTCCACTATCTGAAGATGTAACATCTTCCTATCCAGGCCTGGAGTTTCCAACCAGACAGCTCCCAGAGACTCAGCAGTGAGATTGAGATGTGATGAGGTAAAGCCTTGGGCATCTGTGAACTCGTGTTCATAGTGCAGGCTGTGATGAAAGGCTGTTTGCTTAATGCCCAGACCAAATCCAACCCAGGGCCTGGCGCTTCAGAGAAGTGTCTCAGCTTTCGCCTCTTGAAAATTTGGGGCAAGATCCAAGCCCTTGTCAGTCTTATCCACCTCTTGAGAAGGGTGAATTTTGTAATGTAATGTGGAACTGTTTATCAAGAGAGAGCTGTCCAGCTGCTTCTCAGGGCTCAAAGTCGGCATCTTCATTCTTTGGGTACAAGACGTAAGCAGTGAATCCCAGTCCCACTTTCTAGAGGGGAGAGTCAGATGGGCAGGCCTCAGAGAGATTTAAGTAGCTGGAAAAGAAATGGATACTGAGCTTTGGTGGGCTCTTGTTTCCTAAAGTTTGGGGGGAGAGGTGAGTGGAGAGTGACCAATTGAGCAGCAGACTTTTCCTTGAAATAGAAAAAAATTAAAAAGGGGCTCTTCTTTGTCTCTACCCTGGGACAATGACCTCCCCAGACAGCAGCCCCACAGGCCCCTTCAAAAGGGCACAATTACCTCCATAGCGTCTGTCGGTTCTGCTTGACTTGGAGAAATGGCTCCCTCCTCGGAGTTCCTAAAACATTTATCATCCCTGCGATTCCCCGGGCAATTAATCAGGTGCTGCCTTGACTATCTCTGCCAACGCTGTTGTATCGAGTGACTGTTTAACCCTTATCAGCAGCGGGGCTTTCCACAGCTTGTCTCTCTGACTCAACAGGAGCTTCTAGAAGGCCAAGCAAAGGTCCACCCATCACTGTGCCCTGTGCTTATTCCCTGAAGGTGTCTGGTCTCTTCACCAAGAGGGTCTGTCTATCCTGAGAGATAGCATTTGCATGCAGGATGCTTAGCATCAGACTGAGGCCCACAGTGCTCACAAAGGGGCCATCTGTACTGGTGTCCTCATGAATACTGCCACTGGTTTGTTTGAACATGATTGAGTATCTGTGGTTTTTATTGTTTGGATTTTTAAAAAAAGATTTGTTTTGTGTGCGTGTGTGTGTGTGTGTGTGTGTGTGTGTGTGTGTGTGTACAGAAGAGCAGGTGCCCTCAGAGTACAGAAAAAGGCATCCCTTTGAACTGGAATTACAAACAGTTGTAGCCATATAACATAGGTTCTGGAAACCTAACTTGGGTCTTCTGTAAGATCAGCGAGCACCACTGAGCCGTCTCTCTAGTCCTGCCTGAAGACTTCATCAATGATTATTGTGGAGCTGGATATGTGCCATGATCTGTGTGTGGAGGTCTGAGGGCAGTCAGTCTGTCCTTCCGCTTCCAGAGGTTGAGTTTAGGTTATCGAGCTTGTACCATTGAACAGCAAGAGCCTTCATCGGATAAGCGATCTCACTGGCCCTCAGGACGGAGCATCTCTGGGTTCCAGGCATTGTATTCCTGTGGGCATTTAGAGCAGCAATCAGACCTTTTCCTGATGAGTTCTGGAGCCTCTCTGGAAACACAGGCGCTGTTTTCTATTGCTGGCGAACTGCCTGCTTCAAAGGCTCTCCAACTGTGTTACAGACTGCTCAGTCTGGGTGAAGGTAGTTGTTTTGATCTAACGTGTAGTCTGTGGCTTTCAAAGGACAAAGGGTTTGTGGATAGAAATCTCCTACAGTCCCCCCACAGAAGTCAAGGAGGAGGGTCAGGGGGAATGGGGGTACTCTGCTAGTCTGGTGTGGGGGTTCTGAGAGGCCCATGTCCAGTGTTGCTGGAAAATATTTGTGATTCAGCAATTCGTTTTTCCAGCCCAAGGATCCAGGTAGTACCAGTGTGTTTATAGGATGAAGGATGCAGGTAGTACCAGTGTGTTTATAGGATGAAGGATGCAGGTAGTACCAGTGTGTTTATAGGATGAAGGATGCAGGTAGTACCAGCGTGTTTATAGGATGAAGGATGCAGGTAGCACCAGCATATTTATGGGATAGAGAATGCAGTTATTCCAGGTAACCCAGCCATTGGTTGTCCTGTACCTGTGCTGATTACTCATCTGCCTGCAGAGGTTCCTGGTTCCTGTGTGAAGAATGAGGGTGCAAGGGGAGTGGATGAGAGCTGTCATGATCCCCCAGATGAACTCTCACAGGTGGAAATAGGGAGGTGTTGGAGGAGGAAGGGAGATGCCTCCCTTCTAGATCTTTCTGACCTGGACTTTTGCCCTTTCCTGATTCCCTCTGTATCCCAAGGCCCATCACCCCTCCCCACATATCAAGGTCTTCCATTTACAGGTATACTACCCTGTGTGCTGGGAGTACCACAAGGGCAGAGCCCAAGATGTATCAGAGCAGGGGTGGGCACAAGAATCACTGCGTCCCTGCCACGGTTGAGAGCCTTATAAAAACCCCATTTGACACATTCTTGCAGCCAGCTAGACCCTGGGAGTAGGGGAGCTGCTGGTCTCTCCTAGACTGCAGATCATCCCATTCAAATGTGAGCATTCAAACCATGCCTCACTCCTGCCCGAGGTTTATGACTCTCCCGGGGTCCATTCCACAGCCCACTTCTCAGCCAAAGCCTGATTTGGGGGCAGCTGAGACCAGCCCCAAGCCCCAGAAGGAAAGAAACCTACATCTCCCCAAGGGCCACCAGCCAGGGACAATGGATCCTCTGTCATTCAGTAGCGAGTATTACAAAACCTAAACACATTATCCTGGCCCTGGTGAGACGCTTAGGAAATAAAACAGATTTTACAAACACACATAGACATGAGAAATGAGGCGAAAGCACGGCTGGGGCTGAGGGACTACAAGGTGACCTCACCCCCAGCTGGCCCTGAAAGAAAGAAGAATAATGTGTGGCCATTCTGAAAACCTCAGGCCATGGGCAGCCATTCAGAGAGGCGCTTACCCCAGTCAGGGTGAGGTCAAGCCCGGCCCAACCTCATAAGGCAGTTGCAATGGCCCATCCTCATTGTCAACAAGATGGCATTCAGGACCTCTGAGGAGGCCCACTCTTCCTATGGAGATGTTTGCAGGAAGGACCACCCTAAAGACAGGAAGCCCTACGCTATGGCAGGGGCCCCAGTCTGGATAAGAAGGAGAAAGAAACCAAAGCGAGCATCATCTTCACAGATGGTGGGCAGAGTGTGACCAACTGCCTCACCCTCTGGCTGCCATGCCTTCTGTGCCATCATAGATGGCACCCTTGAACTGTGAGCCAAGATAAGCTTTTTTCTTTTTGTAAGCCGCTTCTGTCAGGCATTTTGTCATAGCAAGGAGAAGAGTTAACTAATACGATAACCTTATTTGAAGATAGGTTTTCTGGAGATGTAGTTAATTAAGGATCTTCAGGTAAGCCAATATATGGGGATCCTGCTGAGGAGAGAGGATTTAAGAGTCATGTGGAAACAGAGCAGAAACTAGGGTAATGTGGCACACTCACCAGCCAAGGATATGCCAGGAGCCATTGAGACCAGAAGAGACAGAAGGGAGCCTTCCCTGGAGCCTGTGAGCGCAGCTACATGCCTAGACTTCATACTTCTGGCCCATGCAAGCATCTCTGACTATGCTGTTTCATGTTAAAGGAGTGTGATTCCTCAGTTGCTTCCAAGAGTGTCATGTGATGGCTATCCCCGTGTTTGACTCCATTGCTCTCCTGGAGAAGCTGAGCCCCCCCTCCCCACCAAGGGTAGATGTGGAGGTTTCAGAAGCCAGATTCAACAATGGCATGAGCTTGTGCAGGAGACACAGTTCACCATGCTTTCCATAGAAGTGAGGGCAGGTAGAGCTGTGACCAGTGCTCTGTGGACTGCTGGTTTCCATGGGCACTGGAAGCGAGAGGCTTTCTCACCAGCAGACCTTTGGAAAACCACCAGAGCCTCATCCATCCTTTGGGTTGCAGATGGGGACTTATAGAGCAGGTAAATACGTTGTCAAGGAGGTGAGTAGACCAGCTTATGTCCTAGAAGGGGCATAAGAGATGGAGAGATGAGATGCCAGGGGGGAGCCCTGGGGAGGCCTACTGAGAACATAGCTGGAGTCATCTTTGAGCAGTCACTGATCATGTTGGACCTAGACATTAAGGAATAATGTCCCAGGCAGAATGGGCCATATGTGCAAAGGCCCTGTGCAGATAATTGGCTAGCGTCAGTGACATTCTTTTTTATTTTTGTTGGTTTTTTGAGACAGGGTCTCTCTATGTAGTCCTGGAGCTCACTATGCAGATCAGGCTGGACTCAAACTCACAGAGATCACCTCTACCTCTTGATGTTCTGGAGGCCACAACGACTGGATAACAGGAAGACCTGGGGGGTCCCAGGGAGGAACAGGGTTTCTGATTTGTTTCTTGGCAGTGGGCAAATGCCCTAGAAAGGAGGGCCCTTCATCACTTGCTGGAAGTCTCTCAGGACTACCTTTCTAGAGGTGAACAGTGACTCTGAGGAGTTTGAGCTTCCTGTAATGGCTCCTCCAGGCTAGGAGATCCAGAGAGGTGTGTGACACTTGGTAGGCAATGACTGACATGCATGGGCAGGGAGTGGGGTCAGGAATGGCACGTGTTAGTCATCCTTCACAGAGAACGTCTTGTTCTCCCTAAGCCCCAAATGTTTCCTATCTCCTAACCCTGTGGCATATATATGGTAGACATTTACAAATATTTGTTATTTGACTGGTTGTCTATTCTGCTGATATTTTAGAGGCTAGTGACCACAAGGTAGGTGAGGAGAGAGGGGAACAGGAATAGGGCTGTGTAAGCATGCAACTGCTATATGACAGATGAGATGGTCCTTAGAGGAAGCCAAGCATCTCACAAATTCAAGCACAGGAAGTTGCTTTAAATGCATGGCACCAGCGGCCAGGAGTGCCATGGCTTTGCCCAGGAAAGAACCTTTCTTTGCGGGAAGGGGTTTGAGACAGGGTTTTATGTAACCAAGGCTGACCTTAAGTTCAACCTTAATTACTTTCTGTTGCTGTGATAAGACACCGTGACCAAGGCAACCTCTAGAAGACAGAATTCATCTGGGGATTATGGTTATGGAGGGTTGGAGTCCCTGGTGGTGGAGCAGAGGTAGCACGATACAGGTAACTGGAGCAGCAGCTCAGAGTTCATATTCTGAACTGCAAGCAGGAAACAGCAAAAGCACAAAGGATAGCAGGAGGCTTTTCAAACCCTGAAGCCCACCCGGGTGACATGCCTCCTCCAACAAGGCCACACCTCCTCCAACAAGGTCACACCTCCTCCAACAAGGCCACACCTCCTCTACAAGGCCACACCTCCTCTATAAGGCCACACCTCTGATTTCTTTCCACAGTTCCACCAGCTGGGGACCAAGCATTCAAACACATGAGTCTGTGTGAACCGTTCTCATTCAAACCACATGTTCCTTTTCCTGCCCCCATCTGCTGGGTGTTGGCGTGCATCTCTACACCCAGTTTTCCAATGTTTTTGAGACAGAGTCTAACTCTATAGCCCAGGCTAGCCTGAAACTAACTATCCAGTCTAAGATAACCTCAAACCTGGGGCGATGCTCCTGTCTTAGTCTTGTAAGTACTGAGATTATGGACATGAACCTACAAGTCCTTCCCTCTACTCCAGGGAGGGGGTTGAGTTCAGTACCTGTGCTCTATCCCTGAGCTCTGTCCTCAGCCCTTCTTTTCTCTTTTAGACTCGTGAACCTTTTCCTGGCCTCCTTCAAAGGCTTCAGAGCTCCCACCACCCAGTGTGTCCTACTTTAGTTCCTGTCGTCATGACAAACCTCCCTGACCAAAAGGAACCTAGGGGATAAAGGGTTTATTTCTACTCACAGTGCCAGGCTCTAGCCCATCCTTGCAGGGAAGTCAAGAAGAGAGGACACGAAATCAACTGTCACATCCCATCCACATGCAACTTTGTGCGTGCCTACGCTCAGTGTGTCTTTTCCTTATTTTATCCTCAAGCCCAGGGAATGGCACTACCCACAGTGGGCAGATCTTCCCATGCCAATTAATGTAATCAATACAATCTCCCAACAGTCATGCCCATTAGCCAACCTGATCCAGATGATCCCTCATTGAGACTTTCTTCCCTGGTGATGCTAGACTGTGTCAAGTTGACAATTAAAACTGACCATCATAATGCAACCTCCTGTCACCTTGATACACAAACATACCGTATCATTTTAAGCCATAACTTCCCACCTCTTGTCCTTAACTGTTTCATGCTTTTTCTTTATAATATAAAATATCGTCCAACCTTTAAGTCCAAATAGTAAAAATTCCAGTTTTTTGAAAGTCCAAAGATTCTTTACTGTGAGCTCTTATAACCTTAATAAGATTGTATACTTCAACCGTATAATAATGGCACAGAGAAAATATCCTTATTCCAAAAGGGAAGTATGGTGGTTTGAATGAGAATGACCCCATGGGCTCATAGATTTGAATGTTTGGTCAACAGGGGGTAGCACTAGTCTCTCTCTCTCCCTCCCTCTCTTCTTCCCTCCCTCCTGCCTGCAGATTCAGATGTAGAACTCTCAGCTACTTCTCCAAACCATATCTACTTGTGTGCCACCATGCTTCCCACCATGATAATAATGGACTAAACCTCTGAAACTGTAAGTCAGCCTCGGTTCAATGCTTTCTTTATAAGTGTTGTGATCATGGCGTCTCTTAAGAGCAATAGAACAGTGACTAAGACAGGAAGTATTAACATTAAAAGTAACAGTGAACACTCACATTAAAGTAAAGCCAGTGCTCAACAAGGAAACACAGACTCTTGCAGCTCCATATCCAGAGTCTTGGGATTGTAAGATAACAAAAGTCCTCTGGGCTGCAGAAGACTTGGATGGCCACACCCCAGCTCTGACACTGTGCACACAACTTCTCTTGCGGGTGCTGGTCACCTGCGCTCCACACCTGCAGTTCTTAGCAGGCATCTCAGAATCCTGGCAATGCCAGTGTTTTGGGATGTCTCCATACAACTGAAGCTTCACCTTCACAGTTTCACCAAATAGCTTCTTAGGGCCTCTTTGCAAGGACGCCTCCCATCCTACCAGAAAGTACCTGGCCTTGGCTGAGCTCCACAAATCTCAATCTTCTATCTTTGCCTTAAAAACTAGCAGCACGTGGACAATGCCTATGGCATTGACAAAGTCTACTGACAGCTTGAGATTTATCCCTGTCCCCTTGAACCACAGCCGCATCACCTTCTATGGGATGACCCTGAGAAAATATCTTCCCATTGTCTCAGTAAAGTGTGGGAGCTCCTTCACAATAGTCCTGAGCTTTCCACCAATTACTGCTGCCTCTTCAACACCACCCCAAACGCCATCCTACCTTGAAATTTCCCCTGGTAAACAAACCAGTTGATCATCTTCAAACTTAACCCTGCTGAAGCTCTTATGACACATGAAAAATGCAGCTAGATTCTTGGCCGAAATGTCACACAAATGCCTCCTCGCCTTCTTCCTCCGTAAAGTCCTTGTTCCCTCTGACACTTGATGAGCTGGCCTCCCATTGTCCTGGTTTTCTCAGTGTTCTCCTAAGCTCCCACATGGACACCCTATGAAGGTCTGCTCATGACATGCAGCAGACTCTAGCCCAGAGTTCCAGACTCTTCCACTCCTCCCTCCCCCCAAGTTCCAAGAGCTTAAAAAAATCCACGTGGCTGGGTTTGTCATTTCTGCCACTGTTAAAAAGCCCCCGTCAAGAGCAGCTTAAGAAAGGGTTGATTTTTAGCTCATGGCTCCAGGCCCAGCCCATCATTATGGAGAAATCAAGGTAGGACTTAAAACAGTCACATGACATCCACGCACAAGAGCAGAGAGAAATGGAGGGAGTGTATGCCCGCTCTCAGCTCACTGTTTACCTTTGTAGACAGTCCAGGACTGAAACTCAGGGAACTGCACCACCCACAGTGGGCAGGTCTCCCCATCTAAACATGCATAATCAAGATGACCCCCCCTTTCACAAGCCCATTGGCCATGCTGATCTAGTCAGTCCATCACTGAGACGATCCTCCCAAGTGATTCTAGATTGTGTCAAGCTGACAAACTAAAACTAGCCATCACACAGCGGAACAAGCGGAGGTAAGTCCCAGTCCCCTGGAAGTGTGCCCAGAGCTGGTGGTACAAAGGCCCTCCTTCATGGCTCAGAATATGCAGAGTTTCAACTTTCTTCTCAGAAGGGAAAGTTCCCTGCAGGTCCTGCCCGCCAGTGCACACATGTGGGATTGATTTGCTTGCCTGCTTGTTGGCCAGCATTCCTCTGCTTACTGCTCATTCTTTTCTCTTCTCCAAGTGAAACAGTCACAGGGTGGTCTCCCAGGGGACTTTCTCCAAACTTGGACCCGGTGGAACCTGATGCTGTGGAAATGCCAGAAGTCCTATCTCTTTGGAGGTCCCCACCTCTCTCCCCTGCACAGCATCCCGGGGCGGGGGTGGGGGGGTGGGCAGGCACAGAGCCACGTGTTTATGGAGTCTTCTCCTCTGTCACCACCTTTCTGGGTGAGGAAAAATGCCACTACCTTGTAGTGAGTTTCATTGGGTCAGGAGTTCCAGGGACTCGCTCCCCACAGTGCAGAGGTGCTTCCAACCTTGAGATAGCAAGAATTTATCAGGTTCAGGAAGCTGCCAGCAACAAGACACTCAGTTGTCAGCTGACTGCTTTTGCCTCCAGGGTATATCTGCAACACCTGGAGCCTTTGAGGCTGCACAGTGCGGGGGTCATGCTGTGGGGCTCCAATAGACAAGGGGTGGGATACTTCTGTGATCTCAAGATCCACCAGCACCTGACATGGACCAACTGGACTAGAGAGATGCTCTCCTGGCCTGCCTACTCCCCAAGCATCCCTCACTGAATTCTCTTGGGTTCTACGAATGGCCACACCTGGGGCACAGACTGACCAAAGAAACTCTGGGAAAAGGACTTTCTCAGAGTCATTATCTGCCTTGCATCCCTCCTTCCTCACCTTTACATCCTCTTCTATTCCTCCACGTGAAGCCTGGGGTACCTTAGAAACCAAAACGAGTGGAGAGAGATTACATGGCATTCCTGCCATCACTCTAGTAGAGGAGAGAGCGAAGTCATTCAGCAATTCATCAATCACAGACCAAAGGAAGAGAGGAGGGGGAAAGGAGGGATGGGGGACAGAGAGTCTTCATCACTGGTCCTTCATGTGTGGCTCACGTAGGTCTATATGTTCTGTAGAAACTTCTGGAGAGGGACTGTGCAGTCTTTCCCTTTGGAGTGGCAATGTGGGCAACTAATCACGGGGATTCAAGAAGGAGGCCACCCAGCAGGTGGGAGCTGCCAGTCAAGCCCTGAAAAGAAAGTCTGCCCCAGATCTTTCTCTAACACGGGTAGCTTGGAAGGCCCACGTTCCTGCTTCTGCCCACCTCAGGGCTATGAGCATTTCAAAGCCACAGGCTGAGGCCCATGAGGTGGCACAGTGGATACAGGCTTTTGCTGCCAAGCCTGGCAATCTGAGTTTGATGTCTGGTCCCAACATGGTGAAGGCACACAACTAACCACACAAGTTGCCCTCTTATCTCTATACCTGTAGAACTGGTACTACCCAGTTTATACTTACCACGCAAGTCCTTTACCAATGGTATTACTGGCCCCTCACCTTTGCCATTCACTAACTTTTTTTTAATCCCCTTCCTCTTTCCTGGCCCCTCTCCCTGCAACTCTCAGTCCCTGGACAGTTTCTTGGTCTCTGCTGTGCCACCACCTCCTCCAGAGGCCTTTTCTGAGTATCCTTCTGCCATGTCTACTGTGTGCTGGGAGACAGGGACCTTGTGCCTTGCTGGCTATGTTTCCCCAGCGGCCACTTTGCCAGTGTCTCCATGATTTGACTCTATGGGCTATTATGTAAGACCGTTGTAGGTAACATGAGTAGTCCTCCCAAATGACATCTTTGAAAAGAGAATGAGTGACCTCAGGACATCCACAAGAAATCTCTGAAGCTACTTCTTCACCTGCAAAGTGGGAAGACAGAAGAGGGTTCCCAGAGATGATTCATGAGGGGTACAGATCACAGTTATAAAGATAACACCCAAGGGGGAAGGCACAGTTGGACAGCTTGCTGGAAACTCGTGTGCTCTTCTATGAACCAAAAGCCTGGGATGTTTCTTTCATATCAACCTGTACCATTACCCATTTGCATGTCATCTGAAAATACCAAAGAACTGTGGCAAAGGAGACCCCGTGAACAGCTCCAAGCTGCATCCTTGGCCCCTCCACTACCCTGATCCTGTAAAGGAGGCCTGCTGGGGCTTCCTCCTTCGAAACTAAAATATCTCTGGTTCTGCAACCATCAACATATGTCTAACACTCTGCTGCCAGGGCCCAAGGGAGCTGGATGGGGAACACCAGCCTGGCAGACTTCAGGGAAGTGATGGTCGCCTTCCATCTCTCCCTCAGGTAATGCCGGCCACCAGTAGTCCAACATCGCTCAGAAGAAGAGTCTTTTTACACCCTTTTACCCACCTGTCTGGGTGGGTGCGGGCTTGGCTTCCAAGTGGCAAAGGATCTGATCGTGTTCATGATTCTTCCTACCCCAGATTTTCCTGATCCCTCAGAAATCCCCAGAACCAAGGCCCATCAACCTGCATTGCCTCATCTGACAGGAGAAGCCCCTAACATCATGGCACACTGTGTCCTGAGCCTACCTGTCTGTCCTCCATATGCTAGCTCATGCGGTCACTCTTTGTGATGTGATCACTGCCTGCTCCACGCTCCCACCCACACTGTTCTCCTAACAATCTGGGCCCCTGGAGCTATCAGGTAAGCCAATCATGTCAGATGTGGCGCCCACACTGGCCTCCTGTGACACTCAGTTGGTGGTGGCTTTATCCCCACAGCGAGGACAGCTTTTATCTCTTAGGAGGTTCAGCCATCCGTTGACTATTCATTTATTCCTTCATTCACTCAACAAATATTTACCCAACCCTTGCTCTGAGTAAGGACAGAACAAAAATGAATTACGCACACACAATCTCACAGCTCTCCATGGTGCCAGAGGGGAGATAAGAAAATCTGTGCTAGCAACTCATTGTGGGGCTCCCTGTTCTTCTTAGCAGCTGGGGTCTGCTGCTAACAATGCCCTGATCTTCCCTGGGAAAGTGCTGTTGTCCCCTGTTCTCAGCTGGTGTGGTGTGTCAGGGGTGGGGGTGGGGTAGGCAGTGCTAGATGGTTTGTTAGCCCATAAACGAAACGAGGCCAAGGAAGGCTCAATGACCTGGCTGTGGCCTGTGTATGATGTGGGGAGGTGATCAGATTTCGTTTTGGTACCTTTGTAGGGATGGTCCACGAATCTAGTAAGGGCAGAAGGCAATGCAACTTGCCAAGGAATTCTTCCATCCGCCATTGGTCTGGGAAGCTGTCCTGGGGTAGAGCTTCCTGTCTGGACAGAACCAGAGAGAAGAGAGTACAGCCAGTATCCACGTGTGGCCAAATGTTACCTGCTGATCAGCTGTCCAGTGTTAGGTAGAGACATGGTATGTTCCCAGTAGGCTCAAGTTCTCCCACGGAGTGTGCCGTTCCTTCACCCCCTGCACCCCACACTTTTGAACTACATCTAAGTCTAAGTGATTTTACCCTTAAATGAAAAAATAACACCAATTAGTTAGCTGGATATGGCCCTTGGGAGGGACAAAAGCAGGAGGATTATGACTTTGAAGCTAGCCTGGGCTACACTGAAAGAGCTTGACAAAAGAAATAATAATAATAATAATAATAGAAAAAAGAAGAGATCAGTTGTTCAGATAGCTAAGTGGTGAGACACTTGTCTTCACAGGGACAAGGGAAGATAATAAGAAAATAATTCTCTGAGATGTGCTCAGAGCTACTCTCAGCTTCCAAACACTTGACTTCCAGTTCAAACTCTTCCAAAGCCACTGTGTGACCCTGGGCAAATAGCTTCTTTTCCTCAGACCACACAGTCGTTAGGGATTTGTCCTCTAAATGTGTTCGTTCTGTGTACTAGCTACATTTCTCAGTGCTGTGACAACATGCTGGGCCAAGGCAACTTAAAAGAGGGAAGGTCTCATTTGGAGTCCATCTTTAAGCTGACAGTCCATCATGGTAGGACTGCAAGGCAGCTGGTCACATGGCATTTGAATCCGAGACACAGGGAAGGGTGAATGTTGGCATGCAGCTCAATTTCTCCTCCTTTTCCAGCCTATGGGATGGTGCTGCCTACTCTCAGGATGGGCTTTTCCTCCTCAGTTACCCCAGTTTAGAAACTACCTCTAACATCTATCTGGTGGTTTGTCTCGTAGATGATTCTAGATTCTACTAAGCTGACAGTCAAATCAATTAAAGAGAAGCGCCACAGCCAGGAGACTTGGACAGGAACTAGTATCGGCAGGCTGGTGACCAGGGAAGATGGCTGCCTGCCAAGGGGCTCCACACCCTGAAATGGTTGCCTTGCTGTTCCCGACACAAATACTTAACACCGCTTCTCCCCTATTTTTCCTTTTGATCCCAAGCGGAGGAGGGCAGGACCCTGCATCAAATAAACTGCTTGGGTGTTGCTGTGACACCCAGTCTGGGGGCCAGCCTATGGGATGGTACCACCCACCTTCCAGATGTCTTCACTTCTCAGTTATCCAGTTTAAAAACTACTAGGAAAACGGCATGGAAAGCTACACAAATGACCCAGATCCGCATGGTGCTTTTGTCAGAGGAAGCTTTTTATCTGAAAAGAGATCCTCTGTGAGAGGAAGTCTGTGCCCCATGGAAAGATGGGGTTCTGAAGAGGCAAGCAAGGAGCCAGGCCACCTAACAGAAGTGGGCAGGAAGGTCTTTAGTTAAGCCCAGACAGACATCAGTGCATTCAGCTCCTACCATCTCTCTCTATCACATGCAGATAAGAGAAAGACAGAGGCACAGAGGCCACTTTACCCTCGCTCTTCAAAGGGAAATCTGTGTGGCTTTTCTGGCCCATTTTGAAAGATGCCTTCCCTCAGGCATGCTCTCAGAGTAAGATGCAAACTTCCTCCTGTGTCTTCCAAGCTCAGCACAACTGGAGCCAGCTTCAGGTTCCCAAGTTCCCTTGCCGTTTTCCCTCCTTCGGTCTGCTCCAGCCTGCTTGGCTCCTTCCTGTTCCTCGAAGACTTCCTGCATATGCCACGACACAGTCTCACCCTCCAAGTGGCCTCTGCACAGCCCCACCTTGCTTCCCTCAGGACCATGTGCGCAGAAAGGTCTCCTGAACTACAGGGGTCCACGAGGACACTGGCTTTCTATTGGCAGTTGTCCCTCTCAAAGGTCTCACCGTTTGCTTTCTGATTTCTTCCCTCAGAAGAAAATTATTACAAGACAGGACTGCTCTGGTCTTGTTCGTCACCTATAAGTGAGAAGCAGTTCCTGGGCCACAGTGGGCGTGTCTGCCAGGGAAGCAGAAATAAGAGTTGTGTGTAATGAATGTGCTAGGGTTTATAGAGATGGGCTGGCCAGTCCTGGAAGTCGGCAGGGGATCTTTTTAAGGATGTGTCTCTGGACTTCCGTGGATGTCTGAGGTCCATAGGACAGGCCCCTGGGAGGAAGAAGGAGGAGCACAGAGAGCAGGAGCAGCCTGGATAGAGTCCCAGGACAATAGTTATCGTTGTCTCTCCCTGTGGGGCTGAGGAGCTAAGGAGTGACACTTGGCTGGGAATCAGTTTACAGGTGAGGGTGCAGGGGTTGTTGGGGGGCACATTGCATGCTTCTCCATTACAAAAATGGTCACCACCTCCCCCTTCCTTCCATATCTCACAGGAGTGTCCCCCATGGCCCATCCAACTACAAACATACCAGGAAAAGAATTCTGAGAAGTGCAGGTGCACCAGCCAAGGGAAGCCCTTCCACAGCCATCGCCATAGGTCTGCAGCAGCCTCGGCTGATGGAGTGAGGAGCAGCCCCAGAGACAGGCACCTTGGCCTCTGGGTGGTCTAGTTTCTGCTGTCACCTCCAGCCCCCACCACCAACATCTGCAGGCCTGTGGGACTGTCCCCTCTGCCCAGAGCCCGAGGCTCATGCACCTTTACAGAATCCAGCTTCACACAACACCTCCTTGGAGTCAGTTCACTTCAAGGCTGAGTCGAGCTGGTGTCTGCACGTACCTCTCTGCACCCTTCTCTGGGAGGACTATTGTCCTACTTGGACACCCCCAAAGTCAAAATATATATGTACTTCTTATTTTCTCACATGAAATTTTAGATCGCAGGTTTTTTTAAATTTTCTTTTTCTTTAAAAAAATTTTTTTTACATGTATTTGCTTAGGAGGGGCACACGTGGAGGCCAGAGGTCAACAGCCAGGATGAGTGCTGGGGATGGAACACAAGTCCTCAGGCTTGTGCCACATTCCTGAGCCATCCCACCTGCTTCCCTCTTTTAATACCATGTCTCAGAGATCTTTCCAAATAGAAAGACACAGAGCCACTTTATTCTAATGGTGCCATGGGGATCCACAGTGACGGATCTTGGGTAACTCATCTTGTTGCTTTTTACAGGACACTCAGGAAGTCTCCGTTTCTGCAACAGGTCCTTTTCACACATCCTAGTTTCTGTCTCTGCACCTTCTGTGAGCAGCTCACTTATGGTGCTCCACAGGACAATAGAAACATCCCCTCCTCCAGGAAGCCCACCTAAACCATTAAAAGTTAAGTTTTGATATGGTTTGGCCCTTTACCCCTCACAGGCCCATAAACCAAAATCTTGGTCTGCATTAAGGACTCTCCAGGAGGGGGCCTGGTCAAAGTGAGGTCACTGACGATACATTCTTATATGGGGTATTGAGGTTCAGTCCTTCCTTTTGTTCTGTCACTGGTCTTTCCAGCACACTCCCACCATGATGCCCTGCTTTGACACAGGCCTTGAAACAACAGTGCCAAATGACCATGTACTGATATCCCCGAAACTGTGAGTGAAATAAACATTTCTTCCCTCTGTGTTGATTGTTTCCAGCTATTTTGCCCCAGCAATGGGTGACTCACACAGGCTGCCTCTCTCCTTTGGCTTCCAGGTACACACTGCATACCTGTTGTGAGGCACTGTTATATTAGCAAATGTCTACTCACCCCAGATAGGGAGCCCTCAACAGACCAAATAAAGAGACTGCTAAAGCCCATCTTGGAGAACTAATGGATGTTATTGGGTTACTTACAGAAGTATGCATGAGGAATGATTTATAGCTTCATGGCCAAAGGCCACCCCAGCATGGGTGACAGCTCATGGAAGCTGGGACTCTGGAACTTACTGCAAAGTCTGCAGGCACAGGCAGATCAGCTGGCCTCAACTTCTTGCATGCAGCCTGACCCATCTAAGTCTCACCCAGGCATCTCAGTTTGTCTGAGAGTGGCTCTCTGCAGCCCCTGATGTTATATAAGCTTGGGGAAGGAGGAACCTGACATCTAGCCAGTTTCAGGGACTTCCTGAAACTGTTTAGTTGTCTATTTCCTGTGTCCTAAGGAACTTCCCTATGGGATGGGATGATTCACCTTTCCTTCGAACATCTTGAACCTTAATGAGTTACTTCTACCATAAGAGACTGATGTGTCTGTCCTTCCTGTGTCCTGGCACCATTTACATTTGTCAACACACAGTAGGATCTCAATGGCTTACGTGAGTTCAGTGAACAGCTGATTTCACGGACTGACTCTCGGGGTCTCCAAGGGTTGCCTCGCTCATTTTGTGCATGTAATGTTGGTTTCCAGACTTATTACTACTCTACCATTGACCAGAGCTTCGCCACTGTCAGGACTGACATCCCTCTCCCCTTTGGAGGCCCTTTCGCCATCACTCACACTTGGGTGTTTCCCCACCTGCTCTGTCAAGAAAGCTTTCGCTGAAACATATCTCATCCTATCCCCTCTGCCACTGCCTGTGTAGTCACTTCGGCATATTTTGCCAAGCTCCATTGCCTGCTAATTGTTTCCCGTCTGTTGGCTTTGTGTCCCCGGGCTAGACTGTGTGTTCTTAGAGAGTGTAACTGCTTCTGCAACACTATAGAATCTCCCACAATACAGTGCTTATGGAAGCTGCTCGATAGTTCAATAGAGCAGTTGGTGCCTTCATTGATTGGGTGAGATTCCAATACTGATCACTGGATGTTGTGATCGCAGGAAGCACAGAAAATGACAGTACTCTTGTTGCAGCAGTGGGTCCAAGTCACATGGAGAGTACCATGATGGCCCTTCCAAACACCCCACACGTTCAGTCCCTCTTACCCTAGACACCAAGGTCATGGCTGACAACCTTCCCTTCAGAAGACACCTCTAGTATGCACCTTCCACTCCCAGATCCTGAAATCACCCACCCAAGGAGGAGGAGACACAGGGTACCAGCGTGGATGTGATGAACTTTATTCGGAACCTGGAGTCTAGATATTTATTCAGACATAATTTGATATGAGTCCTGCTCCTTTGGCTTTTTTTCCATCAAAAGGCAGTGGATTCTTCACCCCAGCCTGGCAGCACAATGATGCCGCAGCTGATATGGCCAAAGGGAACACTGAGCTTGGTTTAGAACTGAACATGAGGAGAGAAGAGAGAAAGATGGAGCCAGTGATATGTGTTTATTTCAGACAGCCCAACCGAGAGGTGAACATTGATTCAGACTGCGGGCTACGGATGAGTCATCCACTCTGAAGAAGGAGATGTACCAGTCGAAGACACAAAATCACTGCCCAGGTTCATATATCTTCTCATTAACACACAGTTCCCTGTGGCTTAGAGATGCTGCTTGCTGACAGGTAGAAAGCCCTTAGAGGAAACATGGCTCAGGGGCAAGCCAAGCAGGGCCTATCTTCCACTCCTTCCCCATCTGGTGGAGGTAGACAACACAAAAACACCAATACAAGGTGGGCCAGCCATGACTGACTGCAGTTTGTGCTCAGAGAAGTGGCTGAAGTCTCAGCAGGAGTGGGGATGGATGAGGGAAGTGCTTCATTGCCAACACCAGAGTTCTGCCTTGAAAGGTGGATAGAAATTTTGCAGAAGAGGATAGTGTGGAGGGAGGCATTCACAAGAGAAGATAGCAGCTCTAACATGGACAGAAACAGCAAGCAGAGCGTGGAGAGAGTGGAGATAGGGGTGGTAGGGGGCAGAGAGCCACTTCCGGCTTATTAAGGCAGTCTGAATCCACTTCTTCTACAGGCAGGAGGAAGACAAACCCCATCAGCAGACACACGTGGGCAGAGTGATCTTTCTAGAAAGGAGATGGCTTGGGAAACACCCAAGTGGGACCAGTGCTAGAGTCATGGAGTCCAGTTAGATTAATCATTGCTGCAATCTCCCAGGCTAAAGAGGACAAAATCAGTACAGAGGCTGTGTGGAGGCCCTGGAAGGCAGACAAGCATTTGGTCATTTAGACTCGGTATTTTGAACTCTGGTCATGGATGGCATGCCAACCAACCATTGTCAGGACCAAAGAGAAGTGAGGCTGGTAAGGGCATTGTGGGGCCACCCGCTGCTTCAGATCAGGGATAGAGAACCGAGTATGCATTCAAGAGAGAAGCCAGACACTCATGCAACACCTGTAGAATGTTCCAGAAGCTCTGTGCAGCTGGAAGCTGACAACAGAGGAAAAGTAAAAGGTGGTGGTGGAGTGTATGGAGATGGCCCAGGGGCTGGTGACTTCTGAAACAAAAGCAGATGAACGGTAATGGCATAAAATATGGGGTTGGTTCAGAGAAAGACTCTGACAACCAAGGTGAATCAGCAATGAGTTCTGGGAAGAATACATGGCAACTTGTAGGTCACACGGTGGATAGCACACTGACTAGACACAGAAATCTGGTGCACCTGAACACAGGGCACCCCTTTCTTGGCTCTAATACACTAGTTAGTTGGATCTAACCCTGGCCCCTTTACCTTCCTAAGTTACGTGAAGTGGTCACAAGACTGACCTGGGGGTGTGATCATTATTTCCTACCGGTTTAGGGTTTAGGGCTAAAGATGTGATCCAAGACTTGTCAATGAGAGTCAACTGTAAGACTTTTGTTAAAACCATTGGGAACACAAGTGTCCTGCTTCCTGCTGGGGTTGTGATATTGTAGGACACTCGTACAGAGCTTTCTAGATACCAATTTGTCACCTCTCAGGGAGGCTGGCCTGCGAATGAAAACCAGCATAGAGGAAGACAGAATGAGCACACACTGCTCGCCCTCCAGATCCCGCCGCACCTAGGGCTTTTGTTTACTTGAGTCAACGGAAGTTGCTTTAAACTTAAGCCAGTTTGATTTGAGTTCTTTCATTTGCAACCCGAAGAGTGCTAACCCACGCATGGCTCCCTAGCTAATGAGAAGCTTCTGGTGACAAAGGAGCGTTGGGGAGAAGGCGAGCATCTAGCCCTGCACTGGTGCACCACACAAATTACCAGAGCGGGTCAGTGGTTATAAAAACAAAAAGCCCCAAAACTAGAAATTGACAAGCTGGCTGCATCTCAATACCTGTCAGTGTGAAAACGCAATGATTTCCTTTCTATTGCAAGGGATGAGTCAATGCTGGTGAAGCCTGACTTGGCACGGCCACTTCACGCGCCTGCCAAGGGCGATGGTTATGATGGGAGCTGATTTATTTGAGGCCACATGTGTTAACATCATCTCAGCAACAGAAATGAAGATATGCGTTGCTGCTGTGTGCTGTTCCAAAGAGGCTCCTTGCTTGGCCATGGAGACCAAAAGCCAGGATGTTAGCTATTGTATGAACCCTGAGGTTGACCAAATGTGGGTTCTGAAGAAGGAGAATCCACTCCTCACAACATGAATATAGTAAGGGGGTGGTTTTGTATCTGGGCTGTGCAAAGAAGCCATTTTGAGAAAGATCCAGAAAAGGGCTGCCGAGTACTCAGGCAGTCTGGACAAAGAAGATGCCAGTGTGGCTGAGGAATCACACTGGCTATGGAGTGAGGACTTCCACTCTCTCTGTTCACAGTACCCACTCGGCATCCGGTCTTTATAGAGTTTTCTTGTACTTCCACTTTCAGGGTCATCTTTCCAGGTAGAAATCCACTCATCTACCCATTCACCTACCTTTCCATTCATTTCACAAACATTTATTGTACCAGACTGTAGGGGGCGCTAAATCTGGAAGGAGGCATTTCCTAAGCATAATGGCAAGAGCCCACCCTTGCAGGGAAAGCTCTTTACCAAAGCCTTGGAGTGTAAGCGTCTTACACTGTGGGGCCAGTTCGAAAGGGCTTTGGATGCTGGCCCTCCATCCCAGGGGCTGAGGGCCAGCAACACCAGGAACAATGGGACCATGAGAAGAAGAAGAAGAAGAAGAAGAAGAAGAAGAAGAAGAAGAAGAAGAAGAAGAAGAAGAAGAAGAAGAAGAAGAAGAAGAAGAAGAAGAAGAAGAAGAAGAAGAAGAAGAAGAAGAAAAAAAGCAGTGATGAAATGAATCCTGCCGGGATAAATCAGACGAACTCCCACACTGTATTCTAATTCAGCCATGTGAGAGTAGAGACTTTCGCTTGGAAAGAAAATGAGGAGAGAAAATACTTAAGATGGAGACCAGTCCATCCATTAGCTGAATTTTTTTCTGCCAACTGAGAGGGGACTGTCATTGCTTACTATTAGCGATAGCCCAGCCGAGAGAAACACCTGCTTTATGCAGGCAGCGGAAGACAGCTGCTGTGGCCAGAGGGAGCTATCTTGGGGCCTCCATCAGGCAGTGACATGATCAGATTTGCGCTCTGGAAAGGTCACAGCGGCTGACTGCAGAGGGATGGGTGAAGGAAAAGAGACGTGTGGTTGTAACGGGGCCGTTGGAAAAGTACACATGATGAAAGCTAGACTTTGGGTACCTGAAGTGGGGAGGTAAATCCCTCGAGGGCAAGAGTTTGGGTCTGTTTGCCCCCTTTGACTAACTGCTGGCCTCTGCCACCATTAGGATTTGAGAAACAGTTCTACAGCTGAATTGTCTCCGACAGAAAGCTAATGAAGTCTGCATGAAATAAAACCGATGTCTCTTGCTGTTCTCTGCTTTGGAATGAGCATCATAGCTGAAGGAAGAGCTGGGAAGCTTCCTGGGGTCAAAAACCCTTGAGGTTGTGAGCAGCAATTTAGGTGGACAGAGCTGCTCTTGCCCTTCCGATCAGATCTGTGCAAGTGAACTGTTGCTTGGACAAAGGGATGTTTGCTGCTCATCTGGGTGAGAGAACGGCCACCTGCCTTTTCAGAAGGTGTTGGTTGGGACCAGTTCAACTCCCTTCCTATGAGGGAACATTATAGCCACATCTGGATTCCCAAACCATTAAACAAGAATCTCCAACATGTGCTTGGATGATGTTCAGTTCCCACAACTATATCTTCCTCTTTGGGAACGCAGAACCCAACCAGTGCTTTCAGACGGCCGGACTGCGGCAGGAACAGCTTCCCACCGTGCTCACTGTGCTGAGGATGAAAGGGTTTCCCAGCCACATCTCCATTAAATTTCTTCCCTAAAGGCTGTGTGTCTCACAGTGCTACAAACCCATCTTGTCGAGCCACTAGCCTGCACGTGAGAGCCTGCTCTTGATGCCGGGGCCTTCACAACGCAAGTCCATGTTTATAGCCCCCTTTGGCGCTGATTGGGATGACGAGGAGACAATGGAACACTTGTTCCCCAAAGGGACTTCGTGGACCCACTGGTAAAACATTAGAGAGTGGGTCTGAACCCAAGAAACAGGACATCAAGGCTCTGTAAGCTTGGGGAGGATTGCAGAGTCCTACCCCAGGCCAAGAGTGAGTCATAGTGGAAGCTTTTACAATATAAAACCATCCACGTAGGTTTCAGTTTCAGGCTAATACATACTTGGTCATGAGGGAATGCTTAAAAATGAAAAAAATCTGAAGCTACTTGACAGAAAAATAAAGCAGCGAAGAATATTGGAATATAATGATTTAATTCCCCCCTTCACTCCCCCTCGGTCCTGCTCCCCTGTAATGTGGGTCAGGGCCTACATGGATATGAGCACAGACAGGCAGGAAGACAGGCCTTACGCCCAGCTCTTAGCAGCAGTACTGGCTCAGAACACTGCTCCTCCACTAGGCTGGGGCTTAGCTGCTCCAGGCTGCCTTCTGGCCTCTGTGCTTAGCTTCTGAATTCTTCCATCTTCCTGTTCCTGGGCTCTGGAATTGCTTGAGGTGCCTGTTTGGAGACTAAAAGACTCCTTGTTCTATTATTCATAGGTGCGAACACTGTTCGTTTCTCTCAAAGAGATGCAAGCTTCATTGGTCTCCTAAATGTCCAACAATAAATATTTAAGATTCACCAGGAAGGGTCGTTACCATGGCTGAAACACAACATCAGGAATTTCTTTAAGCTTCCCAAATGCAAAAAAATGAATAAATTACCATTTTATATATTATTTGCCTGAGATCTGACAGTTTACAAAGTACTTGTTTTAATCTTCACAATAACTCCTGAGAGGTGGACAAGACATGGATTGCAAAAATTATTAAAATCGAACATATATATATATATATATATATATATATTACTAAAAGAGGACTCTAAAGGCTTTAGAGACACTGGACGGAGGTCAGACCATTTTGGGAACTTAATTTCAGGTCTCCAATATTAGTGCACGTATTTAAAAACCATTTATTCAGAACTTGTTACAAGCCAGATAAGACGGCAGTAGGTACAAAGATGACTAAAACACAGCCATCCAGTGTAGGAGGAAGATCAGGTTCTAGCCAGAAGTAAACAAGCCCCTGCTTTGCAAGAGAGGGATGTGTGCTTTAGAGAATGGAGGAGAGAAAAGGACCACAGCTTTTTTCCTGCCTGAGACCTGCTTGGTGGTTGTTTACTAAAGCCGTGTGCACTGAAAGGAGGAGGAGGAGGAGGAGGAAGAGGAGGAGGGGGCTCTGCCACGTGACTGGGGGCGGATCTCACTGGAAGGGTCTGCTGCCGGTTGGCAAGAGAACTCTTCCTTCCTTCATTGCACAGTTATCTCCCGGGGAGACATAGGTTTCCTCGCTTTTCGCACCACGAGATGAACCCGAGGCCTTGGCTTTGGGGCTGCCGAGTGCAGGGCTCTACGTCTCCCGCGGGGTCTGAGTTGCTTGTCATCCCAGGAACAGCCCGCAGCTGATCGTCCACTGCTACGGGAGTGGGCGCCGGGGTCCACACGGAGCTCTGCAGCTGAAGCCAGTCCTCACTATTCTTGCTAGCAGCGCTCACCGCTGCTCGCCGGCGCCTCGATTCTTCTTCCATGCTTTCATTGTGCTATGTACCTCAAAGATACTTTTCACGGGAATGTTTAGTTGCACACGAATGTACAAACACGCCCCTTTAAGAGGAAAGGCACCCTCGCCTGACCCTGCAGGGCTCCGACGCTTGGCCTCGCTGGAGCGCCTGCTTGGCCGGCCTCGGAGAGACGTAGGTGACCCCGAGTGTGGCCAAAATGTCCCCAGTGTAACCCCCAAAGCTGTGGTCAAGACTGTGGGCGATGCACTCCATGCATCAGCACTGAAGAGATGGGTCTTTCACTCGGGCTTGCCGTGGCCCCGGCCTTGAGGGCCGCTGTGCTCTAGAGATGCTGGCAATTCCAGCCTGGGCGGGGGTGGGGGTGGGGGGGGTGGGGGGGCTCGGCGAGTGCCCCCAAGCCAAGCCACAGTAGCAGTGAGTCGGATGTATGGATCTAGAGACTGGGAAGCGACCCGAAGGCCCAGCTCGGTGGAAGGCAGGCATAGCCACAACACCAAGTTCTTTTTGCGGGGAGTGGGACTGAGGGGGTCTCCAAGTTAGCAGGGAACTTTCCCACTTGACAAGCACAACATTGTAGTGGGGATCCAACGACCCCCAGACTGCCCGCAGCAAGGCCTGCAAAGCCTGGAGCTCAAGCTATTTTTTCCCCCCAGTTCCTTTTTATCGCCTGGTTGTTTTCCAGATTTTTATTTTTTTATTTTTTTTCCAGTTTAAAAAAAAAAAGGGCAAAACCATGTGAGCAGCGCCAGCCGCCTGCAGTGGAGCGTGCCCGGCCTGCAGAGGCAGTCGCCTCCCACTTTTTTCCTCCGCCCCCGCTCAGGACTAGGCTCCACGAGAGCCACGTTCTCTCACTTTGGCAGTTCTAGTATAAGTTCACAACTGCATGGACCCCAGCGGTGGTTTTCGGTTCCAGAGCCAAATTTTTGAAGTTTTTTTTTTTTTTTTTTTTTTTTGGGGCCAGGACGCCCAGCCCAAAGCCTGCACACACTTAAGGGAAACAGGGCACCCCGGGAACTACCCCGGAGAGGGCGGAGCGCTCCCACCCCTGGGGCAGGGCAACAAGGGAGTTCCCTCTCCGGAACGTTGCAAACAAAGCCCATGAATAGCGCAGGGGGGCACCCGCGAGAGACGGACAGGAAGAGGCTGGGGGACCGTCAGAGCCGGGACCACTGCACGGAAACGGCGTTGGGGGCAGGGCTGCAGCCTTATCCCGGGATGGAGGGTGCCGGCGAAGGAGTGAGAGGCCGGGGGGGGCAGGCCGTGAGGTCCTAGTGGAGGCCTGCAGCCTGCTGGCAGTGGAGGACCAGGCCACCCGAGAAAGGGGTCAGGTCACTCTGAGCCCTAGAAGGCGCAGTCGAAGAGGAGGGAGCTGCAGACACTCCCTTGTTCTGGGCTCAGGCCCTTTTCGTGTTTGGAGCAGGCCTTTTGTGAGGAGAGTTACCCAAATCTCCGTGTTAGAGCCACATGCCCGACACCCAAACGCTAAGTTAGGGTTAGGAGGCCAAAACCTTTTGGGGGCGGTCCTAGGAAATGAGTGGGTAGGGGTCTTTTCCATTCCCTCTCCTGATTGGTGGGTTAGACGCTTGTAGATCCACGCCTGGATTGGGGAGGGGTCTGCAGGACGTTAGATTTCGACGCTAGGATTGGGGGGATTCTAGTGCTTAGAGATCTGAGCCAAGCCTTTGGTAGGGGGAGCCAGACAATTGGAAAGCCTAGGTGATTATTTGGGGAGGGGTCTTTGCGCTTTGGCGGTGCGCAAAATTGCGCCGTTTTTGTTTTTTTGTTTTTTTTTTTTTTTGCCTAAGGCCTTGTAAAGAGAGGTTTCTGTGCAAGGGTGGACCAGCTAGACCAGACTAAGAAAGAAAGTGAAAAAAAATCAAGATTATAAGGGGGTGGGGGACCCTGAAAGGGGGTTCACAAAGGGTGAGACATGGCCACCAGGCGTTTAACCGACGCTTTCTTGTTGTTGCGGAATAATTCCATCCAAAACCGGCAGCTGTTAGCCGAGCAAGTGAGTAGTCACACCACCTCCAGCCCTCTGCATTCACGTAGCATTGCTGCGGTGAGTCTCCTGGCGGCCTCTCCAGACACACAGTGTGTGCACTGCGGCTCTGCCTGTCTGTCTGTCTCTGTCTGTCTCTCTGTCTAAAAAGGAAAAAAAGAAAGAAAGAAAAAGAACAAGACGACGACGATTAGGAGTGATACTTAAGTGGAAGGGTTCCTTGACCAGGGGTCATGGGGCACATACAACCCCCAATGGGCACTACCGTATCAAGCCCTCTCTGCCTTACTTTACCCTTCTCACTTCCGTGGTCCTCCTAGTCTGCCTCCCCCAGCTACCTCGTTGTCACAGAACGGCAGGCAGCTTCAATTTACATATGTTTTAGCCACGAGGACTTGGAATCTAGGCCTTTCTCCAACCTTCTTTTTGTTTTGTTTTGTTTGGAGTGCTCCCCTTCCCCGCCCTCCTGCAATGGCTTCACTTTGGTTCTTTGGGCCAGGTGGTTGGTTAGCTGACTCAAATCCTTGCAGAGAGAACTCTCCCCCACCCCCACCCAGGAAGGAGTTTTGTGTGGGGTGGGGTGGGGGGTTGTGGGGGGGGTGTGCGTTTGTTTGTGTGTGTGCTCATTTTCTTTTCCCACCATTTTTCTTCAAATGGCCCCAGTCCTCGGTGTAGCCCGTGCACCCACGAGTAATTGCTTTGCTGTTTTTCCTAGGGCTCATGTTGGTGAGACTGCAGGGTGCTATGCGCTTCGTTTTCCATTTCCCACACAGGAAATTAAGCTTTCCCCTTCATTCGAACTTTTTTTAAAAAAAAAAAAAAAACATGATGTGGATGTGAAAATTAACCCCCCAAAATAGCACATGGCCTTTGATTTTATTGACCGGAACTTCACTTGGTCTAGCAGTAGTGGGTTTTTTTTGTTGTTGTTCTTTTTTCAAAGCAATGTTCCAGAAAGATTGATGTATTTGGTTTGTTTTTGATGGAAGCTTTGACTTCCTGAGCCTCAGTCTACTGCCCTCTCAGATAGGGGCTGGTCTGAATGGTCAACCAGATGAATATTGTTGGCTTTGTAATACCTTTAATTGAAAAGGGAAGGTTTGAATGGAAGCAGCCATAGACCATAGGAGCATAAGCAGTCTCCCAAAGACCTTACGAGGTTGTATTTGAAATACAGTTTGTGAAACCCTGCACCTTTCCTACCTTTTAGATGCTGTGTTGCCTTTTCATCTTTTCTTTTATCATTTATCGAAGTGCTAATGAAAAATTAAGCCCTGTGTCATGATTGTCAGTGTGTTACCAAGACAGTTGTCCCTTTTTTTAAGTCACCGTGAAAATTATGTTTGGCCATATTATTCACAGAAAAGGGATTTGAAGCCGTGTGAGCAGTTTTAAGGATTAAGGTTTCAGATGTAAACTTTGGTCACAAGGCGTAGACAACTAGCCCCCCGAGTGTGTGGGGCTTTTGTCTGCATTTATGTTTGAAGGGCTTTACATTTATAAGCTGAGAGAAAGAATATTATATAGAAATAAGTAGGAAAAAAATCTTAGCATGTTCATTCTAACACGGCTTTTGAAAAAGAGTCTTCACAAATTAAACCGAGAAATAGTGAGTGGAGACGGGCTGAATACCACTGGTGGGTCTTCTCAGTTATGTTAAGTAAGAGTCGTCTGTTCTTTATGACTTAATTTTATGCTACCTCATGGGGAAGGGGGAGAAAAAAAAACAACCCAGAGCTAAACACATACTAAAGCTTCTAGGGTCTCAATTTTAATTGATAAAGAAGATATTGTTTGGTTTTTTAAATTTAATTCTGTACGTTCAAAGCATCCTATGATGAAGAAGATATTATTTGGCTTTTTAAATTTAATTCTGTACATTCAAAGCATCCTGAACCTTTGGGTAGCATGAGAAAAAAAATTAACCATTAATTCAGAGAGTTTAAAAACACGATGTCTCAGACAGGCAGCTTTTCTAAACTACGTTGCTGAGTCCAGCTGCTTTTTAAATGTTTTTCTAAGCAAGACTATTTGAATATGTATCTGTTTGCCTATCTAAATATGTGTGGAGTAAAATAATTTAAAATGCTTAGCTGTAATATATGGTTTGGAAAAGCAGATGATGTCAAGAATTATACAGATCCAGTTAGCAAATTCGGACAGCATTTTGAAAAAGATTTATGAATGCAACTAAAATTCATGTTGAAGTTAAGAACGTTAAAAATATTTTCAAATGTCATGCTATTGAAAATACTGAATGCTTTTATGAGCCTGTGCTTCCGGCATTTTCCTGAGATGGCTAACAGGAGTCAAATCTGTGGAAATACCTGCACGATCAGTTCGGGCTACTCAAAAAAACAGAATTTTGCAGTCCAACAAAAATAGTTTGTCTAAGTTAGAATTTAAAAGGCAAAAATACATTTTCACAGCTCTGTATTTTAATTGTGTTCATTAAGAAAGCAAATGCATGCTGTAACTATCTGTGTTTAGAATGAAATGTTATATTTTCAGTTTGTTTATAGTTTTTTTCACAGATTATTGCTGCACATAAAATAATCAAGAATGTCAAGATATTAACAGTAGAAATTGTAATTTTTTATAACTTCTGGAAATCAAGAAAGCATTATTGAAGAAAAAGATATGCTTAAGACAATTTTTAGAAACTCCTGCATCGTTCATACAGTGCTTTTGGCTCAGAAAAATTTGAAAACCACATTTTGACTTGCAATTTCAAAACTATCTGGTAAATCAAAACTTTATCAGTCAGCATTGAATATGGACAAGATAGTAGATGATATTAGATTATCCAAATAATTATAATTAAATTTGCTAATTTTATTAGATACCTATGAAAATGTTTAATATTGAAATGGAACTAATTTTATATATTCTGCTCTCAAAAATAGAGGAAGCAGAAAGGCAAAACATTTTTAATTGTTGACTCTAGTGATGCTGGTGCATGCCAGGGACATTTTACTGCTTTGCATTTTTCTCAATATAGTTTTCAGCTTGGAGAAATTATAAATAAAAACTTTAAAATATGTATTTGTCTTAATCAAATGAGACAAAAGAGACAATTTATAAATGCATATTTAAACTTATATAATTAAAAGGGAAGTAGCCAAATCTGAGAATTTGATTTTAAAAAATTATTACCTGGAATTTTAAATTTCTAATTAGAAGGGAAAACTGTAGACATTGATTTTAGTGTTTGTTGTCGCATATGTAATTAAAATTAAATATCTAAAATGAAAGATTTTATTTATTTTATTTAAAAATTTAATATTGAGCTTTCACATCCTTTTTGAGGACAAAACTACAGAAATGGATTACAAAATGGTGTGTGGGTATGCATGTCTTATACACCTCAAAACAAGCCGCGGCAGGAGCCTTAACATTTAAAAACAGTAAGCCCAAACTTTTAAAATAGTGGTTTGAAAAGAAAACGACAGATTTGTTGGTGAAGGTTGCAGCAGGAGGCTGTGTATGCATAGAGACTTACAGCTAGGTACCGGAAAATGTGTGCCGAATAAGGAGGGGTTTAAGGAGGACTTGCAAGCAGCAAAATAACCCAGCAAACCCCCCCCCAAGGACCAGACTGGACGTAAAGGCCTTTGGCCCAGTGTCCCTTTTTGTGGAACCCTCATGTTTCCTTGTTGGACTCTTCTGTGATGGATACGGCATTCTGGCAGCTGTCATCTTTTACTTCTGAATTGTCTTTTCCTCTATCAGTGCCAGCAATTTGTCTCCCACTCTAGGGTCTGTCCCCTGGTGTTTGTGGTTTAGGACACTGATTCTTCCTGTATGTGGACCCCACCATTGCCGTATTCCCTGGAGGGCTTTTCTAGACTCAGCTGTCCCGGGTCAGACGCATAGTTTAAGTTTCTTCACTGTGAATGAGGGCTGATTTTTCTGTATTCTTTTTAAAGTTCAGCACAACAACTATACACAATTCTACTCATTTATGTTTTTGTGTTCTTATTAGTAAAGTTAATTTTGTTAAAAACAGAATGGGGTTTGATTTTTGTGTCCAAGCCAAAGGCACTTGTTGGTACTTTTCAGGAGCTGGGTCCTGCCTTAGGTCTGGAGCATCCATCACAGTGCCCCTCGGCAGCGTATGATAAAGGCAGAGTGATGGATGGAAGTCTGGGAATTCAGTCTGAGCCCTGCTCTGCTGTGGATGTAATCTTTTTGGACATCTTTAGTCTCCTTGCTAAATTGAGGATTTTGAGTGAGGTGATCTCTGGTGGCCCCATCAATTCAACAGTGTTTCTGTTTTAATATTTGTTTCTCCTGACCAAAGCACACAACCTTACCTTTAAATTGAAAAGGAGAAATCCATAGTCAACAACAGTGCTGGCTGTCAGCTCAAGGCTATGGAGGAAAAATACTTTGGAGTAGCCCAATACTGTACAAAAGTAACTTTTTGACATCTTGTCAGCCAAGCCCAGGGTTGAAGTCAGTGCCTCGTACAGGCAATTGAGAGCAGCTGGCTTCAGGAACCTGTGAGGATTTACAAAGTTAAATAATAATTAAAAAATAAAGTGTTGGAATGACTGAAAGGGGGAAGCTGAGTTGATTAAGGTGCCGTGCTACTCTTGTTTTCTCGGCTCTTGAGATGAATCTGAACCAGGGTGGGATTGCTTGGTTAGTGTTGACCACCTGATCTATGCTCTGCTGTAAAAGCATGCACGATCTATAAATGGAAGCTAAAGTTAATTGATCCTAGATTAGTTTGAAACTAGTCCATTATTTTTAATAAAATGTGTGCTTTGTAGGGGGAGAGAACCTAAGGATTAACTGTGGTTTTAGGAACCTGAGGTCCTTACTCAGTCTTGACTGTGATATTAGTGAAGATTTATGTGTGCTTACTGTGTACCTGGCAAGGCTGAGCCTTTTCCATGTGTGACCTGTGTTGTTGTGGATGAAGTTGGTGCTCATGGTTCAGATGAGCAGAGTGATGATGGGTAGAGGAGTTAGGAACTGACCCCGTCACCCATCTTGCTAATGTGGGATTGTGGGTAAAGCCCTGGGCCACGGTGGCCCTGGCTGCTTCCCCAGTGGGTGTGGAAGGACTTACTTGTTTAATTACATTTTTTTTTCTCTTGCTAGCCTGGTTTTTTACTTCTTTTTACAGCCGTTCACGGTCAGTTTTAGCTTGCTCATCGTAGGGCCTCATTCTGCTGGAAAATCATGTCTTTGTCTGTAGGCTCCAAGTATGAAATCATTGTATATTTCTCTTTAGATATATTTGCTTTTCTGCATGTAAAGGTTACATTTGAGCTGGGACTGACTTGCGAACGAGGGTGCTTTGTTGGATGAAAATGAAGCAAACTTGTATTTTGGCAGCAAAAGGAAGAAAGTAAACATGAGTATAGCACAGACCTGTGCTTCCGGCTCCCTGTGCTCAGCTTGTCCAGACCCTGAGCAAACACGGATGGGTTCCCACTCTCAGTCCTATGTAGAAACTTTAGACTATAAATTCCAAATGCTACTTGGAATTTTTTAATGTTTGCTTGATTGCATGCTATGGGCAGGTCACAAGCCTTGGTTTAGATGATATAAAGGCTTCAGAAGGTGGTGATGGACTATGTTATGGTCTTTCCTGATTGTGATTCCTATGTTTTAACTCAGGTCTAAATGACTAAATTTCCTGGTAGTTTTGTGACAGGAGTTTTGAAAGCCGTCTGTTTTTTAAGAAGTAGAATGAGGGTGGTCTTTGAAAAGGTGGTGTGTGAGTTCAGTCCTGATGCGCAAACATTCCAGGAACGATTAATAGCAACAGCGTGGCTGGATGGTGGGGTGGGGAAGGGTTGGTGCACCTGAGCTGCCCCATCCTCGCCTTCAGCAAACGCTGTGGCTGGGGTATTTTAAATGTAGTTCTGAGTGTTTGTAAGTGTTGCTTTTAATCCTAGAATCTCATGATTATAATTTCACCTCTTAGCGCCTAGTAATTGTAGGAGTGAAAAGAAGAGGATGTGTGTGACCGGCTAATAACCCAGCGGCGCGGGCTCAGGGGTGAGGTGGTTTAGACTGTGGCTCACGGTGCCGCTTCCCTCATGAAGGCCTGGGAGGACTCAAAGGGGCCTAGGCTCAAGCCCCACTGCAGAAGATGTCTGTGCTGGCTTTATGGATCTGCTTTGCTTTTTTAAAAATACATTTTTTTTTCTTTTTAAAGCAAACTGAGACAAGGTATTTCCATGGCATGTTCTCCTTGAGCCTCTACCACAGCAGCCTGTGTGTGTAATATATCTTTGCACCAGCAAAGTACAAGAGTGCAGAGGCTCTCAGCTCCAAGATGCTCTCACAGATATCTGTGCAGAGGGATTCTGTGATTACTTCGTGTGTGGATTTTGTTGTTTTGATTTTTTTTGTTTTGTTTTTGGTTTTTTGGTTTTTTTTTTTGCTAGCATTATGTGATAGTATTTTGGTATCAATAATCAAGCTTCATTTGTACTACTAATTTTTAAATAAGAAAATTATGTTATTTATTATTTTAATTTACTGCTAAGCATAAAAAATCAACACAGTTGATTATTGAAATTCACCACTAATTATTTCCATGGTCAATACTGTAGGGAAAAAGGACCTTGTTGTTTAGATTACCTGTCATTAGTAACTGTCTCTTAGAAGATAGCGTTTCACATTGGTCTAAACAAGAAGCTTTAATTTTCAACTGAAATTTAACCCTTGAGTGCCCATTGCCTCCTCCCCACACTGGTGAAGCTGGGTCTTTTTACTGTCTGCTTTGTCTCCTTAGCTTACAGTGCCCTGTAGCCATCTGCATAGCTGTGCCCAATCCCAGCACATGCCCAGCACATGCAGGAGTGTTTCTTTCTCTGTCCGTTTGTGTCTCCATCACTGGGGATAAAGCCGTGGCCATGGGTTTGATTTGTACAGTCTGTGGGTAGATTGGCTGCAATATGATTTGAATGCAGCCATTGGTAAACAGTTTTGGGTTGTTTATATTTTAATTCCATTGCATTTGCTGAGCTGATTGTCATGTTAAACTATGCATTTATATGACACGGTAACATTATATTTTAGCATTTATTTTATCTTTCTAAGGAAATTTAGAAGTGATATTGCAAGTGATAATTGATCTTTATGAAAAAAAGATTACCACTATATTTTAGTAAAACAAAGCAAGTATGTTTTGCTTGTTTACAATGTGTTTTAATTTTCCCAACTATTTGTAGATTACTACCTCCTTTACCAAAAGAACTGCAGTAAATAAAAACACATGTTGGTGTAGCTGTTCCTAAGTGGGAAGCCTCCAGGGCAGCCTTTGAAGTGTTGGGTTGTGTAGTCACTTGGTTAGGTTGATACTGTCTCCTCACCTGATGGCCTTGTGTGTCTGTCTGCCCATGCCTTTCTGCTTTTCCTGCCCGGACGGCCCGACGGCAACACCACAACTGCAGGAGCTGGATGAGGTACTGTGTTTTGGGTATTTTTGTATGTTGGGTGATTTTAGTTTATAAAATACTGTTTTCCTGCAGTCTTTGGTCACATACATGGCACTAGCCCTGGCATACAAGTAGAGTAGATTTGAATTACTGTATGGAATGTATTGATTTCATACTTTGCCTGTGTTCACACCCTGTGAAGTGGTGACTGAGAAGGATGCTTAGGAACCATGTCTACTGTTTGGGAAAGTTCTCAATTTGGAAGCAGCCACAGGGGAAACAAGCTTTCTGCTTATAGGTGATGACCTAGGCTCCTGATTTCTGAGATAAAGGGGATATAGTGGTTGAGGTGGAGCAAAGGGGGCCAGGCTGTCTGACAGAAACTTGAAGTAGGTAGAGAGGAAGCCATGAGTGCTGCTGCCATCTGGCTAGTCTGTGATGCTCCTGATGAAGTAAGGAGTGCTCTGTGTTTCCCTGCTGCTGCAGGGGCCACTTCTGCCCTTCCTAACAGCACCTGCCTGACCTCTTCATTTCTTGTTAGCATCTCGCCGGGAAAGCCAGGAGAGTATGTGTCCATATCATGTGATTTCAGTGGCCCTGCTAACAGCCAGGAGACGGGATGGACACTCCTGCCGACCATATTAATGGCTCTTTCTGTCTCAGTGATGAAGGAAGGGACTGTGAGGGCTTTTCTGGAGGCAGGTTGACTAAGTTTCTACAGGAAGGCAGTTCAGGGGTCAGGGTCACCTCCTTTTATATACCTGCAGGTGCCAGCATCTGGGTACTGCTCTAGCTATATATTGATATTGGAAGAGCCTAAACTCATGGCTGGTGATGAGCACTACTCCAGCATCCTTCCTTGGGAGCCAGCTAAGCGAAAGGTGGAACTCTTTAGTCCTCAGGACTTCATGAGGATCCCACTGAGAGGGCTAGGGGAATAAGCTTCCTGACCTTTGGTCAGCTAGCAAGGATGCAGGGTGCAATTGGTGATAGACTCCTGTTTCTTTTCTTTCTTTTTTTTTTTTCTTAAGAAGAATAACCCATATTCATATGTTAGGAAAAGATAGATGGGACTCCATTAGCAGGAGGTACCTCCTTGCTGAGTGGGTTGCAGCTGAGGAAAGGGTTATGGTTGTGGGAGGGCTGGTAAGAGGTTCTAACACCTCAGGCCAGCCCTCATGAGAAGCTTGCTCTAGCCCTCCTGTAGGGGCTTCTAGAGACTAGCCATGTGTGCGAGGAGCTTGCAGAGCCTTGTGTGTTTCTTTGGGGGTTTTGACCAGCATGAAGCCTACGCTGGTCTCCAGGTACTGGGGTCACAGATGTGTGCACCAAATCTGATCCTTATTTATATTTCTTGTGCTTAGCATCTGTGCACAGGACCCTGGCGGAAGTGCGGTGTGCTGAGCAGCCTTGTACTTGTACTCTTGGCTCTGCACGCCTCACTTCCCTCCCTTCTCCAGCGCCATTATGTTTTTCATGAAGTGTAGCTTCCAGAATTATGCACAACATACTTTATTTACCTCATCCATTCATTCCACCCATTTACTGTTGACTCATTCAGCTAATTATAATTGTGTGTTCATTACTGTGAAGTGCCAGGTGCTGAGCGAGGAGCTAGGGATGTAGCCTGGAAAAGGTGTCCAGAGGCTCACTTTACTGAGGGAGGTCGGGCTTTAAGGCAGTGTCTTCTGGGAGTGGTAAACATCTGCCACTTGGGTGTCCTGGCATGAAGCCATGGATCTGAGAGCCCCTACTCTCTACAGGTAGCCCTGCAAACATACATGTTAACCACTCTCCTCCTTAGACTAAGGACCCTGGAGACACTGATCCATTCTGCTCAGGAAATAAGCAGTAGAGTTTTGGCCAAGAAGGAGGCCATTCTCCATCCACAGTGTTGTCCAGTACAGTATCCATTCCCTCCTCTGTCTTCTATGCCTGGTCTTTGCATTTTCTGCCTTGGATAGATAATCTTCCAGAAAATAGAAGCTATTAAAAATTATGAGGTATAAATGTCAGGATCCCAAACTACCTAGGCCTACTAGCTAGCCCTTGTGTTCTTTAGCAAGAAGGGTTTCAACATCCACTGAAGGTAGAGTAAGCCCTGGGGAAGGATTGCTCTTCGGTTGCAGAAGTCAAGTCTGCAAGCATGCTCAGTGCCGTGGTGGTGGGCAGGAGCTGCTGCTCCTCTTTGTTTCTTAGCTTGTGTATATTGAGTAATATCAGTGAATTAGCAAGACTGTCAAGACAGTGCGTGAGATTCCCAGGGAGGAGAGTCAGCGAGTTAGCAAGACTGTCAAGACAGTGCGTGAGATTCCCAAGGTTTGTGTTCTCTGGCTGTTCAGAAAGTGTTTTCAGTAATTTCATAATGAGAAGAAAGCATTATTTTTTAATCTCAGAATAAGATAATTTGGTTGTGACTTCAAGACTCTTCTGTCCACTTGCTTGTTTACTCCTCCCAGAGCCTGGCAATTTCTTAGACCATGTTGTCTGTCCTTGTGCTCTGGCTTCAAGATACACAGGTCCATTGCAAGAGCTGCCAGGCTGTGGTTTGTAGTATCCCTTCTGGACTCTTGAATGTTGAGTGCTCATGCAGTCGGCTGCTGGGGAGAGCTGTGCTTGTTCTACTGTTGAATTTGGTGTAGATCTCTGTACTGTTCCTTGATCTCACTGTGCTATTATACACATGCAACAGGGTGTTGTAAGCATGGAAGGCTGTGATTTGGAGCAGCAGGATTTATAGGACAGGGTGCACATGTGTTTCTTGCATAGGTCAGGAATTTGTCTGAGGTGGAGGCAGGTGGTGGACTGCTGCAAGCACTGCCACGGGCGCAGGAGCCGGGCTCTGAGGTAGGACCAGATCCTTTGTGGTTCTTGGAGGACAACCCCAAGTCAAAGATAGAAGAATTTTTAAATTCTTAGTCCTCGAATGTGCAGCTTATAAAGCATTTTTTACCTATTTAAAATATATAGAAAGGGCTCCAAAGCTACAGAGAAATCCTGTCTCAAAAAAAAAAGAAAGATTTTTATTTTTTTTAACTTCAGAAATACAAGTTTATTTAATAAAAGCCTTACTCATGTTGGGTTTTGGGAGTAGGGAGAGTTGAAATTAGGCCGGAATAGATGTAGAGAAGCATGGCTATTGAGGTCTGTGGGAAGGACAGCACCCCAGCACATTGGCCGTGTGCTCAGCACAGCACCCTAGCACATTGGTAAGGGGAGGGGTGTCTGGGAGGTTGAATTGGAGCTTATTTATTTTGCCCATAAGATACATTTTCATGTTCCAGTTTGTTCCCATTTCACATAGTCGACGTTATCTTCAATTGTTTTCCCTTCACAGAACACATGTTCTTTTTCATTAGTACACACTGTATATGCATTACAGACCTGTACTGATAAGAGACATGGAATGTTTCTTCTCTGTAGGACAGGGTTTCTGCCACGATGAGCTATGGCCACAGACTCTCTCAGGGACAGATAATTGGCCACATGAAAACCCAAGTCCTAGCACAGCTGCTGTGCAGACTGGCACCCATCCCTCCTGAGGTCTAGTTTGTCAGCTTCCCTAGGACTCATGAGAGAGTGTTCTGACTTCAGTCTTGATGTGCGTTGGGGACCCCTCATGAAAGAGCTGCTTAAAGCAGTGTGGTCCGCTTCAGCCGGATGTTCATATGTGGTCTGTGACCTTGTTTCAAATGATGCTAGTGAGAGTCCAGGTGAATTTAAAGATGCCATCTCTCTGCGTCTTCCGTTTAACATGCATTTGTAAACAGTGAAAACAGCACAGCCTGTTTTGTTCACGAGTCAATGTCTCTGCTGTGACACACACGGGAGCAATGCGACCGGACGTGCGCTCTGTGGCTCAGCAGTGGGTGCTGTGGCAATTAAAGTTGTGCTTGGTGTGTGTTCTGGAATTGAGCTCAGGGTCCACCCCCTTGTGGAGTGAAGCTGTCAGGATCTGCTAAAAAACACAGCAGGACAGAGTTGAGGACTAAGCAAGAGGTTTGCCCCATCAGCACACACACACGCGCACACACACGCGCACACACACACACACACACACACACACACACACACACACACCATCAAGGATGTTCTTGGTGGCTGTGGAGTGGAAATGTTTCCACGGTGGTTAGCAAGACTAGCCTGGCCAGACTGGTACTTGAGTGCTGGAGGCCCTGCAGTCCCTGTGTAGATGCCACAGGGAGAGCCCAAGCCCTGGGCCTCCTTTGCTGTCTGAAGTGTAACAGCCCTTGGTCCTGGCTGGTCTGCTTAGTCTACTACAGTTGTATTGCATGGGTTGCTAAGAGTGAGCTTGTGGGGCCGGGTGGGGATTCTGGAACCAGCTGGCCAGGTTTTAGTCTCTCACAGTAGCATGGTGCCTTAAGGCAGGCTGCTTAACTTTTCTGAGTTTCAATTCTGTGTTTATGATTGACATAATGGTCCTCAGCTCACCTTGTTTTTGTGAGGATTAAAATAATAAATACAAAGACTTCCATTAGTGAAGGCTTAAGGTGGCTGAGGCCCACCACCAGGACCTGCATAGCAGCACATGTTTGAAGGGCGCACCGTTAGCTCAGGCACAGATGGAACTTGGGCCTGCTGTGGTGACGTGGACAGTGGTCAAAACCCCCAGGCCTTGGGTCCATTTCTGTCATCATGGCCCTTGTTGGATGCTGGGGCAGGTGGAGGCCAGGCTACCGGCAGTGTGTGCAGTACTGAAGCTGACAGTTGGAGTCTGAGTGTGAGCTGGCACTGGGGATCATAGGCTTATTCCTTGGAGAGATTTTAAGGTTGTGTGTATATATGATAGTTTTCCCTTCATTTGTGGGAATTGGTAGGTAAGCAAATATGAATTTGTCAAATGCATGAAAAATAAACGCACGTGGTTGCGAGGAAGGAAGGTGCTGGGCGTTGCTCACCAGGGCCGCAGTGGGCCCAGAAAGCTCGCAGAGTGCTGCCCAGGATGGCGCCTGTTGGCATCTGCCCTTGGTTATCCTTTGGGTCTTTTGAATCAGTGTTAAAAACTCTGTGCTTTGCAGGACCTCTAGATCCTTTGAAATCCATTCATTGCCCCAGGCAAAATAAATAAATAACCAGGCCAGCCTGTGAGTTCCCTCCTACTCACTGGAATTTCAAATTTAAAAAACAAAACCTATCTGTCATTTCAAAGTAAGGTAAGTACTGCCAGTGGACATGCAGCTGAAACAAAGCAACGGCTGGCGTGCTGATGGTGCTGCTGAGACTGGAGGATGGCTGTGGTCCGCACAGTCTAGTTACCCCTTTTAGTAGCTCTTGGGCACATGTTAGTGTTTGGCTTGTGCTCTTGTGACCGAGGTCGCAGCCGAGCCTGACCCCAGCAGCAGACCCGCTGCCGCCGCACCCAGCGCACTCCCCTTGCTCCTGCTGCCCTGGCTTTAGAGTTTGTGCCAAGAGCGCTTTCCTTACGGAGCTGGGTTTCTGATGTTTTCATTACATTTCTGTAGCCAAATCAAGTCAAAGGCGTGTCCACAAGAATGTCCAAGGAAGTTAAGAACTGGTGCAAGAAAAGATAGGAGTGGAGTTGAGACCCTAGTGTGACAGAGGCAAGCTTGTGACACAGGCACGTCATTTCCCCAGCCTTTCCACACCCTCTCAGGAACAGTAGGGGATCCATGTCCTAACTGACCTCTGACCTCTCTCAATGTCCGTCATTCCCTGTAGCTGGCTGATGACCGCATGGCACTGGTGTCAGGCATCAGCCTAGATCCAGAAGCAGCGATTGGTGTGACAAAGCGGTCACCTCCCAAATGGGTGGATGGAGTAGATGAAGTAAGTGAAAGGATAGCTCTAAGTGTTTTGTTTGTTTGCAAGTCTGGGTAGCGACATGGCTTCAAGTGTCTACCATATGAGTCAGTTTGGCTCCAGTTATAGTTGCGCCCTCAGATGCGCTCACATGTTGAATTTATTCATTGATATACCACACAATAAAGTAAGAGTGTGTCTGTCTGTCTGTCTAGATGGTGTGGACTTAACATTAGCAGCAACTACTTGAATTATAGAAAGAAATGAAAAACCATGGAATAAGGACATTGTCTGCTAGTTTGTTTTAGATGTATTTATCCATTTATTTATTTATTTATTTATTTATTTATTTATTTATTTATTTATTTATTTATTTATTTACTAACCTTGGTTTTTTGAGGCAGGGTTTCTCTGTACAGCCCTGGCTGTCCTAGAACTTACTCTGTAGACCATGTTGGCCCTGAACTCAGAGATTTACTTGCTTCGCCCTCCTGAGTACTGGGATTAAAGGCATGCAACACCGCCATTTGGCTTATTTTATTTTATGTGTGATAGTGTTTTGCCTGCATGTATGTCTGTACCAGGTGTGCACCTGTGGAGATAATAGAAGGACATTGGAGCCCCTGGCACTGCAGTTGCACAGATAACTGTAAACCAGCATGTGGGTGCTGGGAACTGAACCCAGTCTTCTACTGGGTTCATAACAACAAAGAACCCATAACAACAAGTGCCCTTAACCACTGAGCTTCTCTCCAGCTTTTTTTCTTTCTTTTGTAACTTGAATTTAAAAATTTATTTGTGTGTCAGTAAGCCGCCAAATTCAGCTGAACTCAAAGTCTAGTGCAGTTCATCATCTTGAATGCAGGCTATCTGCTAGGCATGAGCGGGATTCTTGTGACTTCGCTTGTTTAGGTACAGTATGATGTTGGCCGCATAAAACAGAAGATGAAGGAGTTAGCCAGTCTTCATGACAAGCATCTGAACAGGCCCACCTTGGATGACAGCAGCGAGGAAGAGCATGCCATCGAGATAACCACCCAAGAGATCACACAGGTGAGGGCACAGCCCAGCCTTGGATTGGCCACCTCCAGCGCCACAGAACCCCGATTCTAAACCCAGCAGGTGATGTCCTAGGGTTTCATATTCCTGCTGGAAACCCTCACAGGAACTTGGTAAAGCCCCAAGGCTATGAGTTGCCAGCATGTGTGTAGTTTTCTTGGAGATCTGGGCACTATTTTTCGGTTGTTGATAGATCCCACTGTGTTTGAGAATGTAAAAACTCGATGCAGCATAGTGATGCACTTGACCATTTGATGTTAGAGTGTAATTGCTGTCTCACACCAGGACTTGCAATTTTATGCTAAAGCACAGTTCTGTAAGAAGACATCCTGGGGATTTTATTGGAAACACTGTTTAACCTTTAGGTGGTGTGACTCTGTATTTAATTCGCCTTCTTACTGTGAGAGTAGACATCCAAATGTCTGCAGCCTGCTCTGAAGCCAAGTCACCAGGACTATTTCTCCCTCAGTCTCTGACTCTGCCCTCCCATCTGTAAAGTGGGCATAGAAACCATGCCGGTTGCTGCCTCGTGTTCCTCCTGTAGGAAGTCAAGGAATGGTCAGGTATACAATGAGTGACAGGGCGTGGAGTGCGCACACCATAGACATCGTGCAAACAGTCTACAGTGCGTGTACACGAAACCTCTAGCCAGCCCTGCGCACGCGCACACACACACACACACACACACACACACACACACACACACACACACACACACACACACACACACACACACACACACACCCCTTACCCAACCTTTATATCAGTCTGCAGAGCTAGGGCCTCCTGGCAGAGGCTTTGGCTAGGAGAGGCTTCCTGCTTTAAGCCAGGGCTATTCTCTCAGCTCTTCCATAGGTGCCAGCGTGCTGTGCAGGCCCTGCCCAGCCAGGCGAGAAGGGCCTGCTCTGAGCAGGAGGAGCGGCTACTGCGGAACGTGGTGGCCTCCCTGGCACAGGCCCTGCAGGAGCTGTCCACCAGCTTCCGGCATTCACAGTCCGGCTACCTGAAACGTGAGTGCTGCTAGCCCTGGTTGAGGGACTCTTGAGTAAGACACATTGTGTTTTCTGTCCTCCTTTGGGGCTGTTTCTCTATCCAGCCCTTGCCTGTCATTGTTAATAGCTAGTTAGGTACATTGACAGCTTTTCAAGCAGAGGAAGCTGCTTCCCCGGGAGACCCTTGCTGAGGAGGAAAGGCCTGGCTCCCGGTGCAGTGCTATAGACAGATCTTGCCCAACCAGCCGGCCTGGCTGTCTGCAGACTTGGAAAGCCACAGCATATTTAGGGAGAACTCCTGTTGCGATGTGATGCTGAGCTTTGGAGTTCTGAGGGCACACGTGTAAGAGCCAGTTCCTCCACACAGGGACAGCTACATAGCCCTTGGAGCTTGAAAGTAGGGTGTAAACACCCTCTTGCTGGGTTTTTCTGTATTGTCATTGTAATGGGTAAAACCCCCACTTACTCTGGAGACCCTGCCCCCCCCCAAACAACCTACATATCTGTTTTAATTTTGACCCCCCCCCCAGAGTCTGACCAGAGCGCTTACTAAAGATCTTCCAGGTGAGAATTATTGGCTTTGTGTTAATGTGCTATAAGATCAGTTAGAATAACTATCTCTGTTTTGCTTAGAGAGTCTCAGATGGTTGTGTACTGTCTGTCTTGGCATCCAGTGAGCTGGGCATTTAGAGAGTGGCTGCCCGAATACCCCGAACACTTGCATGCTGTTGCAGTGCTTTAACACAAGGCCCCCCTCTGGAGGTGGGCTTCTTCAGACCTGTTTGGGGGCCTCCCCTTGCTGCTGGCTTTTACTCTTTAATGGTGTAGCAATAGTCATATGCATTCAAGTAAAGTGGACTCCTGTCTGGTAGGCATGAAGAACCGAGAGGAGCGATCACAGCATTTCTTCGACACATCAGTGCCGTTAATGGATGATGGAGACGATGCTGCCCTGTATGGTCAGGTCTGTGATGAAACCCGCATCTGCCCCTTCTTTTCCTAAGTTCCTTGCTCCTGTGCAGTTTGCGGGTAGGGAGTGCTGCTGTCTTGTATCTACCAAGTAGCCCTTACCACAGGCAAGAATAGCCACACACTGTCTCCCTCCCAGCTGTCACAGGAAGGCCTAGAGTGTGCTTCCCAGAACCTGAGACACACAAGACCATCCTCAGGCCCCATGTCTACACATGTGGCTTCTTTCTACACCTCTACTTCAGCTACTGTAGTACACACTGTGCTGTGTGTCCTGTCAAGGAAGTAACTTACCTGTTGCCAAATGCTTTATAAAAACATCTTCAGAATTTGTTTTCCGCAAATGTTGTCTGAACTGGCCTGCCACAGCTTTCCTAGCAGGGGCTCTTGTCTGGACAGGGTTTCACGGATGCCCAGCTGGTCCTGCTAGAGCAGAACACAGTGATGGTGGAGGAGAGGGAGCGGGAGATCCGTCAGATCGTGCAGTCCATTTCCGACCTCAGTGAAATCTTCAGGGACTTGGGAGCCATGATTGTGGAGCAGGTGTGTGTCCTGTGGGATGTCTTGCCCTTCCTTCCCCGCGGTCCTTTCACCCTGTACTCCAGTTGGGAAAACATTTAAACGTGTGTTCCTCACACTGCATGTGTTTGGGGGTCTGTGCATTTGCGGGTACTGTGGGCTTTTGTCATTCCCTGTGAAAATGCCATTTTTTTTTAATCTAGAAGAAAAAAAGGAATGGAAATTCTAATGTTTTTCTGCTTTGCCCCAAAGATATTCATGTGCATGTATCCTTTGGAGGCCCAGTAGACTCTGACCCAGCCTGGCCTAATTCTGCCATTGTACAAGATTCGCTTCTGACAGTGCAGATTGTTGTGTAATGGCTGTTGGAACCACCAGCTTTTAAGTAGAATTAAATCGTTGTTCATTGTTACAATCTGATTAGGGCGTTTTATTATCTTGCCAGCAGGGATTTGTTTGGGTCCTGGTCCCCTGAAACCAACTACAGAGTAGAGCGTTTGTGGCCCTCTCAGAGCTGGCTGGTTAACTGCAGATTCCTGTGAAGTGCCGTCTTTTTTCCATGCTTCCTCTAAGAACCAAGAGACTGTTTAATAACCTATCCTAAGATCCATGCTGTCATTTTAGATGGTGATGGGAGCAGCCGGGCCATGGGGGAGAACCTAGCTGGTAGTGTGGCCTTCATCTGCCAGGCCCCAGTATTTGAGCAGCACGAGGGAAAGCCATGGCCCTTTGCTTCCCACAGCCCATTTCTATGAAAGCGGGTTCTGAGGCCTAGCACATCTGAGGGTGGCATTTCTATAGACGCCACATCAAAAACAGAAATCCATTTGGTTCTTGCTGCAGCCGACACAGCACTCTCTGCAGAGTGCCCTGGCACTGCTCAGGGGTGAGTCCTGAGGTCTGTGATACATGCATGTCTCAGGGCTTGAAGTTTAGTCTCCCCAGCTGTAACTGACCATCTGTACTGTCTCTTATTACTCAGGGTACAGTCCTTGACAGAATTGACTATAATGTTGAACAGTCCTGTGTCAAGACTGAAGATGGCTTGAAACAGCTTCACAAGGTACCAAAGTTCTCTGTGCTGGGTCTTTAGGAACTGTTATCAAATCCTGGGGATTCCTAGGAGGATCTCTTCTGTCACACATCCTCAACCCAGCACACAAAGGGGTAGAAATGCTGTTGTCAGTCAGGCCTCATCAAGAGGCCAGACAAGCAGGGGACCTCCTGTGGGCCTGGAGTTTTCCTTCCTGCTTCCTATCTTTCCGAGTTTTGTGAGAGAAGTCAGTTGATTGGCCTCTCTGGGTGTGGGCTGAGAAGCCATCTGCTTGTTGCTGGTAACTCAGGTTGCTGGGGTTCACCTCTGACAACTTAGTGGTGAAGGACTCTCAACAAGGAAAGAAATATAATTATCCCTTCCTGTGTCACCTCCAGGGAAGTTCGTAGATGTAGGCTGGGCTGTGCTCTTGCTGTCATCGTGGCGTTTGCTAAATTTCTTTTTAAGATTTGGGTGGAAATCATTTTAAAAATCCTACAGTCAGTTATGAGAAATGGGCTCAGGAACACGAAGGTCCTGTGTGCGGTTGGGCACCTGCCTCCTGTGAGGGGAGTGCGGCCGGCTCTGCTAACAGATCACGCCAGTCCTGTCGCTTGTCCCTGACACCCACTGGGGCCTCTGGCCATGTGATGGGCATTGCCCCAAGTCATGTTCTCCTGAAAGTGGAGAGCACCTGCCTCATCATGGTTCCAGGTTGCAGGGTCTGACCAGAAGCCCTGTGCTGCTCCTCCCAGGCTAGGGACACGTCTTGCTTAGTAGGTGTTTAGAGTAATGGAGGCGCCAGCCTTGTCTCACAAGCGGGAGCTCCCTGAGCTTCTCACTCTGCTCCGTAGTGGGTTTGAGGTGCTGCTAAGTTACCTGTCGACCCTGGAGTTTCCTAGGGAATATGCTTTGTGTTGTGATGCAGACCCAAGGGGAGGGGCGTCTTTTCCGTGGGAGACTGGGTCTGACAGAAGCTATGACTTTTCTTTTGGTCTGGAGTATTGGAGTTTTCCCAGTGTGTGGTCTGCATTTGCTCCTTGGTTCTTGGGGTTGCTCTGAGGAATGGGCCTGTCCTCAGCCCACACTGTGGGAAGGGAGCTGAGACTTGGGAGTTGCTCCCATTGGCCAGTTTTCAAGGTAGTCTCCTGTTTCTAGGTGAGGAGGAACTTCTCTGGGTGAGTGGTAGATTCCCAAAGGATGCTAAGCTACAGTCTCATCAGTCTCTGAGCGTGCGCTCCTTCTGTGGGGATCTGTGTCAGTCATCAGCCACGTGAAGGACACTGGTGTTTCTGTATGACTGTACTTTGGTGGGGGGTGAGGGATGCAGAGGGCAGTGACCCCAGTGCTTCTGTAGGAGAGAGGGGTACAGTGGGCAGTGACTTTGGGTACTGCATAGAGGGGGAGGTTGCAGATGGGGCTTTGGGAGCTCTTCTTTGTACCATCAGTCCTGGGTAAGGATGGGGTTGGTCCTCAGGTGTCTCTTAAACCAACAGAAATGGGCCATTTCTTCCTCAGACAATGAGGTATTCTCTTTCCAAATTCAGAGGAAGTAGAGACAGGGCCTGTTGGGGCTACTGGTTCCATGCTTCCTGGTCACCCTTTCCTGTCCAGGGAAGAAAGACAGTGTCCATTCGTCCTGGGATTGGGGACCTTTCTGAGAAGCCAGAGCAGGAAAAAGCAGGCCAAGCAGAGCTTGGTTTTCTTGGCTTCTGTCTTTACAGCAGATCTGAATGTTCACACTGAGGAGGGCCACCCTGCAGGGCCCAGGCTGGTGTGAGATCTATAGGGAAATGACACCTTCCCTCCTCTTTTGTAGGCAGAGCAGTACCAAAAGAAGAACCGGAAGATGCTTGTGATCTTGATCCTGGTTGTCATCATCATAGTCCTCATCGTGGTCCTCATTGGCGTAAAGTCTCGCTAGTGGCGCCAAGTTCTGGAGCGTTGCTACTGCATGGGTTCCTTGGGTAGGAGGGCTTGGCTGACACCACTTCACTGTACTGCCTACAGAGCACAGCCCACTGACCCAACAACGGGCGGTGGGCCTTCCTGTGGATGCCCTCTCTTGGTGGACTGGAGTGCAGGCACGGCTGTGGGTTTCCATCTCTGTCCAGAGTTTAAAGACCTGAGGCTGTTGCTGAGGAGATTGGCCCTGTGGCCAGCTGTGATCTAAGCACTTCCTAGAAAGTGAGGGAATGCAGGTTTGCAGGCCTTGCTGAGGCACCAGTGTGATGTGCATGCGCTCATTGCCAGCGCTCACGTCTGAGCAGCATGTTCAATAATTTTTCGGATTTTTTTTCTTTTAGCCATCTGGTTTTTAAGAAGTTTGGTACCAAAAATTTATGAGTAGAGGCAAACTGCCTCTTCATCTTCCCAGCCGAAAACAAACCAAGACGTCCTTCAAGAATTTATAATCCGTTCCCCATTAACTTAATTTAGCTTTTCCATCACTGTTAACAATCAGAGTAACAAAGTGTGAAAAATAAGAAACCATCATTGATGTTAATTAACACATTTAGACGGGCCAGTTAAACTAGCTTCATGCGTTTAAATCAATTGTAAATAGCGTATTCCTCATTCAGAATTTTGCATTGCATTTTCTACTGTAAACCAAGAGGGGTTACTAGGCAAAACCTCCTGAATCAGAGAGTTGGTCATTTGAACTGACCTCACATTACAAGAAAACTTGACAGTATCACGTACTAGATTGAGCCAATGTGTCCCCAGCCATTCTTCCTCAGTCCATTACTTACATTCTAGCTACGTAATCACCTGTCCAAACCTGACTCCACTTAATGAACTGTAAATTTACACAGAGGCCATTTTAAATGGGTCACCCCATTTAGGATTAGTGGATCTCGAATTATTAACCAAACATCACTCCATTTCAAAGTAAAATATTCTACCCATGATTTGATTTATCGACTCTTCCATTGCCACTTAACAATGCCCAGAAAGCAGGTATATTCCTGAGGACAGTGAGAGCCTCGGCTAGGGAAGCCCTCTGTGTGTGTGTGTGTGTGTGTGTGTGTATCTGTCTGTCTGTGTGTGTCTGTCTGTGTGTGTGCCCACGTGTGTATCACATGCATATCAGATCACTAGAGTAAGGTTCTGTTTACTTCTGTTTATCTACCAGTTAACTCTGGTGCTTGGGTGCTTGGCAGAACTGGAGTGATGTGGGCAGTGTTGGGGTCTGAAGATGAGGGTGTGTGTCTGATTTGCCGTCTTCATTGACGCTGCTATACTTTTAGTGGTCTTTGTGTCATTTTCGATAGATTTTAAAATTGTCTCTGCTTCTCTTAAGTTATTTAAGAATATGGTCCTGTTGAGTGTGTTACATTTTCATTTGTATGTAGACAAATGTGTGTAAATACAGACTCCCTGAAGGGCTGGTTAAGAAAGAACTTCAGCTCATGCAGAGCCGCCATGAGCTCAGCCTCCCTTCTCAGGCTGTGGGACACTGGGGTCCAAAGGTTCACCAGACCTTTGGCGACATTAGTAGGGAGGGTTGGAAGGGGAGTTAGCACCTACCCCATCACTTCAGAATCGGGAAAGGGGTCCTACAGGTCTCTTTTCCTGACTTCTGAGGTTAGACAAACTGCTCCTGGGTGGACTGGTCAAATTCGGGGCCTGCTTTAAGCAATCTGTGGAGGCTGTGCTGAGTAATTATGAAAGCCTTGAAGAAAAGTGACCTTTTAAAAAAGGATCACCATTTATTTTCCTAAGTAGGGTTTGTTTTTTTTTTTTGGTGGGAGGAGTTAGTTTTCCCCCAACCCTTCTGGGTAACCTAACAGGTCTGGTTAGAAATTGTCCTAAGGACCTGTGGGAAGAGGGACTGTCCCCTTGTGCTTGAAGACATTGTGGTTCTGGTCTGGGCCCAGCCACCCTGATGGTCATCCTTAGGGGGCATGGACAGGCCTGGCCTGTAGCTGGATCCAGAGCCTTGTGCGCTAGCTCTTTGGAGTCCCCACTGCACTTTTCTATTGAGCCTGTTCTTGGGGGAAGATCAGAAACTTGTGAGGACACAAGAGGGGTTAGTGCCAGGGTCCTGGTAGGGACCTCAGGATAATTGACTTTGGAAGAGGATTCTTCTATCTGCTGACAGCCACTATCTGTGGGCTCATCCTGCCCTTCAGTCTGGCTGTGGAGGTGACAATCACAACTCTCCCTGTGCCTGGGAAGTGCCCTGGGGAAGAAGTCCAAGCCCTGGACACTATCTTCTTCCATGGTCCTTGGTGACTCCTGTAGAGTGGGGGGAAGGAAGGGGACAAGTGCTGGGCCTTTGGGACCCCTGATCTTTCCTAAGACTAGCCTAAAACTGCTCTCTGTCTTTTGGGGCGGGGAGGAGGTTGGGGTGCTAGCTGGGCCACTGTGTGAAACAGTGTGTGTCTAATTTAACGGATGTACCGTTTTCTCTGCTAATTGAGAGAGCATTATTTATTTGTTTTGACACAAGTGCTTGCAGTGTTTCATCCTAGCTAATGGCTTCTTAAAGGTAATAAAACCCTCCAACCTAATTGGCCAGATAAGACTTTTTTCCTTGTGTGCTTAAATAAAGCAATTAGTGAAGCGCTTCTATCCAAAATGACTTTTTTTTTGTCCTAACTAATTTACTGTTACTGGAAACTTTGTACAATAAAGCGATCTCACAGACTGAAGAGCATCCCGCATTCCTAATATTAATTTTAATGATGGGGTCATACTTTGTTCACATGTGTCTGTGTTAGCAAAGGGCCTGGCCACATCTGGGATCTTTGGGGCCATGGCTATTTATTTTGTGCCTGAGGCCTCTGCCTCAGTGTTTGAAAGTCGATTTGTCTATGTAATGGAGGCCTGCAGAGGGGCCAATCAGTTTGCTCTCCAGTATACAAAGAGGGAAACCACATAAGAGACATAATGATTTTTCTTTATGAAAACACACTTTATGTGAGCATGTTTGGCAGTTCTCAGATTGTGCCCGAAGTGGTTTGCACGTGCAGGCTCCAGGACCTAGCGTTGGCAAATGCCTTCCTCCAGTGTGGAATGACAAACTTGAGGGACAGTGTCTGCTAGGAATGTCCAGGTCTTCTTCCAAGGCCAGAGCAGAATGTTGATGCTCATTTGCATGCATACCTGGAAGACAGACATGATGGAGGGCCAGAGTTGGGTGACTTCCACTGCCAGTGAGTCCCGTCAGACGGGTGGTTAGTCTTGAGTGCTCCCCAGAGAGCTTGCTGAGCCACAGATGGTGTCCTGCACTCTGCTGTGTGGTCCCTTCCTTCTCATCAACCATTAGCGAGCCCAGAAGTCACTCACTCTCAAAGGACAGCCATCTTCCCTAGAACTAGAGAATTGAGTCCAGTGGTGGTGATGCTCGATCTCTACATCCTGATGTAAATGGACAGACTGGCAGGTGCAAGGGGACGGTATGTTTTTTGAGACAGGGTCTATGTAGCCCAGGTTGCCCTTGAACTTGTGACCCTGTCTTTACATCCCAAATGCTGGGATTACAGGCAGACAAGTGCGGGGCTGTGGGTGGATCTAGAATGGGAGCACAGTTACATTTGCAATGGAGTCTTTGCTGATCTGGGCTTAGAATGGTCACACCGGAGTGTGCACATACCATTAATTAATTATTAATGGACATTGCCATTAAGCAGACTGCTCTGAAACTTGGGCACTAGGTCAGGGTTGATGGGCAGTTGACCTGTGTGACCCTTTGAGTCTCATCTTGACTGTCAGAGGAGTAGATGTGTGTGAACTCACTCTGCTAATTGTGGTGAACATCGTCTGTGAAATAAGAGCAGCCTTCTTCATCTGTCTGCCATTGCGAGGTCATAGGCAGCCCACCCATCTACCCAAAGATGCACGTGAATGCCATGGCAGAGCGTGCCAGCTGTGAGCCTCCTTGCTTCGATGGTCAGGGTCCCTTCTATCTCTGCCATATGGGAACCATGTGAAGAAACCTTTTCATGGTGAGCTGCTATTAGGTAGATGAAGGGCCAGTGGCATCTCTGGTTGTACAGCAGGGTAATTTCTTCTGAGGAGGCAGTGCTGGTCCATCTGATGTGTATTTGGGAGCTTAGCTCTGCTCAGTGCCTGACGTGTGGGTCTCAGTTGTATATTTCTGTGTTTATTGGCCCTTTGAAACCTCTGGTTTTTCTCTGTATTCTCTCGACCACCCACACAGCACCTTGCACCTTGTGTCTGATGTTTTCGCGTAGTTGTTTTGAACTGAAGGAAAGCAGACCCTGCAAGCTGACAGGTGTCAGAACAAGCTAATGAGGGCACCAGCGGACATGTAGGCAACTTGTGTAGAAGTGCTTCCTATCCGGCGCTCAGAATTAGACTGAGGGACGCCAGCTGTGTGCGTCGTGTGCCCAACTCCATACCACCCTCAGACAGGCTAAACCCGGCAATGCTGGGTTTTCTTACCACATCAAGGGGCCTTCCACAGAGCCAAATGGCAGAGACTCGTGGACAATTATCTGGCCAATTGAGGCAAAAGAAAATAATCATTTGTCCAATTGTGCAAATGAGCTCCCTGGACTGTCCTGAATGCCGCGATAATTGTGTGGTCCTCCACTTTTCATCCCATAATCTGGCAAAAATGGGCCATTTGATAATGCACATTCAAATCAGGCTTCGGTAAAGCACACCACTGCGTTTAGCATTTTCTGTTTGTCAACTATAATTCTATAATTGTTTTAAGCTAACCACCCAAATCCACCATTAGTAATCACTGTTTCTCATTTACAGACGTGATAGAGGCCAAGGGCCCTGTTTGAATCATTTGATCTCCGTCTCCCAGGAAGTGCTGAGGGAATCAAATGCTGGTTTTTTTAACTTCACATTCTGACCCAGGGCATCAGACCTCTGTGCCTTGCCCTTTCCCAGATGGGGAAACTGAGACCCATACCAGGATGTGCCATGGTCACAAGGCTGATGTAGCTCAGACCTGGGATTGTCAGCCCCCTCATTTCTAGACCAGCGCACCGTTTTAATTGTTCATTTCTTTCCATAAAATTAAATGACCTTCTTCAAGAAAGATTTAATGGTCAAGATGTGATTTGGCAAAAGCTTCCTCCAGGGTTTTTTCTTATTACAGAGATGATGCCAGGCTGCAGCTAAGAGAGACTCGCAGACAGTGGTGGGCCATTATCCCCAGTTCAGCTCTGTGTAATTGGTGCGAAGAGATTGCGGCTGATGAATCAGCCTGCTGCAGAACAGAAGAGTGATTGTGTGGTGGCGGGCCCAGTGTACGCACATGTGAGCTTGCAGTTGTTTACAAAAGGTATATGTGTGCATAGAGCGCTCACGGAGATGGATAATGTCATTTTAAAGTTGTAAATAATAAAAAATAGTCTCGGGCAGACCTGATTTTACAATTGCCTGAGAATGCAGTACTTCATTTCAACACTATGCGATGGCTAGAAATTGATTTTTTTTTTTTAAATCCAATTAAGCCTCAAGGTTGGTTATCCATTTAAAAGGTCGGATGGCTTGGGCAGTGACAGTACCTTCGGCTCATGCTGATAATCAGATTTACACAGAGCTCCAGCCCTCGTGTCTGCCTATGGAGCATATGTTTTCTGTTTGCACGACTCCCAGCTGTCCAAGCCCCAGCCCTTAGCACAGACACACCAGCAGAGCAGGGACCCAGACTTCCTGAGTCCCCAGCTGGTGACTGACCCAAGTTTTCAGAATCTTCCCTGAAGATTCTGTGTGGGTCACAGCACTTGGCTGCCTCCTCTTCTGTAGCCCTGAGAGTCCTGGGGGATGGAAAGTAGCATCTCATTTGAAGATTTGGTGCTGTCCAGTTTCATGTGCAGATTAATTCAATGCAACAAATAAATCCTGGTTTTAAAATGGCCCTTGCGGAGTGTGCCTGGCACCGAGAGGGAAAGGCTTCAGAATGCCCTTTCAGGTTCTCGTGGGTGATGTGTGAGGTGTCACTGTATCATGAAGATGTCGGGAAACCGTGAGACTATGTAGAATGCTTTCTTCTGTGCTTGGGCTGGAGTGTCCACTCAAGCCTCCAAACTGCCGAGATCTAGCATTCCACCCTGCACTGTAATGCGATGCATTTCAGTAAGCTCCACCCATAACCAAGCCAGCCTGAAATGAGAGATGTTCTAGAACTTTCCATCCATAACTATGAACTAGCCTGAAATAAGAGACCTTCCAAAACTTTCCATTTTTGACTATGAACCATTCTGAAATGAGGGCCCTTCCAGAATGTCCACGCCATTGCTGTGAACCAGCCTTACATAAAGACCCTTCCAGAATGTCCATCCCACAGCTGTGAACCAGCCTTACACAAAGGCCCTTCCAGAATGTCCATTCTGTAACATATACATATACATATATATACACACACGTATATAGCCTTACATAAAAATCTAGAATTTTCCATCCATAACTTTGAACCAGCTTAAAATAAGGGAACTTTCAGATCCAGTGAGAAGAAAATATTGAACTTGCTTCTTATTGCTCATGGCTTCAGACGACAACAACAAAGAATTTCAGGTTAGCTCTTTGCCTCCCCCACCCTTTCCTCACACCACTCAATTGCCCAAATCCTCAGCAACAGATTTATGATTCTTTTTGAAAGGGCTGCCTCGGAGAGCACAGATAGATGTGTAATAAACACAAGGGTGTTTGGGAAGTAAATGTGACGCAGGTTGCAATGACTCATTCAATACACTGGAGGAAGCCGCCTTCTTTCAGGATCCTGCCGGGGAAGGTTTTTCCTCAGGAAAAGATTTGATCAGAAGAAACATTCACCCCCATTTTGCTTTTCTGTAAGTCTCCATGTTCACAGGTTTAGTTTGCTTAAGGGACTGTGGGACTGTGGTTGCTGTTAATCATCTCCCCTTCCTTCCTGCAGCCTCCCCAGTCCCAAGGCTCTAGGTCTTCAATATGCCCTCGAAAACTTCTACAACTACAGAAATAATTGTGCTGGTGTTCAGAGGTAAATAGGAATTTAGTTCCTGAGACATGAGGGTTATTGCTGCCTCGAGCTTGGGGGCTAATTCAGGGACTAGCTCAGCCCCTCCTCTTCTCCAGACCTGGTGAGAGGACCAGGTTCAGCTTGTCAATGAATGGTCCCACTAGTCTGTCTTCATACACACGTTCTCTCTTGTCCTGCTGGTGGCAGAGAGTGAAGAGAGTGAAGAGAGGAGATTGCACGACCTGCTTTACAAGCACGGTGCAAAGATTGTGTGGTGCCTTTGTGTCAGATGCATGGAGGTAGGAGCTGTAAAGAAGAGGCAGGCGAGCTAAACCAGAAACTAATAGAAACGGCTACCTGTGGGGGTACAGAGGTGATTTCTGAGGGATGAATAGAAGCAGGGACAGGAACCACCCCTTTTCCAGCATTCCTTTTTACAGCTAGAATTTCTGAGCTGTATAAATGGTTCATGTATTCAGAAAATACAACAAGAAGCAAGAAGAGAAAACCTTCACCTGTACACAAACATGAACCTAAGTGCCTGTCCCAGATAAACCACACAGAAATGAACCGCTATGTCGGTGGGCATGCTGCAAGCATACAAAGAACAAAGAAATGGCAGGTGTGTGATCAGGAGTGGAGCCTGGTGCTGCTTGTGGTGGCTGGAAAGCAAATGATCATCCATGGGAAGGTAGGTGGGTGGCAGGAAGAAGGCTGCAGAGGGATTAGCATGGAAGGCATCTCCAAGTCCATGGCGTACTGTGTTGGCTCACCTCAGTCCAAAAAAAGGACCAAAAGCAAGGACCGCATGGCAAGCGGTGATGTGGGATCCAGTGCTTAACCAACCACTCTCAGTGCCAGCCAAAGGAGACACAGCAGCCTAGAGAAGTGGCTGGCTAGAATTTGGGCAAGAAGGAACAGAGTGAGCTAATCATAATTCCAGACCAAACAACAACAGTGAACACTTGTAAGAATGTGTTACATGGACATATGAGCCAGCACAATAGGGCCGCTGCTGATCACAGCTACCGTACTGAAGATAGGCAAGCGGGTACCTGTGAGTGCTCTTAAGGGTACGGATCAGGGTACTGGCACCCTAGGGCCTCATGCTTGGTTTAATTCCCTGCCTTGTTCCTTTTGGAGACAGAGATTCTGCATTTTCTTTCTATAGTGGATTTAGACTGTAGCCAGTCCCACGGAGTGAGAAAGAGATCACTGCTCAGAAGTAGCTGGAAAGAACATCCTACAGGTTGAAACCACAGGACCATTATTTGCACCGAGGGTTGGATCTGCTGACACTAAAGACACTGAATTGGTATTCCCAGGACATCCCAACAGCCCCAAAGTGTCCCTCCAGCCGTGGCAGGGGTCTCAGTGTCCCCACTAGGAAAAGAGAAAGGCTCTAGTAGGGGAGATATCCTCCGCCCCTCACAGCAGATGAAACAAACGTCTGTCCTGATGCCCGGCTCAGAACACCAAATCAACAGAATAAGATCACAGTTAGTTCCTTCTGTCCCTCCTGAGAAAACAAGACCAACAGTGCAAGGCAGAGCCCTTTGCTGCTGTGCATCTATTAACTGAGGGACGTAGGGACTGGGAACACGGCCCAGTTGGTAGAGGGCTTGCCTAGCACGCACGAAGCCCTGAGTTTCTTCCCAGCTGATAACAGCACACACCAGCAAGCCTAGCACTTGAGGGGCAGAGGCAAGAGGATCTAAAGTTAAAGATCAGCTTCAGGTACATGAGTTCAAGAACATTGTAGGCTATATGAGTCCCTGTCTCAAAAAATTATTTTTTATAAAAACAAATGACAGAAATGGTGGTTATGAATGGCAGAATTTGGTTTCCAAAGCAGACATTGATTTTTAATTCTTTCATTTATAAAGGGAAGCTATCCTCTTACCATGGAGAGGTCCCTCAGACCCCACTTAAACCAAATGTAAGCGGCACTTAGATCCTGTACCTCCTCATGAGGGACAGTGGAAAGCATAATATGGATTTTTGCCAAACACTTTTAACCCAAATCCAATCGTGAGGAAGCAGACAAATGCAAACTTGGGGCTTTTACGTGACATGTCCGTGTTCTGAGAGGCAGAGGCAGGGATTATTCCGGATTCAGGGAGACTAGAGAACATGACAGCCAAATGGAATGCCTGATCCTTGCTTGGATTCTGGATTTTAAAGGCAGAAGCCACAGAGGATGTCTAAGGACAACGAGGCCGACTCACGGAGACAGTGTTAGAGGACAGTGTCAACTCCCCAGTGGGTCTACATGGGTCATTGCTGGGATGATGTGGTCCAGCCAGTGTCCTCGTTCCCACGACACAGTCTGAGGTTCATAGGGATAAGTGTGCAATTTGCTTGGAAAAATATGCTCACAAATACACATGACTATGCATAGATTGTAAGCCCGCAGGGCTTGCTGAAGGGCGCAAACGTGCTCTGGCTCTTCAGCTTTCCATAGTTAGTGAAGGTTTCTGTTTTTGTTTCCGCTTTTTCAATGTTCTAGAGAAATATGGTTGCCACGGCAGTGAGCTCCTCTTTCTTCAGGGGACTCTGGTGTGAGCAGAGGTGAAGCGTCTGGTACTACCAGTTAGAGCATTCCTCATCTTAGGGAACTCAGGACGTGTTGCAGAAGGGCGAGACAGACATCACAGACTGAGGCAGCGTTCAGGAAGGTCACGTAAGCATTCTGGTCTTCACTGGTCTGGGCTCACTTCTAAATTGGTCCTTGAGGAAAGTGCCATAGAGGGGATCACCAGACCAGACCTGGCTCCCACTTCCTTTGTGCTAACATTATAGATTATTGTTAACCAGCAATGAGCCTGATTTTATTTCCCATGAGTCTTAACTGAGGCACTTGCAGCTGGTGTACAAGGGCAAGCACAAGCCTATGGCTAAGGGTGAGTCTTAGGCACGCTGGGTCCAGCCACGTGAGTTCTGATATCCCAAGTGGACTGTGTCCTTTACTGCCCCAGGGCACCCTATAAACAGCTACTTCCTGAAGCAGTATCAGACTGCCGGCAAACTTCAACTCATCCCTCAAGACCCAAGTCAAAGGTCTGTCCCAGCCCACAGGGTCTTCCCTGCCTCAGTCTTCTCCCAGTGACTGGGTGTCTGGATTCTGTGGTGTGGCTCCTCCCATCCACACCCTGGGTGTCTGGATTCTGTGCTGTGGCTCCTCCCATCCGCACCCTGGGTGTCTGGATTCTGTGCTGTGACTCCTCCCATCCATACCCTGGGTGTCTGGATTCTGTGCTGTGGCTCCTCCCATCCGCACCCTGGGTGTCTGGATTCTGTGCTGTGACTCCTCCCATCCGCACCTTCAAGTAGCTTTCACTCACTAGTGCTCTCTGTGGCGATAACAGGGCCTAGGACTGTTCCAAACTGATGTTTGCTGTTGAGCTGAGGAGGCTGAGGCAGGAGGATTGCAAGTTCAAGGCCAGCCTAGGCTAGAGATGAGCTTAAGACCAGTCAAGTGACATATTGAGACCCTGTCTCAAATGAAAAAATGAAAGAGATCTAGGGATGTGACTCAGTGGCAGAGAGCTGGCCTACTGTGATGAGGCCTTGGGACTCAGTTTCCAGCACCAAAATAAATATGTGAATGCACACATGACAGGTGATGAATGAATACGCTAGAGACCATGAGGCTTGCCTCTCTTGCCAGATCCGCTAGCATGGGAAAACTTGTGGATCAGTGGGTCTAAATGACCTTAGGGGACACATATGGGTTTTAGAACCGTGTCCCAGAATGCGACTTAATACCTCCTGAGAGCTGTCTTCTGCTTTCTTCCAGAAGTCTCTGCTGTCCTGCTGCTTCTGAGCTGCCGCTGAATGCCCCATTGGATGTGGAATTGGTTTAAAGTCACCAAAATTGTAAGTTGCAAAATCATGGTTGCAAGGTCTGGCCATTTGGTTTAAACTTTCATGTTTTAAAATAAAGAAAATTAAGTAGAGGTTGAGGTTTTCCTTGATGGTGAGGTGTACCCTGAGCCGTGGATTAATACCTTCGTAAAAATGCATCTAAACAAAGCAGCCTCCATGTTGTTTACGTTACTGTCTGTGAGTCTGCTGTGGGAGGGAGGACTGGCTTCCTGAGACTTACCTGGATCTGTCATACGTGTAGTCCAAGTGGGATGTTCTCATTGGTTTGGATTTCTTCGATTTGGGGGGTGGCATAAAACCAGAAATCGAGAACACCTGCTCATATGAAACATCTACCATCCCCCGCTTGCTCTGCATGTAGTGAGTGCTTAATAAATGATGGCTGAGCCGAAGCAGCCATTCATCCTCATGATTCACAGAAGTCATTTCCTCTATCCATAGACATGGACCGGGGGGGTGTCTGAAAGTGTTTCAGATGAGTGTGTGTGTGTGTGTAAGTGTACCAGATGAGAGAAAGTGTGTGTAAGTGTTCCAGATGAGAGTGTGTGTAAGTGTTCCAGATGAGAGTGTACATGTGTGTAAGTGTTCCAGATGAGAGTATGTAAGTGTTCCAGATGAGAGAGTGTGTGTAAATGTCCCAGATGAGAGAGTGTATAAGTGTTCCAGATGAGAGTGTATGTGTGTGTGTGTAAGTGTTCCAGATGAGTCTGTGTAAGTTGAGTTCCAGTTAAGCGTGTGTGTAAGTGTTCCAGATGAGTGTGTGTAAGTATTCCTGATGCGAGAGAGTGTAAGTGTACCAGATGTGAGAGTGTGTATAAGTGTACCAGATGTGAGAGAGTGTGTGTAAGTGTTCCAGATGTGTATGTGTGTGAGAGAGAGAGACAGAGGCAGAGAGAGAGAGAGCATAGAGGACAAAGGCTGACTTTAGGAGTCTTCCCTTACTGAATCTCCATCTTTGCTTTTGTTTGTTTTGGGGGCAGAGTTTTGTCTTTGCAGCTGTGTATCTTGTGTTTGTGTGTGTGCTCGAGTGTGACACAGTGCTCACAGAGGTCCAAGACCGTGCATCAGAGTTGGTCCTCTCTTTCCCATGAGGGAACTGAGAACTGAACTCAGGTTATCAGGCTTGGTGACAGAGCCTTATCCACAGAGCCATCAAGACCCCACCTTCCTTTTGAGGTAGTGTCTCTCACTGAACCTGAAGTTAACCAGTTGGCTAGCACTAGCTGGTCAGCGAGCTCCAGAAACCCTCTGGCCTCTGCCTCCCGAATGCTGGGATCACAGCCCATCTTTTCACACTACTGCTGGATATTCAAACTCTGACCCTCATGCCTCTATGGCGCATACTTTTCTCCCCAGCCCCTCTGAAATGCTTCTCAGATCTCTTTATGGTCTGTACTATCTGTAGAGGGAGTAGATGCCCTGCTCAGCTCCAGTACCAATTCCTGCTCTTAGCTCGGCTCCCATTCTGCACTCTGTGCAGGCTCATGTCTGTCCACCGCCCCCCCCACCCCCAGGGTCATTCCTGCAGGAAACATCTTACCGGGAACTGACCTGTGGAGTCCTACTTCACCCACAGGGATCAGCTTGATCCTGCCACCCTCTAGGTAGATTATAAGTTGTCTTGGCACCTTCCTGAGTGCCTCGTGCCTTGCACTGTATTTGCAAACACCGTAAAATCAGGATAGATCTTCGAGGAACACTTAGTACCCTTTACAAATGTGTGAAAACATGCAGTTGCTGTAAAAAAATCTTTTTCAAGAAAGTAAGATCCAATTAGCGTTGCCTTCTGTGTCAGGAAAGCCAGTATTTCAAAGGAATTCCCTCGGCTCATTCAGCTACTAGTCTGTGATGCCCCTTCCTTGCCTGTCTTCAGGACTGGCCTGCTCTGGCCTGTGTGCTGCCGCAGAACCCTTCAAACCTTAGGGAGTAGACACCAGTGGACACCATAGACAGCTTGTGGGTACTGACACAAGGCAAGTGGTGACTTCGGGGTCAGTGGGATGGAATGCCATGTTGCTGGGTTAATTTTTTATTTATATAGTCTCTCTCTTTGTGTGGGGGGGTGTGGTTGTGGGTGTGAGTGGTTGCCTCTTAGTCCATGGATAACTTATGGACGTTGGTTTGCTCCTTCTAGATCCGGGGTTAGAACTCAGGTCTTGGGTCCTTTTCTCACTGAGCCATCTCTCTTTGCTACTGATAATAAAGAAGAAATTCAGATTAAAAGTGACATACAAGACTGGAGGTCACTCAGGGGTACCAGTACCGTGTCTGGAGCAGTCCAGACCTTGGGCAGTGTTGGATAGCAACTGGCTTCTTTTAAATGGCTTCCCATAACCTCCCCACTCTGTCAACTTTTCTTCCCCAACACAGGTGACCAAGTGCAGGCTGCAGGGGCAGCTTGCTCGCACTGCTGCACGGTGACCTTTCTGGCAAGGGTTAGACTGAGGAGACGGCCCACGCTGAAAAAGGGGGGACCTGCATGCCTAATTGTCCGGCCCAGTGGCGACTGGCAGCCTCTGGCAAGGGAGGCTCCATCGTGTCCAGGAACCAACTGGAAGGCGCCTGAGTAGGAGCTGGAGCGGTTCCGGGGACTCGTGCGCCACTCGTCCCCAACGGTGGCCCGGAAGGCGCAGTGCGGCCCGCGCCCCGCCTCCGCCGGCGCCCCCTCGCGCCCCGGGTGGGCCCTGCAGGGCGGCGCGGCCCGGCAGCCGCAGCGAAGGCGGGGCGCCGAGGCCAGGCGGGCCGGGGCGGCGCCGAGCCGGGCCGGAGCGGGGCGCGGGGTGCCGGGCAGCCGGGCTGGGAGTTTGGGGGGGAAGATGGCGAGCGTGGGGTTGCAGTTCCAGGCGAGCGCCGGGGACGCGGACCCCCAGAGCCGGCCCCTGCTGTTGCTGGGCCAGCTGCAACACCTGCACCGCGTGCCCTGGAGCCACGTCCGCGGGAAGCTGCAGCCCCGGGTCACCGAGGAGGTGAGCGGGCCGCGGCCGCCATGCGCCCGCCAAGCCCAGGCCCCGCGACACAGGCTCCGCCTCGCCCGCGCGTCCCGCCGGGCCCTGGGCGCAGGCCCGAGACAGGCCAGGCCGTCCGTCCCGATGGCTCTGGCCTCAGCGAGGCTCGGCCCCTGTCGCCGGCCTGCCCAGGCCGAGCCACCTGCATCCGTGCCGCCGGGCCTGGCCTTCCAGAAAACCCAGTGGCAGCCTTTCGCGTGGCCTCTGGCCCCGAGACCCGCTTCCATGGAAACTGGCCAAGGCCCAGGAGCCGGGCTTCCAAGTGTTTGAAGCAGAGGGTCCCCAGACAGGCTTTGTCAGCCCGAGGCGCAGTCCCACGAGGGTGGAAGGGCGCCAGAGAGTCACACAGCTGCCTGGTGGCGGCCTGGGTGCTGTAGACACGCAGGCGTGGCCTGTAGGGCATCTCCTGACACAACACACATTTTGAAGCCCGGCCTGTCTCATGTCTCCTTTCTAATCTAGCTCTGGCAGGCAGCTCTGGCCACGCTCAACCCCAACCCCACGGACAGCTGTCCCCTCTACCTGAACTGTGCCACAGTGGCAGCCCTGCCTTCCAGGGTGAGCCGGCATAACAGTCCTTCTGCCGCCCACTTCATCACCAGGCTTGTGCGAACCTGCCTGCCTCCTGGAACCCACCGGTGCATCCTGGTGAGTGCTGAGCCAGGGCCCGACTGCGCTGGCCCTTCAGGGTACTCAGAAGGCCAATGGCCCGCCTCAGGCCGCAGGTCGAGCATTCTGGCCCACATGACCTCCCACTCTAACTCTCCAACCACGAAGTGATTTACACCAGATCAGTTTGCGTGACGAATCAGAGAGGCCAGCTTAGATTTATTGAGGCCTGGTCTTATGTCTGTGTCCTGCTCGTCTGCCTGGGAAAGAGCGGACAACGTCTGGTGGTAGACATGTTTCTCACGTAGCCTCAGGTTACTGTGGGTCACAGACCTCTGGGTTTGTCCACTGTAGAGCTGGTGTCGAAGGGTCCCAGTGGTATCCCTCTGTAGCCTCAGCCCCACCCTGCTTCTCTCTCACTACAGATGGTCTGTGAACAGCCTGAGGTTTTTGCCTCTGCCTGTGCCCTGGCCCGGGCCTTCCCACTCTTCACACACCGCTCAGGGGCATCCCGGCGCACGGAGAAGAGGACGGTCATGGTGGAGTTCTTCCTGGTGGGACAAGACAATGGCCCGGTGGAAGTGTCCACCTTGCAAGTGGGTGTCTAGAGGGCACACTGCCCGCTGGGAGCTCAGGTAGAGAGCTCTTTCCCTCCCTTTGCTGCAGGATACTATCGTGTTGGGTTTTTAGTCCCCGTTCTCTTCCGTTAGTGTTTGTTTAGTATCTGCTCAGCACCTGGTATGGTTGTGTTTTGATTCTGGGTTGTTTTACCCTTGGTTGGAGAGCATTTTTATGTGTGTGGTCTCACTGAAGCTTAAGAAAACCTGCGTACGCTGGAAACCATGCCCAACCTGTCAGTCAATGGAGGTGCCTGACCTTGGCTATCTTCCCATAAAGCTGTCCCCAACCTCACTGTTTTGACTTCACTTGAACCCAACAGCCAGAGACCAGCTTGTCCCTCCACTTTGGTCTTGGGAAGGTTGTCACTTTGAGCCCCAAGCAAGCCCCTGCTTGAGGGCTTTGTCCTCTGTTCCCTGACAGAGTTAGGAAGGGGGGCATGCGCCACCTCTACCATCTTGAACCAGCTTTCTGTGTTCTTTGACAACAGTCTAGTTGCTTTACTCATTTACCTCCTCCTTCTACCCACCCACCCAACCCGGCTTGGTTGGTTTCTGAGGGCCAGTTTGGCCATCTATCCTCGAAGCATGCACACCGATTCTCAAGCCCCTGACTCCCAGCTGCTCCCCAACCTGCCTCCATTCCCCTGCATTCTCTTCCCTCTGCCCTCAGTGTCTATACTCTGGGAGGTGTCTGCTGCCTTTGGACTTTACCTGGCAATGGCCACTGAGACCATGTCTGTTCCCTGTCCCTGGAGAGTGCCTTCTGAGTTATAGGCCCACCCACTTCTCCCAGATCCCCACCTGGAAGCCTGCACTTAGCTCTCCCTTCTTTCCACTCCCATCCCTTCTGCACTGCTTCCCACCCTCCCACAGCAGGCTGTCTGCATCCCTCAACTAGCCAGACGTCTCCATGTCTGGACCCTCTGTGGTCTTGTGCTGCCTCCTCCTTTCTCCTCAGTAGGGTGTCCCCTCGACCCCCCTTCCTAGAGCTGTGGGTCCTGTGGACTCTAACTTGTTGCTCCACCCTTGTCTCCGCTGGTATTGCCCCCCAGTCGCCTGAGAGTCTATCACGCTGCCTGGCATGTAGCAGGCCTCACACAAGCACGTACGGAAGAAGTGAGTGGATGTTGCTTTTTTCTGCCGTGTAGGAACTAAGGCTTCTAGTCCCCTCACTCTCACTCATTGCTTTGTGCAGCTCCATGCCTGTGGAGGGTCTGCAGGGTCACACCTGCCTCCCTTGAGGCCGGTACTCGGCCCAACACACATCCCACACAGGCCGCCGGCTGCTGACAGGCGGCAGGGGCCTCACGAGCATGGCTCATATTTGAGCTGTCAGCTCCCAGGTCTCTACTCGGAGCCTTCGAGGTTTAATTACCTGGGCCAGGCAGTGGCTCCAGTGATGATCAGACAGCGGGGGCGGTGGCCGGCTGGCAGAATCGACCTGCGCCTGCCCTCCTGACATACAAGTCTGGGGGAGGTGATGATGAACTTCAAGCTGCTGCCCTGCTCCTCCGCAAGCCCCTTAATATCTGTTTCTTCCGGCGGGCACAGAGGCACTGACGTAGCCGGCTGTCCCTGGCTTCAGAGGTTTAGGGTACATACGATTAAATGAAGGGAGAGGTCCGCACAAGTCAGCTAAGAGGAAGACAGGCCCTGTGGCAGAGAAAGATGGGCAGGCCGGGGTCTAGGGCTGTGCTGGCTCTGCAGAGACATGGTACCACCTTCTCTGGATACCTCTAGCGTCTTCACTCACTATTGGGCTGGCTCTGAATTGTCCTTAGCTCAGGGCCAGAGGTCTGACGCGGTCTATGATGTCAGGTTCCTGTCTTCTCCTGGGTCTTCTGAGACTCATGAGTTCCACGAGACAAAACTTGGTCCTGTTTCTTTCACAGCAGTGACTAAGAAGACAGGGTGATAGGAAGACAGGGGACTCATGGAAAGCACCCCTCAACATCCTGGGGTGATGTGTAGGGGATCTCCCAAGCCCCCGTTCCTACCTGCCAGTGAGCAGCCCAGAGCATCCTCCTAGAGTCTCATGTCTTTGAAGTCTTTGGTCCCTGAGAAACTGAATGGGGAAAGGACATTCCTTCCCACCCTGTCCCAGGGTCCCAGTGATGAACTTTGTCTTTTTCCCTAGTGTTTAACCAATGCCACAGAAGGCGTGAGGCTAGCTGCCCGCATTGTGGACACACCATGCAATGAGATGAACACAGACATCTTCCTTGAGGTTCGTGGCCCTTCTCCTGCTAGAAGAGATGCCAAGCTGGGATGGGAGGGTGTCTGGACCACAAGGAGGGGCCAAGGAAGCCTGAAGTTTGTACTTTCTGTGGCCAAGAAATTCCAGGGCCGATTCCATCAAATTCTGGAATCCACCTTGCTCCAAAAGGCCAGCATCCTCAGCTGCGGGCGCGGGTAGGATGGGGCCTCACTGAGGCCCTCTGTAGGACTGGGACCACCAGCTGCAGGAAGCTAAATGTGCAGGGCCAGCCTTTTCCCCTGGGCTTAATCATGAGAGGTACAGCCCCTGGCCTCTGAGGTGGTTCCTTTCCCACCATGCAGCCCTGGATAGACTCATCTTTGGTGTGAAGCCCAGCCTTGCCTTGACTCAAGCCTTCTTTACATGTCGCGTGTTGTTTTTTCCATGAATACATCCAGGAAATTAGCCAAGTTGGAAAGGAGCTGGGGATCACCCCCACCATCATCCGGGATGAGCAGCTGAAGACCCGAGGATTTGGAGGTGTGTAGAGCTGCCCCCTCCCCCGCTCCAGGAGAGGCTGAGGGTATCCAGGCGGCAGGGATGGTATTTGGTACAGGATCTCCAGTTTCTTCCTGCTTGGGACCTGAAGGGGATCAGACTCGGTTTCAGGCCAAGACTGAACTGGGAAGCAGAGCATCCCTGGGGGAGGCAGGGGCAGCCTTCCAGGCTCTGAAGCTGATCTTGGGAGCCACTCAACCCATGTCCTTCCCCCATCTTTGGTCTCTTCCTTCCTTTCTGTTCCTCGAATACACAAAGTCGTGGCCATTTTCAGCATCCCAGCGGATAGGATAGTGTTCTCTGTATAGAACATCTTTACTCTGACATCCATTCAGTGGGGGCTGTCCTCACTGACATGCCTCTCCCAAAGCCACCTCCTTCTCGGTTCTCTGTACCTAGAAGCTGGAGGAAAAGCTGGGCTTTTAGACTGGGCAGGCAAAGGTCACCGTCACAGTGGCCTATGACTGTGTAAGAAGGTCCTTCAAAGGTCTCAGTCCTCCAGGCAGCTCTCTTGGTCACAAACCTCTCATGACTTGGGGTTTCTTCTAGCCACAACTGTACTGTGTGAAGACTTCAGAAAGTAGCTACTGCAGGCTGCTGGCTAGCCTTGGGGCCGGGGGGGGGGGGGAGCTACTAGTCACAGTGCCTCAGAGCAAGGTGTCTGGGGACAGAGTTGTAAATCGTGACCAAGCAAGATGTCCACCTAGTCTGAGAAGGCCTTGTTGCTTCTTAGTGCTGTTACACATGAGACCCTAGGACCATATCAGTCAAGGGAAAGGGGACCGCAGGATGCCAGTGCTCATCATTGGTGTCCTTGGAGGTCGGTTGTCTTAGTCATGCCCACTACACACATTAACCAGCTGAGGCAGAGGCCCTTTATGTTGGGAAGTTTCTCTGAGGAGGTAGCAGTTGCTGTGGGTCCTGCCTGATGAGTAGGAGATTGCCAGATGGTCATTTTCGCCCTCATCATGGTTGATAGACCTTGATGGTCTATCCTCTGTGCTCAGTGGGCTCCTCTTTGTTTGGGAAGTGCAGAGTGAGCGAGGGAGGGTATGTTACACAGGCCGTGGGAGCGGCTGGAGAAGGAAGGCTCGGAGCTCGGGGGGAGGGGGCTGTGGGGGGGAGGGGCCTTGAAGCATCCCCCAAGAATCATCTCACGCTGCCGTCCTGACTTTTCCTCCTGGACATGGTACAGATATTTTTTCCCTCAGTGAGTTTCTTGCCTAACAATACTTTCTGGTCTTAGATGTTGGAATGGACCTACAGTCCCCCATCCCACACTGGCCCCTAGCTGGGGGGTGAGTTGGGTGGGCCAGTTAGCATCAACACCAGAGTCTGCAGGGCCCCCGGAAGTCTCCACTGGTGAGTCTGTCCCTCACACTCTCCCTTTTCCTGCACAGGAATCTATGGGGTTGGCAAAGCCGCCCTCCACCCGCCTGCTCTGGCGGTCCTCAGCCACACCCCTGACGGAGCCACACAGACCATTGCCTGGGTGGGCAAGGGCATCGTCTATGATACCGGTGGTCTCAGCATCAAAGGGAAGGTAAGATGTGGGTTTTGGGGTGCAGTTCAGACCAGCGTGTTCGAGTACCTAATGCATTGAGGTATCAGGAGTGGGCGATTGTTTTATTTAAAATCCCTCCTCTTCTATCCAACACAATTATTTCCAGGACTACTCCGGGAATGGCACTAATAATACAGGTTTAAAAATAACCCAATAGCATTGAATTCCACACATATTATCTTGCCAGTTGAAAATTTTGAAAAGAAAAATATTCCAGTCCAAATAAAGAGAGCGGTGGCATATTAACACTTCAAATATCATTAATGTATTTTAATAGGGAAAAACCCACAAAACCAGCTTCCATCTGGGTCTCTGCTAATTGCTAATGGACTATGGCATTAAAGACGCTTGTTCGGGTCTCTCACCCTGTGAGTCTGATGCCACCCAGCTTGCGCACATCTGTGTGGACGCACATGGGAGCCAGGCTGTTTGTCTGTCCTGCTCAGGACCCCAGAACTCTGAGGCATCTCTGTCACCCCAGGCAGTTGACACCAGAGGCTCCTGAAAAAAACAAATCTGAGTTCATACTCTAGAACTTGCAGCGCTGGCCGTGTGCTCAGATCTCTGTGTGCCAAAATATCTCAAACACCACTTTTTGACTTGCAGAGAATGGAAGAATGGTGGGCCTTGGGGTCCATCACACTTTTCTCATCTGCTGGGCTTCCGAGCCGTAACTGAGGCCTAGCTTTCTCATCTGCTGGGCTAGCTGTCTTACTCCTCTGTAAGTGGGTAAGGGTTAGCTGAGCCTGTCTGCCAGGGCCAGCGGCCTTTTTACTCCCTCCACAGAGAACAGGCTGCTTAAGGGGGAAAGTCAGGTGAGTGCAGGAGACCATGTTGATATGGTTTAAAGCAACAGTAACCACAGAAATTGCTTTAACTTCAAGCATCTGAAGATTTTGGGAGAGGAGTGTTTAGTTTCCAATATCGAGTATAAGCAGGATAGCTGCTTTATTGCTCTTGGAAAACCCCACCCAGGCCCCGCACCTGGTCCTGCACCTGGTCCTGCACCTGGCACAGCAACCCTGAGTGCTGCCCTCTGTAGTTGCCTTCTCTCTGATGGGGGGTGAACTCCTGCTAACTCTTGCATGGTCTTGTTGGTGGGTCAGAGCAGGATTGTGGCTTCTCTAGGCCAGACCCCTCAGGTGTGCATCTAACTCCTGTCACTCAGGAGGAACACTGGGCCTGAGGTCCTCTCGCTTGGCCCTCTTGTATAGCTTCCAAGAGGCCATAGACTAGTCCAGGCAACTGAAAAAGCTGCCAGAGCACAGGGGTCCAGGCCAGGCTCCACAACTGTCCTCCTGTGGTCAAACTAACTTGCAAACATGTGGTAGACACAAAGACCATGGTGGGCACACTGGCTGTTCTTAACCAGCCCACTTGTCCCCAACCCTTGGAAACATATCACCTGAATTCAGGGTGAAGCAGGGGTGCTTTCTGAGCCTTACTGAGCACCTGGCATGGGACGAGACAGTGAGGCTCCAGGGGTTGACACAAAATCCTAGACCTGACCTGCAGTTGCCTCCACAGCCCCACTCAAGGGCCATTTGTAAAACTCAGAACAGCAAGAGGGAGCATGTAGTGGCTCAGGAGCAAACCAGATGGAACGCTGGGACCACCCTTCTCAGTTCTGTCTGCAAAGAGTTCAGTGGCAGATTGGGATCAGTGGGGTGATAGGTCCTAGGAGGCATCAGACGTCCCTCCTGACCTCATCGTGCCCCCATAAAGTACCGATCCCAAGCAAGTTTGGTTGGTGATGTTGGCAATTGCCTGGAGGCCCCATGCAGGCAATTAAAATTGGGGTTCATTTGAAAACAAAACCCCATGAACAGTAAAGCATGGTAAAGCTATTGTGACTTTCAAATGAGAAATAGTTCCATGTGGGACACAGTACATTCTGTCAATCTCTCCTTCATGGGGGCCTAATGGGACATCTAGGACCCTGCGCTGCCTGCGCTGAGAGCCGGCTGCCACACTGTCTCTGCAGGAAGGCATCCAGACAGTCTGGCCGCACACATTTTATAACGGAGGAGTCATGTCCCATGGCCCTGAACACTCTTTGCTATTCTATCCAAACTTGACAAGTATTTTTAAATGATTGTTCTGATATGGGGCCCGAAGCAGTAAATGAGCTGTCTTGAGCTTCAGATTTCTGTTTTGTACGTGACGGGTAGATTTCTTGGAGGCTGTCAGCACATGGAGCTATGCATGCCCATGCCTTTCTGTCTACTCCCTGCTACCAGAAGCCTCACATTCCTGGATGTCACCGTTAGCTCATCAGAGAAGTCCTTGAGCACAGGGAGGCTGTCAAGTGGCATACACAAGTTTCTCAAGCTACCCCCTTGTGCTGGAGAGCTTGCCTTAGTGCCGGTGCTGAGGGCTGTCCCTGTAGTCTCCCAGTGAGGGCTTGCCCCGTTATTACCAAGTCAACACCTCATCTGGAAACGATCTCTTGGTGCTGCCTCCAGCAATGGCTGGCTAGGCCTGTCACTCTCTTGGCTGCCCTGTGCTCTGACTGACCTGAAAGAGGTAGCAGAAGTATGTCATCATTCAGTAGGGGCAGTGAATCACACACAGGTGGGATTTTTTTTAACCTGTTTTAAAGATGTATTTTATGCGTATGAGTGTTTTGCCTGCCTGTATGTGCACCACACACAAGCCTATGGATGATTCTGAGGCACCATATGAGTGCTGGGAACTGAGCTCAGTCCACTTAGCAAGTACCCTTAGCCTCTGAGACATCTCTACAGCTCCAGGAGTCTTTCCAGACTTAGCGTTACCAATTCCTGGAAGGGCTTTCTGTAAGTGAGGTTGCCATGATGTGGTTTTCCAGGAGTCCTAGTCAGTGCCAGGCAACAGTCTCTGCTGGACCAGGGCTCTGACACCTTGGCCAGCCATGGCTTTCCTGCATGTGTGTGTCAAGGTGACGAGAGCAGATGGCCCCCTAGCATTGAGAGCCTTTTCCTTTATAATGGCAGAAATGACACCGGGGTGGGACGGGGCTGGAGTCCTGTGGAAGCCGTTGAGCTCTGCTGAAAGCTTGGCCCTCAGCTTAGGAGGTGACACCTACACAGGGGCACACATGTTCCACTCACAGCCTCCACACACAGTCTCTGGGAGGCCATTTTAAAATGGTTTGCTGCCAGGCCTGTGGAGCCATTTCTACATCTCAAAGCCTGTTCTGTCAGGCTAACGAGGACAGAAAGATGGACGTGGTTATGAAAGCAGCACAGTTAGAGCACAAAAATGTATTCAGCTAAGATCCAGGACTCAGGTAATACAGTACGGACTGCAGAACCCACTCTGTACATTTCATGATAAGAGTCTTTCTGATGAGGACCTGTATTATTTATTTATTGTTTTTAGTGAGCTACACATTTTTCTTTGCTCCCCTTCCTTGCTCTATCATCCTCTTCTACCATTTTACAAGATTCCCCCCCGCCCCGGCTCCCAATTTACTCAGGAGATGTTGACTTTTTCTACTTCCCATATATATTAGATCCATGTATGTCTCTGTTAGTGTCCTCTTTGTTGTCTAGGTTCTCTGGGATGGTGGACTGTAGGCTGGTTTTACTTTGCTTATGTCTAAAGGCCACTTATGAGTGAATACATGTTATATTTGTCTTTCTGGGTCTGGGTTACCTCTCACAATGTGATGTTTTCTAGATCCATCCATTTGGCTGCAAATTTAAACATATCATTATTTTTTTTGACCGCTGATTATACTCCATAGGGTAGATGTAGCACATTTTCCTTATCCATTCTTCAGTCGAGGGGCATTTAGGTTGTTTTGGGGTTCTGGCTATGAAAAT